>JAWQUT010000093.1:1061317-1108988 GCA_033807755.1 Ellobium chinense
TTTACGGTTTTTTTCCCTTTTTTTTCTTTTCACAAGGATCTAGATTTTGTGAGCCCAGTAAAACATTTTTTTCATGTAGGTATGATGGCATAATTCTAATATTATCTGAAGTAACACTATATGACACATATTTGGCAATCTTTCTTCCATTGGATAAGGAAATATACTATAATCCAAATATATAATCTCCTGATAATTATATCTAGTTAATGTGGGGTTGTAACTAGAAATAACAGCATTTGTATTTCCTTTGAGAGATACTGTCTCTTATACAAATTTTTAAATTTGTAATAAACCCTTTGAAAATATTTGAATGGAACCATCTTTTGTTGGATGTAATTTTCACAAGTGAAACTCAACTTGCAAAATTTGCTCAGATTAGATCCTCATGGCAAAACAACATTGTTACTGTGGTGACACCAAATGCAGGACTCGCTTTTCCTCTGATCCAGGCCCTGTAAAGGTCAAGTGGTTGGACCTGGGTGGTCATTGGTTCATATTCAAGAAAGGGATATAATAAGTTCATAAAAAGAAAGTTCTTTGGTAAGATCAGGAAAAGGTCTATATTCTAAGCTTAGGCTGAGAGGGACATCATAATGAGTATTTGCTCCTATAAGTGAAAAAGATTGTTGTTTAAATTGACCAACATATGACCTGGAACATCAAACAAACCTTACTGGTCCCACATCATTCCAGCTACTACATGGATGACATTGATTGGAGACTGGAGAGGAAATATGCAAAACTCAGGGATAAAGGAGCTTTTGACGAGACTCATAGCACATTTTTATCTCCTGTAAAGAAGAAACCCCAGACAAAAGCTGCAGTCCCTGGCTCTCCTGTCCGCTGGTCACCCCGCAGGTCAGCTTCGTCTCAGCATTTGATGACGAGATGCAGGTCAGACGGTTTGAAAAGGTGAGACAAAGTGTTGCTTGCATAGCTCTAGGAATGGTTGTTTTAGATGGAGGTCTCAGGTGTTTAATCCTTTCCCAATCATAGCTAGGTAAACAGAATACATGGAAACCTTAGCAAATTTCATTTTATCAACTGATTTTCTTCATGTTATACTGACAGAAACAATCCTCTCTCTGTCTTTAATTTGTGGCATGCAATTTTGATCATCTGATGTATGCAAGATGCAAAAGGGGCTTTTCTGGCTTTGTGTAATAAATGTAAGTGTGTATCAGTAGAAGTGATGTGTTGCAATTTCAAATGGGAAAGTGGTAAGGTAGACATTTAGAGTGAAGTTATTAAAAAGTTTTTTGAATGAAAACGCAAACATCTAGGGCACATCTGTGTAGCTGGCATTGTCTTTCATGATGTGCCTGGTTTATGCCGCAGTGGTGTCAGTGGTCAGGCCACTCACAGGTAGGGTATGCTTCATTAGAGAGACCTTTGCCAAGGCTTTTGAAACCAGGTCATTCATTTGCACTAGCTAAAGATAGGTTGTTTTTGGTTTTGTATCCAGGGATGCCACTCTTCCAAGAATTCTCAGAAATCCAAGAATATTAGTGGCTATGAGAATGCCATCTGAGGTCTGTCTGAGAAGACGACTCCGGAAAAAATAAATTCCTAGATTCAAAATTTATTGGAAGTTTTGGTATGGCTGCTTTACGCATAGATCAGCATTTACAATAGGCATAAGTGTTTCAGTAACGGCCGATATATGACCAGATAGATTAGAGTTATTAAAAGGTCACTTACACTTTACAGTGTATTGTAAATTCCGAACTTCTGGAAGCGGTCATTTTTGTTCTGAAAACTCGTTTAGAGAAAGGAAATCATTTGAGACACAAATTCGGCATGAGACATTCTAGTGCACGATTTCATCTGCGGACATTGCCTTGTAGGCCTAGCTTAAGCAGTACTAAGACTGGCTGATTGCCTGTTGCTCTTGCTTGTCTTTTTCATGTGGTGTATGGGATAGACTGGTCGACTTCGCAGAACATGTGCTACGTTAATATTTTGAGATAGTGTGAATCATGATTGAAAGTAAGAGATTTAAACAACAAAACCTTTAGGGACATCCTAGTAGTATCTTGTGACATTCCAAAGGAAGCTTTCTCTCACCGGTCCCAACCCAGGTAGTTGGAGAAACAAAATTGAGGCAGCTTGTCCTTTGTGTTTAAAGTCAAATTCTGACACTAACCAGGAACATGTTTGAATGACTAATAGAAGAATCAGACTATGTTATTAGTTTTATTCAAACAGCCTCATCTGCTGCCTGATCCTTGATAGGTAAGGGTTGGCAAGTCCCCTTTTGATTTCTGTACTGTATAATTATGCAGTAAATTCATAGATTTACTTATTAAAATTCTTCATTGTTTAAGAGATAGCTTTTATTTAGAGATCAAACATGATTTGGCTCTTTGAAAGTAAAGGTTTCAGATTAGAGACCAAGTCCACAGGAATTCCCATGAAGCTGCAAAAGCTCCAGAGAATTTTATGAAAGGTGAGTTGCATCCCTGTGTAGCTGCTCTGTGGCTATCGAGACATAGCCGTGGCGTGGACTCTTATGAGCTAAATAAACTATTGTTATTGTTGACATTGGCATTCTTGAAGTTGATTATGCTGAGGTCATGTCACCCTTCCCTTGTTGCTTTCCCCAAAGACCTGTATACTGCCATCAGAAAAAGGACCACCAGTGCTGTAATTGTACTGTCAGTCTCAGTAACTGATTTTCATTAAACATGAATTTGATTTTTTTTTTTTTGCAGTTCATCAGGCACACCAAAGAAGCCAAAAGTGGCTGAAAATGCCTTCAAGCAGCCTGCAGTGCGGTCCTGTAGTCCTCATAAACGCTTGCGTCTTAATACAACCTTCTCAACCCCCGACCTCTACCAACAGTCATCTTCAGATGCAAGCAGTTCAAGTACACCAGACTTCAGTAGTAAAAGCAGAACCAGTCCACAGAAGAGATTATTGCAAAGTCAGACAACTCCTAGTGTTACAAGAGCTCTTGCTAGAAGTCCTAAAAAAAAGGTTCAGCCCCTTTCTGCCCCAAGCTTTCTTCCGCCCAACAGACGGGACAAGAAGCTTTTAACCCTATCTCATGACACCCCAGTGCGAAGGTCACCCAGAAAATCAACAGGGTCTTTGTTTAGCAGTTCTGATGTCTCAGGTTAGAATTCGAGTGCCTCCTCCGTCTTCAGTATTATTATTTTACTTTATGAGTGTCCACCTTGGTTTTGAGTAAGTAATATATAACTCGAAGTTCACGTCCACGAAGATTTGTTCAAGTGGCTTCTATAAGGCCTTCAGAAGTCCTTAGATTTTATGTTTTAACAATCAGGTTCTTAAAAAGTTGGTGAAATCTTAATATTTGTCTCACTGGAGTTGTGTCATCAAGAAAAAAGTAAGCTTTATTAGTACTGTATTGGCATCCACACACAATTCTGTTCTCATGACAAGGTCTTTAAACTAAAATATTGATCTCTGATCCCATGGAGTTTGCTTGATGACGATTTTCTGCAACTGAACTATTCCCAAAATAATGCTGTTAAGGTTCTTCTTTGCTGTTTCTATATTTGTTTCTGGAAATTAATTTAAATGTTGGAAATGGCATTTGGCTTAAATTGACACCCTGAACCTGGAAGTGACTGGAAAGGTCAAAAAGTTGGGAAGGTCTTTACTTCACAGTCCCGGTTTCCATGATTAGATTGTTTCCTCCACCTTCTGTCTCTACTTCTTACAATTTGTGTACGTTGCAGTATGTGGCTTTAGAGCAAGATGTAATGAATAAATTGACTGTTTGACCTACACTTTACATCTATGTAACAAAAATGCTTAAAACATGGAACCAGTTTCAAAGTTCCAACAGTGTATTATATATTTTATTATGCTTAATGCGAAATGCAACCAGTATTCATTAAAAAAAAGAAAAATTATTATGCTTAATACAAAATGCAATTAGTGTTAATAAAAAAAAGCAAAATGCCCAGTACGTAGTGAACTTCAATACCCATTTACCCAATTTTTCAGATTAAACCATAGTCTCTCTCACTTGCATTAAATCAGCCCCTAGGCGAAGGATTCCTATCCCTTACTCACTCAACATGAGGCCAGACAAAAGTTTGTTATTCAGTATTAACCAATCACTCAATGATCTTTTGCAACACATGGTTGGCTGTCATGTTATTAACAAGATTGAGGCTGCCTGCCCAGGATAATCTAATCTATACTTCATACAGAAAGGTTTAACGAGTCCTGTGCTGCAAGTTTGGGGGTATTTAGTGTGGTGAAAGAGTTTCTCTGTCATTCTCATGTAGAGCTTTATCTGAGATCATAATTTAAAACAGCTTTCTGGTATTTTACCTACAATTCAAAATTTTGAAACCTGTGGATGGCATGCCTGTCTCCAAGCCAATATTATGTTGAAGTTAAGTAGCAGCCAGAATATCTTACTGATTTTTGAAGACTCATGAAGGTCTTAAAATGAAGATTTACTCCCAGTGATGAAATACTGGACTAGTCCTGGTTTTCAGGTATGTAATGTCCAGAGCAACTCTCTGAATGTAGAGACTAAGTTGACCCTTTCTTTTTACTAGATGACCTGCGAATGATAACCCCCAATTGTTACTGGATTAGCCACTTTTACCATACACCTCTGCTAACCTAATATACATGTACTACTTTATTTTGATGTCTGTGTTGTGTCCCTTGACATGGTATCTAAAACAAAGCAAAGGATTCCTTGGCTGGTAATTAAAGTAATTAATCTGTAGTGTTATGAGAAAATTAATTACATTGTAAAAACAATGTTCTCTGTTTTGGTATCATGATCTCATTTCATTTGCTCAGGCCTTCCTGCAAAATGTCAATACCCAGGTGTTATTATAACCTTGTAAGGAATATGATCAGTATGGCCAGAGACTGAGGTGTCTGTCTCATATACATTTACAATAAGAATAGGTTTAGAAGTCTCCTATCTAGGCTAATGCCCACTCACATGACTTCACATTAATATGACCCCAGCAGATTTGATCTCTCTAATACTTTCTTAACCCCATGGAAGCATACAGTGCAATTGCCTTTTACAGGTGCTGATCACTACTGACAATATCTTTCACTGTCTATCCCAGGCATCCATTTGACAGACGGGTGGATCGAGGAAAATGTGAATGAAATTCTTTTTCAAGGCAATTACAACAAGTAAAGTGATTGGGAATTGAACTATGACCATTTGATCTTGAGTTCAATACCACCATCATTCGACTATGCAGCTCCACATTAATGAAGTAATTTACCCTAGGGATTCCACAGACTGTATGGAAGCCAGCCTTGACATTATGAGAAACAAAAAAAGAAATTATCTAACCAGATGGATGTCTTACTGATAAGGCTGAGAAAAAGAATATGATTAAGATCATGTTATATGAATTGGGGTTAAGCAGAACTTACTGAATGTGATATGTTCTTTCAACTTTCTTCCAGAAAAATCCACCAAAACATCAAAATCTACTCCCAGGTTTGAGAACTCAGGAGCCGTACTCAGGACTAGTTCACAGCCAGCTATGTATAAACAAGAGGCTTCTCAGAGTAGCTGTGCCGCCAGTACACAGTCAGCCAAGATGAAACGCTCAGACAGACACAAGATGGTAAACAACGTTTGACTTGCTATGTATTTCTTGTATTGTTTTCAGGCATATCTGGAGCTGATGCTGGTTTTGGACACATAAAGCTAGCTTCACCCAACTATATACAGAGAAAGTGTTAAGGGCAAGTGCGGCATCCTGTTGGGGTAAAATTGGGTCAAATTGTGTAAAATGAGTTAAGGACAGTTTCTAGAACAGCGACATGTCCTTTAGCAATTCCTGAAGTTATTTTCATGATACCTGTCTCAAAAAGCTTATTTTGATACAAAATGAAATGGCCACCCTGTCTCAAATGCATCTGTCTGTAATCTTTATCGTCAGTTATCTCAAAATCACAGTTTTCGTCACTATCCCTTCGATCTGACTTTTTTCTGGTAAAATTTACAGAAAAGTTTGCATAACAACTCTCCTTGCCTCTGTTTTGAGATTGTCACAGGGTTTTTTTTAGATATCTTGTGTTTTTTATCTTTTATGAATTTTCAAAGTTGAAAATTCTCAAAATTTTCAGTGTTTTTTCATGACATTTTAAAAAAGTTTAAAAAAAAAAAAACTATTCAAGAAAACAAAAAAAGCCCGTGACATTCTATTTTAAATGAAGTGATCTTTCAAATGAAAAAAAAAAACAGCATCCTACCATGTGTTGTTCTCCAGATCGAAGGGTTCAAAGTTATGCATATTTACCAATAAGGCGGCCAAACAATTGACGTTTCCATAGCAACGGAGGTAGGAAATTGGAAAACACCTCCGTTTATATTTCTTCCTGGCATTATCTGACCCATTTTTCACCCCAAAATGACAAAGTTCCCTTTATTAATGAAAATGACCTAGTTCTGCCGCACTTGCCCTTAACACAACCATTGCTTAACACAGTACAGTGCTTAGCGCACTCTTTTCAACAATCCTAACTACCTTGTTTATGTAATGAACACTCTGCATAACACAGATCTACTGATAACACATCCTCAGTAGCTTGGTCTTAAAGCTGGATGTGTTATCAGAATTCCACTATATGGAGAAACTTAAGACACCATGCCAATCAAGACTGGTGATGTTCACCACTTTTCTTGTTATCCTTTGTGTCTAGATTTCAGCTGCATCTTCAGGAGGAATCACATAATTTACAAAACATTTATCTGCACTGGATATAGATTAGTAAAGAAAGAAAACAATAACAATTTGACAAATTTAATACATAAATTTTGGGACTGCCGTCCGTTGTCAGATACAGAAAATAAATGAAATGGCACAAGAAATGTGGGAAAAAAATATTGTGATCAATCCTGAAAAATAAAAAGCTTGAACAGACATAAATATCCAACAGTGGCCAGGAAAAAAAAATGAACACAAATGATAAAGGTGAACAGCTGATCAGGACTAAACATGGATACACCAGCAGGAATCACATAGATTAATGATCATAAATTTCTTGGAGAAGAATTAAAAAACGAAAGATACTGTTTATCAGCCTATTGAAATTCTGATGTTTTCTGGGTTTTTTATTATATCCAGGGGAGCATACTTGTTATAAAAATGTGCATAAACTTCATCGCCTGGATTTAAAAAAAGAAAGGGACAACAGAGAGACTTAAAAGAAGTTTCATTTCCTTCTAACTCAAATTGCCTCTCCAAGCATTTCCATCCACGTGTACTGCCCTCTGCTACACTCACCGTGCATTCCTTTTTAGACCATTTTCAAGAAAAACTAGTCAAATGTCATTAAAAAACTGGTAAAATGAAGGAGACAGAAGCAAGTGAATGATAGCATCAATGTGTAGTCAGATTAAGTAGACAACAGTTATAATAAAATCTGTAGGACTAAAGACTTATTTTCAATTCAGGTAGTTTCAGTTTAGATTATGAAACCTCAAAATCTGCCTGTTTCAAAATTCTCCAGCAAGGTACTGTAAAGTTTAGGAATGCAACGTAGATGACCGAAAAATGACCCATACTGGTTCGTTTCCATTTTTTCCCCCAAATCTTCATAGGCCTTGGGATATCAGTTGTGTGTGAATCTGGGCCATTGATGAGGTACCTTTTTTTTTCATGGAGAAATTTCATTTTTTGTTCGTTTGTTTTTTTTTAAATCGGCAATCCTGTGATGTCACTGAGGATTACTAGCACTCTAGGCTTCTGCCATCAAACACACATGAAAAAACAGTCATGCAGGGCTTGCAAAAATCTGAGCCTTGTAAATGGTCATTTGTGGCTTTTCAGGAAGATGAGACCATTGCAGAAAAAAACAGAAAAAAAAACGTTTCTGCACTTTTCACCCATAGGACTAGGACTAGGATTAGGACTAGAAATAGGACTAGGACTAGGACTAGGCCAGGCATGGGTGCATAGCACAGATTTGACTCTCATCTATCCTCCGCAAAGCGGTGTACACAGCTCTGTCATGGCTTGCTTCTCCCTAGGGCATGTCACAGATAGTGCTCGTCTCGTTTACAGCGGTAAAAGAAGTACACTTAGTTTCTCCTCCCCTTCCTACCTCATGACTGCTGATATGGGCCATTACTCTTCTAAGCATTTTCTCTGGCAACTTATATTTTATTGTTTATTTATATCATTTACCGATTGCAGAGAAGAAGAAGAGAAAGAAATAGACCAAAGTGTTTATTTAAACTGATTTTTTATCACAGGCCAGTATACCGTATTTCTCTCTTATTTCTACAGAAACTGCAGAGAATTATAGATAATGTGCTGGAAGAAAAAGGTGTCAAAGTTGGAGACACGATCTATGCAACTTGCTCTCGCAACTTATTTGACATTAGCATGATCTTACTGAAGGTAAGTAACACAGACACTGTCTCTGACATTACATGTCTTTCATTCATAATAATTCATGAACTTGCAGTAATGCCATACTGTAGCTACATGAGACATTCAATACAAATTTATTCCATGACAAAGTCATTTCTGTTTGTTTATTGCAGTAATAATAATCTGTAAACTCTTTAAGTTGTGTTGTGATGTGCACAGGAAAAGATAGGAAAATGAGATTTATCCTTATAATTGCTTAAGTTTCACAAAAATGGTCCTTGGTCCACAAAAATATCCTTCATGTATTTTGAGAAAGGTCCTTAAACTGCCCTGCAATCAGTAATGGGTATGAGAAAGTGTAAGTTTTTTTAAAATTTTACTGAAATAAGGTTAAAAAATATTTTAAAAAGTAGAGATTAAAAGGTGTCATTCCATCATTTTCTGTTAACAACTGTCGGTAGTTTTATATTTCCTTTTTTGTGCTGGGACTAGGCAGCAAGTAGATTTGTTGAAACAGATCCTTTAAAAAATCCTTAAGTTTTATATGGCAAAGTGGCATGCCTGTTTTGGCACTGAATTTTGCCTGAAATTGGATATTTTAATTGCTAGCCATCAAGGATCATAAATCAGCATTCAGGAGGACTCTGGAGGCCTTGACAATGCTTCGGGCATCATTACCACTAACTTGCACTCAGTACCGCGCATTCATATAAAGAAATTAACTTGTCTTCAATTTCACTAATTTCTGGTAGAGTTCATCATTTCATATGTTTTTTTAAGACCTGCTGAACTTTGACCTCCTCTGACATACTTTCAATAAAAATTGTGCCAACTTTATCTCTCTGTGGTTACAAAACTAAACAAGCCAGGTGTCTGATAATTCTGTGAAGTTTAGTTCCACCTGTATGATTTTAATGTTATAAAAGTTTACTATCAGACACCAGAACAAGGGGTAAATGATCATCAAAAATCTAATGACTAAATCAGTGAGCAACCCAGCCTCTGACAAGTAGCTGACCTCTGTGATCCCGACCTGATAGGGCGGCCTCGGGCACGTGCGGTGAGCAACTAAAGTAGCACCTTTTCGACGCCATGCTGTGTGGAAATAATAATTTTCCTTCCTCTTTGATTGTTCAACTATTTTCATGCAGTTGCCCCTTGCCCAGCTACTTTATCATATTCAGAAGTTTGGTATGTGCATGAAACTCCAACAGCTGGCGTTTTTATCTCTGCAGACACTGACCACTTCCCAGAACCTTACAGAAGAGATGAAAACAGTAGTCTATGGGCAGGTGACCCAGGTAAGTCTAGCTGAATCTGTCTGCAATGATGCCATTCACTTTTCCTGAATTTCTCTAAACTTTTTGAGGCTTGGCAGGAATTTATGTGGACCTTGTCTCTTAGTCTGAAACTTCTAAACAGGCAATACATATTAGATCTCTGCATAAAGTTGTCTCTTAAATGCTAAAGCAGCATAAATTTATCACCAAAGTATACTGCACAAAAAAAAAAAAGTGCAGATTTGCCAACCCCTAAAAATGAAAGCCCAAACAGCAGATGTGGCTGTATTGAAAAAAAAAACCTCATCACTTAGTTTGACTCGTCTCTTTAAGCATTCGAATCTGTCTTCCTCAGTGTCAGAAACGGATTTATTGTAAACACAAAGGCTAGGAAAATCTACTTTAAAATCTTGGATTTTCCAAAGATTTGCTTAGGTATCCGCAAGCCTGTAACAAAAGAATGACTTGATAACCAGGGTAATAAGGCTTTATTTTCACATCTTATTCCCTTACCTTATCCCCATTAACCTTTGTAAGAACAAATTACTTTTTTTATCAGGGGCAAAAGTTTGTTGTCTTGAACAGGTTTCATTTTACAATTTTTGTTGCAGTAACTAGTCTCATGTGTTCTGCCACTAACTCTGGTACATTTCTATATGGATCATATGAATTCTGTTATCCGATATGGCAGTCGCAGCAGTTTACAGATTTGAATATTAAGAAATCATCGCTGTTACTGCTTTCAGCTTAGGTGGAGCTTAGTACCAAAAACATTCACATGGTCCCCGCAGACTATCACAGTGAAGAGCATATTAAACTTTGAACAAATTTGTGGTACATGATTTGTCTTGCAGCCAGTCAGACTTGGGCTTAAGTTGCTTGTTGACTCCATCAAGTTATTGGCAATTGGCATGATATAATAAAAGCTAAATGTGTGTACTTTAAACGTGAAAAAAATTGTTGTCTTAAGAGTTATTCTGACTCAAGATGTTATTGTTAAAAGCAGCAGCGGACTTCCCTCATCCAGTGGAAAAGGAGAAATTGAAGGGTGTTTTTCCAAAATTCTGTAATGCACTTTTGTTGGAAAATTAGTTGGCGGTGATAATAGAAGATGCATTTCTGTGTTAATTCATTTCAAAACCAAACTGAGCTCTAAATCTCTACTCCTTCAAATTTTGTGTCATTTAGCAGTCTTTTAAAAAATTGCGTGTGAAGAGCAATTACCTGAATGGTATTTCCCTTTTTTTCAAAAACATTTGAGACAACATACACAATTACAGAAGTAAATACATATTTTACATAATATAGCTCATCTAATTTGCCTTGCAATAAATCAGATTTATCCAAAATATTTGCGATGAAATCAGTATTTTTGTGAACAGAAACGATTTTACTTTCAGTTACTGCAAGAAATAAAAATTTGGTTTGAAAGCATTTTCAGAGCCTCACATCTCAGTTTCTAGTTCAGCAACATAAGCCTCATTTTAACTGGCTGCAAGGGATTTGCTTGGATGTCAGAAATTGGCAGTTTTATGCAGTAACGTATGTATCATGCAGATCATAGTGAATAAAATAATTCTCATGACGATGTTTCTTGTGTTTGCAGATTATAAATCTGGAAAAGCGAAGATGTGGGATGAACCTTTAAGATGTGACGCAAGCCTTGGACTTGGAACAACTGTGAAGGAGCATATAGTTTTAATAGATTTTTTCTGGGGTCCCTCATTTCAATTTAGCAGTACGTTCCGTTCAACCATTATCATTTAACCCATATCAACTGTACTTTATTATTAACCCTCCTAATGCGGTGATAGTATATATTATACTATCGTCTGCTTGCTATCATTTAGTGCGGCGGTAGTATATATATGCATCATTCAACCAACATCTACCTGCGGCAATCATATTTATGCAGCCATGTATCCTGGTAATGGGTCATAACACTTCTCGCCATGCGAGTGGGAAAACTAATACTCTTATTCAAAACAATGGGATGCTCTTATGCTTGTGCTATTGATGTAGACATCGCACTCATTCACATACCAGAAAAAAATCTGAAGGATACTTAAATGAATGATTGATTTTCAAGAAAAGACATTCTTAACTAGGATGACTGGAACACTACTTATGATTAATATTTCTCATAATGAAGTTGCTAGCATGGACTATAACCCCTAAAGCATTATAGAAATTGTGAAAATGAGTGAACTTTCCAACAAATATGCTTGTTTCGAGTCATTCTCAGTTTTATTGAAAACCAAACACACATCCTTATGAGCAAGAAATTGTTACGCTAATGTATTACATTACTTTGCTGTGCTGTGAAACTGTTTCCCCTGATTGGAAGTAAGATGTTACGATTATTAAATGTGAAACAAAGAAAGACTGATGATAGATTCAGAAGCCGGCTGTTATTATGCCGGCCTATTAAGGGGGGCATTATCGCCGTTGTTTACAATTCATGGTTCATCACATAGTCCAAATAGATGGCTAACACAGTACTACGCACAGCTCCCTCATGTCTCCTCCTATCCCACTCCCCATATACCAGAATCGAAATGGACAGATTAATGTGACAGCTGAATGTTTGTCTGCGTGTGGGTAAAGTTGTCTCTCCTCCCCCAACTCTCCTTCACATGGACTTATCTAGATTACATCAACCTTATTGTGTGCATGTGTGCTTCAGTCAACAGGAATTGCATTATGCATTTAAGCCTTTGCTAACACAAATAAACACATGCATATAATAATAAAAAAGTACCCTCCCATATGTCTTGTCCAATTCCCTATATTGTACAAAAATTATAGTGCTTTTAGTAGATATGCAGCTGTTTTTCTAACGCAAACGTGGATTTTTGCATGCCAGTCCAATACAACAAAGGCACTGTTTACATCATCAGATGACAGGACGGCATTGTGGCCTGCTGGCTATGACTCTGGTAAAACTAGGTCACACAGCCAGCGAGCTGCAGAACATGTGGTCAGCTAGGTCTACTAGTGTTAATCTAATGTTAACTTTGTGATGTGAATGCGAACGTAATTTCATGAGTAGAAAATGTATATAATGACAACCTGAGGCAAAACTGCCCACACTGTTTTTGACAATTCTTGCAGAAATCCGAGGCTGTTTACATGATTATTTTGGACTTGTCCCTAATTGTTGCCTACATGAATTAAATGTCTTTCAAAGCAAACACTGTGTATTATTGTGTGTAAGATGTGAGTATATTCTGTGTTATTAAATTTCACAGTTTGAGGATGACTGAGTCAAAAAAGTTGCAGCCTGTTACAACTATCTTAAGTGCCTCATAATATTAATGACATTTGTAATAGAAGACATATCTTTTTGTCCACCTTTGTCTGAAAGATGGGCACAGGGTGAGAAGACTGCAGTCGAGTCCACCTAATTCGAACTCAGATTAATTGAATTTCTCTTAAATCTATGGGAAATGAAATTATAGTTGTTTTTTTTTTCTTTGAGTTAAGTAAAAGTATCCCTGTTAGTGTTATTTGAACTCAGCATCGTGGTTTTCTTTAATTCGAAAAGACTGAAGTCATCAAACCTGCAAATCTGCCCTTGTCGCTCTTCTGCATCTTGCAAAAAGTAGTCAATGGATGTAAAACAAAGAAGTTACTGCCTGAAAGGGCTGGAGTTGATAGGTATGTAAGGGTGTGTATTGTATAGCATTACTCAATGACCAATTAAGGGGGGGATGTCCGGCAGGAGCAAAGGGGTAAAAAAATCAATTGATAGTCACGCATTCGGTGACACAACACTATATGATGTACCAGCACAAATTAGGACTACTCGTTGTCTACATGTGCTACAGTTAAAAAACAAATGATTTTCTAGGCCCAATTCTATGATCTCTTGCGACAAAAAAATGTGGGTCTGAGGCAAAAGAAAACTGGAGGACCATCTATTATTTATTGCTTGCAGACCACAAAAGGACCCCACAAGCAACACTAGTATTGCCATATAGCAGAATAAAAGCAAGGAAAAACTTCGTCACTAGGAATAAACTGCAGCAAAGTAAACAGTAATAATAAATTTCTACTGGGTGGCCGTATCAAGCTTTGAAACAATGACTGAAATCACAAAAAAAACGTCAAAAGTATGCATCAGACTCTCAAAATAATGATTTGTAGGAAAATCAAATTTGAGAAAGAAAGAGAGCAGTAAACCACACATGTGAGTCTTTTACTTGAAACATTTGCGCTTTTCTTCTTGTCTGAACTCACCCAGACTTGCCGGCGCCACAAGGTGAGTATGCTGAGCTCAGCAGAATAGGATTGGGGGAGGGGTTACTTGAGAAAGGGAAAGATGACGAGGTGACTTTTTTTTTCCTAACAGGCCTCCTCATGGCTACCTCTACTCAAACACACTCGACCCAAACAGCCTTTTTCAGGGCTTGCAAAATTAGAAAAAAGAAAACAGCAAGGCTGGAAGGGATGAGCTTATTAAAATTTCCCCCTTCGCTGGAGATGGTATAACCAAAAATCAAAATACTGTACCATAGTTATAAGAGTACTTTCCTGGTTGAAATCGTAAATCAAATTCTGGTAATCCAAACTCCCTGTGACTGTCCCAGTGATTTAAACTTAAGTGGACTCCCCTGTATTTTGAGAGCTGTGAAGAAAACTCAGAATCCAGTAATTTCTCCAATTCATATAAACTGGGGAAGAAATAAATTTTAAAGGGGGGACTTCAAAATTTTTTCATGGAATTTTTTGTGTTTTCAAGTAATACAAACTTTGGAAAGAAGGGGATAACAGCACATATTCAATGCAATTTTACTGGGAATTTAGAAATCATGTGATTGCTTAATCTGGAAAAAACACCGAGAATCAATCTCCTCCTAGGAGTAGGTTAAAAAACTGTCCATAACTCTGTAAGTTATAAGGTGACCCTGTTGATCTTATGCATCAAAGAACTTTCCATGTCTCTAATAAAACCCGTCATGTATCCATAATCCAAGTGATAAGTATAGCTGTCTAATGATGTTCATAAGCTCACTACACAATTTTCACATGAGGGTCCAAAGTAAAAGAATAAAAGAAATCAAAATGCTGCTTGTGGTTACAGAGACGAGACAGTGAGTGAAAGAAGACAAAAAATTCCAAATGCACATTAATACAATTTTAATTTGTCATATTTACACATTCTGTGACATGTTTGACATACATGCAAGATCTCACTCATTTGGTAACATATAATTCCACAGTGTTTGTTTCAATACTTTTCTTCCCACCAGGCGTGAATCATGCATAACATATCTGCAGCCTTGAACAACAGAATAGACCTGAGGTGCTGTTCATAAACTCACAATATTCACAGAAACACAAAAGTTCATAGGAGTTACTGTTAAATAGTATTATCATGCTGAGCACATTCAATTCTGAGGAAATGTTTGTCCTCTGATGTGGCACTAAACATTTGTGAACTGTGTTACACTGTTTACCCACCTGCCATTTAGTTTTTTACCAACTAGACCTGGCATGAATTATATACCAGAACTATGTCTCTTAGACTTGCTTGGCATAATCATTAAAGGAATGGAACGCATTTAGACTGAATTCCTCTGATGAATATTTCTGAAATACAGATAAACACTCTCCTTCTCAGATTTGTCACGCCCAAAAGTGTTTTTGCTCACCGTAACTTGATAAAAATGTATAACCATTGAAACATGCAGTGGAACTTCAATGTAAAGTGTTCTTCTAATAAAAATTTGAAAAAAAAAAACCAAAAACAGCAAGACTTGAAGGGGTGACCTTTCTAAAATCTTCCCCCTGCAATGGAAATGGTGCTATTAAATATGAATTTACATGCATGGATTCATTATTATTCTGTAATTTCATTCATCAGGTAGACCTTAATGATATAAAGTATATTTAAATAGTAAGTATACTATTTCTACACACCAAGGCATACTTTGTATTGAGGTTCTGTTGTATAAAACATGAAATATACCAGACAGAAGATCTTTAGGGAAGATGCTGTAAATCAAAAGAGGTGTGTGTATGACTACTGTTTATTCAACTGCAATTGCAGAAGTGCTATTTCATAGTGCTGGAACTTCTGGTTCAATCTGGCACAATTCTTAAAATATGCACAATTTCAGTGTCCAGCATACTTAAACTTAAACTCGAATCCATGTGTAACCCTATGTATACAAACTTGTGTACAAGGCTGTTGATGTTAATAAGTGAACAGTGAGCTACAATCACTGCTCATGAACATGGCTCAAGATGATTTTAGCACCCATCTCTTTCATCCATTATAAAAATATATTCCTCATGCACCGTCCAATTCAAACACAAACTAAATACTGTACATTCAGACCTAGAGAACCTTATAAAGATTGCAAAGAGATTACAATAATGAATCTGGAGATTTACATCCTTCACTAAGAGACTTATGAACTGTCATTTTGTCTATCTCTATGCCAGTGATTTGTAAAAGTACTGACACTTACTTCTAGAAGTGGCCGACTTCATCACACCAATTTCAAACCGTGGGACCCAGCAAAACAAGGATAGTTGGGTCCTGCTGCCTCCTTCAAATTCAATTCAAATTTTTTCTTTTTTCTTATTCAGCTTTGTGCTCTCTCAGTACCTCTACAGTAAAGTGATCTCCTTACCACTTTTTCATCCACTTTGTGTCCTTGATTTACCATTACCATTTTTCTTCCTTTCATCCATATACGTTACTGACTCGCCCTGGCACCACATAGCACTTTTTTGTCCTTATTCAATTTTCATGAATAAGGATGTAATTGTTTTCTACCTATATATGCACCATGAAGATGAAATTGTTCATACCAGTTGTGACATCATCTGTCTCTCAGTGCAATGCAAAGGAACAAGAAAGGCCCACAGATGCTTTGCATGATCATTTAATGCCATATTCTCGATTCATAAGCATCTTTGTGAATGTTACAGTTATACCAATATGGTAAAGTAGCTGATAATTATCATCATATGACCAGTCATACAATATTCCAGCAAAATTTCAGTCGAAAAAATATATTGATAAGATAACACAACTAACTTCCAAGTTATCTTATAAGAAGACTGCAACAGTTGCAGCATATGAAGAGAGTCTTGGAGCAATTGAAGAGCATTTCTCCAAAACTCAGTAAATGCCCTTATGTTGAAAAATGAGTTGGTGGCGTTTTCAATGATGCATTTCTGTGTTTATTCATTCAAAATTTAATCAAGCTCATAATCTGTACTCCTTCAAATTTTACGTGTGAAGAGCAATCATTGTAATGTTACTTCCCTGTATTTCAAAAATATTCAGAAACACCTCAATTTTGACACATATCTTCAAGCTTTGTTTCAAAACATGTGAGCAAAACTGGCTATGCTGAACACAGGATAACTGGTCATGAGATAACATGGAACGTTTAAGATCAGATGGTGCAAAGACAATTTGTACAACACTCAAAAATGACATAACGATGGTATTTACATAGAAGTAAACAATAATAAATTTGACATGATGTGTGAAGTACATTAAAAGGCTATGTTGGACCTCTGCCTTGCTTGAGCGCTCTATACATTTCAATTTCACTTGGAAATACTTTTGACAGTTCTAGCAGCAGCATTGCCTTGAATCTCTGCACAGGAAATAACAAACATAAGATTGCATTACAAATATTGAAGATACAAGCGGAGAGGCACTTTGGGTGATGTAACACAAGACTCTAATTTATGACAGAAAATAATGCCTGATGTTTTTAATGATTTTTTCAAGTAAAAAGAGGTTTGTACTTTTGGTGATGTAAGAAAAGACTAATTTACAGCAGAAGTTAATGCATAATGTCTTTTTTGTTAAAATGATTTCCTCAGGTAAAAAAGAGATTTGTAAAGTACAAAAGTGACTGACAGATCCAATGGTGTGAAATAAGAGGCTCATGAAATCACTGACATCTTGGCAAGCAAGGTGCAGACTGGAGCATTTTCACATGCAATAAAGCAGATGTTATCAGTGAATTGGAAAAAAACAGACTAGGGGAAGAGAAAATGAAGGTCTGGGATAGTAACCGTGTGGTGAGGTGCATGAAAGAGATGGGCATTTGAAAAGAAATGGAAGATACTGTATGCTTGCTGAAAGGAACAGAGCAGTCCTCAATCAGACGACAATCAGCACAAATAGCAAGATATGTTTAGGGCAGCTTTTTGGCTGGGGATCATTGTGTTTTCTCCAGGTTATACCAGTTGGCCTTTGTCGTAAATTTTAGGGGGATTTGTACATTTTCAGAGGGATTTTAGGCTTTCCCCAAGTAATGCAGACTTTGGATTGTAGGAAAGAAGGGCAGTTCGCTGTATGATCCAAATTCTAGAAGAATTTGAAATTTAAGGGGCAAATTGCATGGTTTGGAGAAAACACTGGGATCAAGGGATTTATGAACATGTTGGGAGTGTGGTGATGATGTTCTGATAGCAGGTAACAAAACAAAAAAAGCCCAAATGCAACTGTTCCCTGGGCTTCTCCTATGTGAAACATCTGAGACCTACAATAGACAGGTTTTGTCAAGAAGCTGTGCTGCTGTTACATTTTAGCAGTTTAATAATTATTCCATGAAGTCAAATGTATATGATACAGCCTACTTATAATCTGACAAAATCAGCTCTTTAAACAGTTGGTAGTTGGTAACTGCTGGTTCTGGTCTTTGCCAGATTTTAAAATTTGTTTTTGAATTTAATGAAGGAAAAGCAATTACAGTGACACTAAGACCATATTGAAATGGCACTAAACTGGAATCTTTACTGAGGTAAAATATCTGATACACTGGAGAATTCCATATGATAAAACATACCTTAAGATTATCTGTTTTACCCTTGACTTGCTCATTCTTTGCCAAGGCCTTTTCAAGACAGTCTTTGGTGTAGAGATTAGGATTTCTGCCTTGATCAATGTAGCTGTGGATGTAAAATGTAAACGTACAAATGATTTCCGATATACTTTGCGAGATAGATTCGCTATTATGAAACATCAGCTTAATCTCGAATACGACATCATCATACTGATTACACTCAAATCATGAGGATGAAGAAAAAAATATACACAATATTTTTGCTCTATGAAAACAAATTTCATCCATTCCCAATGATCAATACACCGTCTCTGAACTCATTAATGAAAACTATGATTAAGTATGATGCAAACAATCAACCCAACATTGACACACAACTTAATATATGGAACCTTCTTGAGCAGAACTAAGATATCACATTTCTTGCTCAGAATTTGGAGATGCTCACTATTAATGAATAAATACAGTTATTCTACTTTGAAAGAGACAGCTTGAAACATCTCAAGAGAATTCTGACTACATAATTTTCAGAAGATTATCACTAAAACCTTACAATTCTCTTTCAACCATTCATCTTCCCACTTAACCAAAAAAGCTGTTCAAATGTTCTGTTAGTGATGGAGTACATTCTTCTAACACAGTATCATACTTTGATAATATTAAAATATTTGAGTTCATTTAACATTTTATATACCGCACTACAAAGCCAGCTACACCCATGAAATCTGATATGCCACCATATTTATGAGTGCTGAATTGCATGACTGCTCTAGTTTTGCTTAGTAGTGAGGCTTTCCATTTTCTAATTCTTTGTAAACCTTTGCCTTCAGGTAATTGCCATTTATTTTGAATTCACTGAAACAAAAGTTGGATTGCATCTAATGGTCACAGTTCCTGGATCAAAGATCATGCCCCGCTTTGTTGTCCCATAAATCAAAATGTCCCATTCAAAGAATAAGTGTTGTCACTAGTCTATGCAATAATTACAAATTCTTACTCAAAAACTTCCAGTGGAACATGAACATCCTGAATTTGTGTCCTCAGCTTGTCGATTTCGTTCATCTCTGTGACCATTGTTTGTCTGGAAAATGAAAACATACAGTGATATGATACATGTACTCTTCTAATTACATATTGCCATGAAACGTAATCAAAACCAAATGTTTATGGTAATTATGTCTGCAACAAATTAGTCCACAAAAGAAAGTTTTGATGATGTTAAGATCACTCCAGGATAGCAGACCTTTAGGCTGTACAACATTTGTTGAAATTTTTACTCTCCAACAAATGCGAAGCCTATTTGCATTGCTTTCCTTAAAATGTTCCAAACTAAAAATTGTACTATAGTCTAGATCCATGTCTACGTTTTTGAATCTATAACTAAAGCCACTTTTATTGCCTGACTGTAACTAATGAAGATTGAACTAGTTTAGGGCTGATTTTGTCCTGCCATCACTCACCACTTTTTTAAATATGTTTTTGCTGTAACAACAATTTGTAACTCCATAAAGTATGATATTTGTCTACAAGACATATTTTGAGCTGCTTGCTTTTGTCATTTTACACATCAGAGTTTGGAACACTTTGTCCAACTTCTTGAGCACCACAAAGACATAAAATATGTTATTAAAACTTCCCTCAGCTCTAACATGACATAAAATTTTACTACCACTTAAATTTTCTTAAAAATTACTGTTTTACCTATGACATGAAATTTACTGAGTAACTGAGTTACTAGTCTCTTTAAGCATGCAAAGACACGAAATATGTATGGCACAGGTGATCATAGGACAAAATCAAAAACCTCCTTAGCACAGCCTCATATTTTTTTTCAAATTGCACTCTGCACAAGTCTTCTGTTTCTTCAATATGTGCATTGTGCTGTAAAGGAAAATCCTCAGGATTTGCACCACTGACAAATAATTCTAACAAAAAACAACTGGAAACTAAGAAATAAATAATCAGGCATTTTCTTTTTGCACAAAACTAGTTGGCTGTTAATAAATTAAATAAAATTAAATGCAACTGACCTATACTTGAAATAATAATTTTTTTTTTTACAACTTCCTGCACTCTGTGAAATTTCAAACTACAACATTTGTGCAAGCCAGCATGAAAGGTCAAACTGAATGCCACATAACCACTGGGCGGCACGATGCTATGGGGTGGTATGCAGAAAGCATAGCTATCTGAACAATCAGTGGAACAAGATGAAAGCTCCAAATATCTTTATAACAAAATATGATACAACAAAGTCCCTCATTACATGAACCTTGTCACAATAAGCTTTAAAGTATTAGACAGTCTATGGTCCTGAGACTAGAGGTGACCATTTGTGATTCTCCTCTCATTTTCCAGATTTAGATCTAGATTCTCCCTAAATGAGATTTATCTAAAATCTAAGATATGACCTGCTAGTCCAAATTAGTGCTAGACCTAGTAGATTAGGGCAAACTTTACCTTTTGCCATGATGATGTAGGTGAAGTCCCTCGGCTTTCCCTCATGACAGCACTGATTTAGTCGATATATTTTTACTGTCGAAATATTAGTAATTTGATAATGGGTCAATCGGTGTTGTTCCGTGAGTATAATATTGAGACACTAAATGAAACTGGCGGCGCACACTCGGCAAGTGGGATGAGAGGAGACTCGCATATCTTCCACTGACTTATAATACTCCACTGAGAGCACCGATAAGCAAAATTTGCCTTCTTTGCTATAGTCAAAACAGAAGGTTTTGCAACTGGCTGTTGCTGTGAGTTGAATATACAGAGACTACATGAATTGCATTCCCTAACCCCATAGTGTCTGAAAGGGAGAAAAGTGATGCTCTTTTGGGGATAATAACAACAGGAAAATGGGGCTTGGGGGAAAAAGTTAAGGTAAAGATGTGCTGAAAGTGGTGGTGCTGTGAGTTGAGTATATTATATATTAAGGGACTAAATGAATTGCACTGCCACCATTGAATGAAAGTCTGGATCGCCCGTGGCCCAGCGGACAGCTTTTGGAACTAACCCGATGACCGGTCCTGCTTGTCATAAAGCGATGAGGATTGGTAGTGGAGAGATGAGCCAGTGGGAGACAGGAAGTAAAACGAAGACATTTTAGGCTAGTGCCGTGTGCGGGCCTGCGAAGGACAAAGATGGGACTAGCCATGGGAAAACGTACAGCTCGGTTTAATGAATGGCCTGCCTTGACTGTGTGGTGAGTAACACACACCACCCATTAGGCTAGACTAATCATCAATAGTCTTGCCTTCATTTGATACAACACTGTGTAATGCCACTCTAATGGATGAGTAACAGAATCACTAGAGAACCGGAATGATGCATTTACACCATGTTTTGATAAACGAAAATACTCAATATCGATGATATGCTATAGATATGATATCAAAACTTATATCGAATGAATCGGTGCTGTCATGAGGGAAAGCCAGTCCCTAAACCTCCCTCTGCCTCTACTCTAATCCTAATCATTAACCTAATGAGGGTCCCTACCCCTTTTAATGCCCATCGAGATGAGGTCTTTATCCCTGTAAGCAGTGTAAGCCCATCAAAAAATGTCTCGACTAGACTAAAACAAAATAACAGTAACACTAAAATCCATAGTAAAAGCAATCGCTGCTAAAAGTTAAAGTAGGACACGCACATCAAAAATAATTTTCCACTTTTCAATACCTTTTCTCCTTAAAAATTATCTATGGTGCCCACCGAGTCAATTTGCGAAGAAAGAGCATCGTTCTGTTATCGTGCGCGTATGTAATATGACGCAACAAAGAGAGCTAGAGTTACCGGGTTTGGCCCGTAAGTCCAGAATTATTCCCCTTCCCCGATCAGCAGAAGCCCGCGGCAAAAACGCTGACATCACTTACGTTCCAGCATCTGCAGACACCTCTATCTGACATTGTATTATTCAGCTTTTAATTAAGGTTCTGGTATTCCAAATTCAAATGTAAAGTTTGATAGAGTAAGCCAGAAAAAGTATTCTGCATTTTTATTGCCTCAGCATGATTTTGTTTGGCATATCTACTGTTCACAGAGGAATTAAAACATTCATACCAACATGCTATCACCCGTCCGCACAGCACTGGCTAGACAGCTGGGAAAGATATCCATATGCAACAACCCGGAAGTAAGAACATACTAAAGAGGGATTATTTTGATGGGGTTGGTATAAAAAAGTGGGGCATGGTTTTTTGTGGGGGATATAAAGAAAGAAAGAAAGAAAAACGGCAAGTAAGTTTGCTTCTTCAATATTGCGTGCTTGCGGGCTTTCATGTTATGGCATATGGTGATTATAACATAATGATACACATTTGAAATGGTCTGTGAATATCTGAAAGAGAAAAACACCATACATAATATTAGTACATGCACACTGTGGATTAGAACCTGTGACCGCCAAGTCCTTAGTTTGCGGTATAGCCGATATCACCAAATGACAAGTTGTAGGTGAGTGGAAATTTGGTGGTCATATACTAAAATTGAAAAATGGCGCCATATTAATGAGTGCACATGCTTTGTTTCATGAATATAAATGTAAAAACAGGTAGAAATCTTTATTACAGTCAGGATTTAATATCCTGAAGTATTATCAGAGCGCATTTTATTTACATCTTGAAATCCCGTGACCTCTCGCAATAAGCGCGAGATATGCAAATTTTAAGGTCAAAAAATANTACCGTATGATTTAATATGGTCTGTAGGACGGTTCAGTCTTCCTTTAAAAGAAAAAGAAAATGGATTTAGATCAGACCTAGTCTCTAGCCTACATCACATAAGAAGAGTCTAGACTTAATTTAGTGGGCTATCTCTATGGACAAGACAGCCCTTGTATTTAAACAGTCCATTCTGCGGTACAATCCTGGAACAGCACCGCTGGCAGGCCAGGCGTTAGACTAACTGAATGACTCTGGCCATTCATTTCGTCTAATGCCTGACCTACCGGCGGTGCTGTTCCAGGATTGTACCCATTCTGCCACAGATTAACCACCAATTCTGTCTTATTTTAGGTACACTAGGACAGGATCATTACATTTCGTGGATACTGTGTAGATCTAGCCCTGTTGACGCTGTGTCAATGTAGGACCAACGCTAGTCTAGAACGCCTCAACAATGCACGAACATTTTTTTCGTGCACTGAACCATTTGTGCATAGATTTAGATCTTACATTTTCTGATTGAGGACATTCTGGCCCTGCGGTTGAAAGTCGCTGACAATGATGCCCATCTGCCGGGTGTTTTCAATAAACAGCTCTAGTTGCTGTTCCAGTGCTTCGAACTTTTCAGCCATTTTGATGTAATAATCCGACTCTATTAGTAGGGCTGCCGTTTCGACATCCGTCTCTGTTTGACACAGCCATAGGGCCTAGGTCTAAGGATTCTGAACACAGTAGCCTAGTGTCAGTAGATCACCCGCACGGTTTATGGGCAGATTAATCTAGAAATGGCTCCAAATTGCCCCTTTTGCTTCTTTATTGCTTAAAACCTCCCAGTAGCACATGTTCCCGGATTCCTCGCAGAACCCTAAAAACCCACATATATTAACCCTATTTTGCCCCCGTGGGTCTGAGAGACCCAGAACACCTATTTATTTTTGTGCAAAAAAAAAATAGAAAAAATTAATATTTTTTGCCCAAATTTTTTCTCATCACCTAAAATAGTATGACATAACATGTGATCAAATCATTTTTTCTCAAAGATCAGCTAGTGACTGACCACATTTTTAAAACACCCGATTTTGCGCTAGTGAGGCCTGTGAGACCCAGACTCCAGATATAGGATTTTATTTACCCACCCGATTTTGCGCCCGTAAGGCCTGTGAAGTGTGAGACCTAGACTTCTCAAATAGAGAAAAACTCCACACCCCCCGGTTCGTTTCTCGTGAGGCCTCTCAGACCCAGACGCTAACGATACTAGCGATGTGCGAGTACACATGTTCTTCCTATACAGTAATTATATTTCCTTTGATCTTTTTACTTGCTGAATGTATCGATTACCCGATATATTATAATCGATACTTTCGGAAATGGCATCAACACGCTGTATGTCTTGCCCAGAGGTCAGTGTGCCCTCGCTTTTGATTGTCTCATTCGCTCTCTCCTTCTTTGTTCCTTTCTTGCGACATAATGCTTTCTATGCAAGAACCACACACCCTCGTGCACGGAGAAGTATACTGGCGTCACTCCACCGGGCATGGATGCAACAGTAATGATTATACTAATTATTGTGGAGTTAGTAAATATGGCCTTATCTAAGAAATGACACAAGATTCAAAATGGTATACTCTGCCAACATTCTTAAACAAGAATCTCAATTTTAAAACAACATTTTGGCTCTACTATTATTTTTTTGCCCGAAACCACCCTTTAATCTGCAGATTTTAGTTAGCACACTTAATTGAAAATAATCTCCTGGGAAAGTCTTTGCAAACTGCAGCGCTCTGTCCAGAAAGTATACTTTTACGAGTGAACACTTCATGTTATTGTAAGTCTCAGTGCCAAAATCAGTTGAAGAATAACTCTACAAGCAAACGAGAGAATTTCAAGTCATTAGCATTATTCGGTACACACCTTGCAACAACACTGTTGAAAGGCTAAGAAATTGAGCATTACTTACCTCTTGCTGCAACAATGAGAAACAGGCAGACCAAAATGACCAAAACAGGACATCAGGCTTCTTCAGCGAGCTCACTTAGCACGGACGGACTGCTCACTCTCTTAAAATGACTGACCGAGGGCACACTGACTGTGACTGACCACTGGGCAAGACATACAGCTGTATATTATGTAGTGTTAATGCCATATATCCGAAAGTATCGATTATAATATATCGTGTAATCGATACATTCAGCAAGAAAAAAGATCAAAGGAAATATAGGAAGAACATGTGTACTCGCACATCGCTAGTATCGTCAGCCTCTGGGTCTGAGAGACCTCACGAGAAACAAATCGGGGGGGTGTCGAGGTTTTCTCTCTCTGAGAAGTCTGGGTCTCACAGGCCTCACGAGGAACAAATCGGGGGTGTCAAGTTTTTCTCTGTTTGAGAAGTCTGGGTCTCACAGGCCTCACGGGGTACAAACAGGAATAGGAACTAGCGAGGTCAAAATAGCGTTAAAACAGACAAATTATAATTAAATATTTTTACGTTTACCTAATTTTAGTCAGAAAATCCCCTAATTCATCATTTGGTTTTCTTTAAAAATAAGAAAGTTCTAGGAGAGCATGCCCCCATACAAGATTATGCTGCAGTCTACAGCAATCGCATGCAAGAGGGCCCACTCTACCTCCTGCAGATAGGCCTAGGCTATGATTTAAACGTTCGTCTGGTCACTCATAAAAACCATTAAACAAATACGGGGCTAGGACCTAGACTATTTTTTTTCCGTTTTTTTTTGTTGTTGTTGTTTTCAATTAAAGGGTTGATACATGAAAGTAGGAGTGGGATGGGGGCTCCTCTGCAATGTTCTTGTGACTATAGACAAGGTATTTACGGTCCTGTTTTGGACCGCACGATGAGATCTCTTGTCAGGTGCGCCAAGTGCGAACTGTGCTGATACAGTAATTGTAAAACCTCGATCGACTGAAATGCTATAAAATCTATCTTTTTAGTATTTCACATCGGCAAAGAACGACAGATAAAAGTTGAGGAATCATAAGATCAATTTTATTTTCGTAAAATATCCAGCAACAATGCAATGTCTCATAGACTGTTAATAGAGGGGCAAAATCCAGAAAGTTTCATGCCCGCTGCCGTTTTCAACTGTGCCAAGGGCCAGATGGTACTTACTGAGAACTCCGAAAATAAGGACCAGGCTACACCATTGTCTTTCGTCCGTTACTATCACAATACTATTTTGGAGTTTTATTTTAAAAGACCGTATTTCTCACCATTCTGTTGTGAATATACTCTTTCTAATAAAAATCACTATTGGTCATGTCTTTAATGCTATTAAGAATTTCCACTGAAATAAATTACAGTAAATACCTGATAACACAAATTCCAGGGGACAACAGAAATGTGTTTGTGTTATCAAGAATTTGTGTAAAGACGAGTACATTGGAAATAAAAGAGATGGCCCATTTTTACACATAAATATTTGTTCCGGTGACTTATGACGTAAGCAAGGCGCACGCGGCACAGATCCATACATCACCAATCCGGGCGGTTACGTTTCAAAAGACTCAGTGGGGGAAGTGGGGTGGGGNGGGGGGGGGGGGGGGCATGTCCGGCTTAGTGCCGGTCGGGAGAGATTATAGAGTAAAAAAAAACCGGGGACTTTTTGTTTGTTCATGTAAACAGAATTTCGCGTTAAACGGGTTTGTGTTAAGTGAAGTCTACATTGACAGTGAGATCATTACTATTTAAAACTGGCTTTGGGTATGTGTGGATCGATCAAAGGGTGAACAACAAAGAAGCATTTATTAGTGAATTTGTCAGAGATTAAGATGTAGTTTTATACAGGACTGGCAAGGGGGAATGGCCGCATATAGTGAAAATAGAATATACAAGGCTATCAAACGAGAATTTAAATATGAGACCTTCCTTAATGTCATAAATAATAGAGCGTTTAGAATTGCTCTTACAAAAATCCGGTTAGGGTCTCATAGCTTAATGTCAGAAAGGGGTCGGTAGGGAAGGCCGAAGTTAGAATTTAAAGACAGACTTTGTACACAATGTAATGGGGTGGAAGATGAGTTTCACTGTTTGGTAAACTGTCAACGATTTGTTGAGGTGCAGAGGAAATATTTGCCTGTATACATGAAAACTAGACCAAGTATGTATAAATTTGTGACTATGTTTAACATGTCAACATTCTAAATAATATTGCCATACTCTTTTTCAATATACTAAGAGAATATGGCAAAGGTATATAAATTATATATTTCAATATATTACGGTGACATATTTTACTATAATTCACTCCTGTGACATGTAGATTAGGCAGATTGCACTACTAATGTAATTCAATGTACTATGTTTCTTATATGACATGTAGTATACCACTAATGTAAGTTAAAGTATTTCCTGGTGCCTTGTCCTATGACATGTACCATAATGCAGATTGTACTACTGGAATAATTCGAAGTATTCCTTGGTGTTTCTATGGCAATGTAGCATAGACAGGTTGTGCTACCGGTGTAAGGCTAAGAATTTCTTGATGCGTACTTATACTGCATAGACAGAGTGTATTACTAATGAAATTCGATGTATTTCCTGGTGTTTATTCCTATAAAACGTATCATGGCCAGATTGTATTATTAATATAAATCAAAGTATTTCCTGATGTGTATTTATATTATATGATTGTAGCATAGGCAGATGTGTGTGCGTGTATGTGTGTGTGTGTGTGTGTGTGTGTGTGTGTGTGTGTGTGCGTGCGTGCGTGCGTGCGTGCGTGTGCGCGCGTGTGTTTTGAGGGGGGCGGGGGAGGAGGGGCGAGTTGTGTTGGAAACGTGAAGGTTAGGATCTGTGGGGGAGGGTGGAAGTATGTGAGGGGGAAAGAGGGAAAGAGAATGAGAAGAGCTAGGCAGAACAGAGCGAAAGAGATAGAGTAGATGAATGGGGGTGCGTGACGGATGCTGAAGGAAGAAGCTGGAGGACATGAATGAAGAAATGAAGATGCGTGCCTGATGTCTCATAATTGTGTAATGTACTAATAGTACTATGTAAATTGAATGCTTTTGGCCTAGTGCCTATAATAAACTGAAACTGAAACTGATAGGGGGTCGGGGCGAGACTGGTCAGTGAAAACGAAAACCCTTGCATGGGAATTTCTAGATGAGTGTCCCTTGCTATGTTAAACACGAAGCAAAGGAAGGGGTTATTAAGCATAACAGCTTCAAACTGATAGCCCCATGGAAGGCGACGTTCTTTTTGTGGCATCGGTTGGCTGAGGTAATATCAAACTGAAGACTGAAGAAAGCCAGCTCCATTCCCCTCCTCACCAAGC
This sequence comes from Ellobium chinense, assembly GCA_033807755.1. Lineage (NCBI taxonomy): Eukaryota > Metazoa > Mollusca > Gastropoda > Ellobiida > Ellobiidae > Ellobium > Ellobium chinense. Next base: position 1,089,732 of record JAWQUT010000093.1, read on the forward strand.
ACCGCAGCTTTTTCGGCCTGCGTGGGATCGCCGACCCAGAGTCTCAGCCACGTGGAGGTATGAAGATGCCAATAGCACCTGGCATTTCAATATGCAATTTTAAATAGTCCCTATAAAATCAGAAAATTGGCCATGGGTAGGGGGGAAGGGGTTAGATTTTAATTTCAAAGGCTTAGATAGGTGCAAATATATGTGTAGACTCAGAGAAGGTGAGGTTTAGTCACTTAAGTATAAAATTTGTGATTGTTGCTAGGTGGGTAAGGTTACCCTGTTTACTGAGTGAAAAGGCCTAAAATATTAGGGTGTCTGCTTCACTGCCTAAGTTCTCAAAATCTAACTGGTTCAGGTGCATTTTTCTTTGTGTCAAAATTTGGAGGAAGAGCTAAACAACATATTTGGAAAGTATTTTGAAACGGCACCCCAGGATAAGTTAATGAGAGGTGTAAAACCTAACATAGCCAACAGTGAAAAATACATTAGCATCTTCATACCTGGAGAGGTTACCCCCGCCCCGTCTGCACTTTCTAACTTCCTGCGGCTCACAACAGCGTACCGGTAACTAATAACCCTGCCCTCAGTGTTTTACAACCTTTACATAAGTACAGTCAACTCAGGTTGAAACCGGATGAAAAGATCTCGATAACTTTCAATGAAGCATCCGAATTCCATAAAATGGAGCCTACAAAGAACAGAAACTGACAGAACTAACAGAAACCATGGTATCAAAATCGTCTCAGGCAAACGACATAAACCATTATCTGTCCTTTGAACATCTCAATAACCACAAGTTAGTAACAATCTCAATTCATTTACAACCCGATGTCGCCTCCAATCCTCGAAGTTGTTACACCTCTGCTATCCCAACACCTACAAATCTCGCAAGCTTTGCAATCATCGAAGCGAGACACCATTACACGCTCTTAATGGTTGCGCAAAGTTCCATCTCAAGTACCAGTAACGACAGAAGACTATCTTTGACATTCTGGAAAGAAAGATTATAATTAATATTATTATAATCTTATTGATCGCCAAATTGTAAAACGTTGTGACATAATTATACAGTATTTGCTAAATTCTACTCGCAGGTCTTTCTGTTGTTCAGTAAGTTGGTGGGGTGCCCATCTTGCTGAAGCACAAAATTGAATGGACACCAGTTGATGGCCGGCCCTGGAACTGCTCTATCTATTCATAAGTGCTTCTCGGTTCTGGCTTTATTAGCTTCTCTACAGCAACAATGGATTCGTCAGTAACAACACTGATAGGTCATTCTAGTTTACACTCATCTTTCTAGGACTGCTTGCCAGGCCAGAACTCTCCGTACCAACGTAGGATCCAAAAAGATCATGTAAAGTTTGATGACAATCGGATGGAGAAAACTTTTTAAGTGAGCATTGCATATAAAGTCATCGCCCTGAAATCCCGATGTTCAAGCTATCCTTGATGATTTGGCGTACCTGCCTCAGTTGATGGTCTTTTCCCACTCTTAACTTGTGACCTGTCTGTCTGTCTGTCTGTCTGTCTGTCTGTCCGTCTGTCCGTACGTCCGTCCACCTGCCCGCCCATCCGTCTATGTATTTGAATGCAGCCAGCATTATTTCAGCCAAATATGAGTCATTCATAATACAGTGGAGACCACATAAACCGAGGTCTTATAAACCAAGTTTCTTGTAAACAGTGAAGTGAGTTTTTTTTTCCTCTTTGACTATATTAATTTTGAACTGATAACGAAGTTCGCATAGGGCAGATTCTCATAAACCGAGGCCATTTCACCGCTCAGCGTTGATAAAAAACTTCAAATTGCTCCTATTTACTGTGCACATTTCTCTCAGTTATTCCCGCATGATGCTCAAAGCCGGACTGAGAAAACAGCGTTCTCTGCATTGTGCTAAGGGAGGGTGATGATAGGTGGGGGATGGGTGCGAGGTAGTACAGTGTATTCGGAGAAACGAGAGGACCGGCCGGTGTAGTGTACGCTTAAAGCATGCCTGTCGGGCGTTGACTAGTCTAGTACTGTACCAGGAAAACTGTTATGCCATCAGTGAGACGGGCGAATTATCGATCGATGGCGTCAGTCAAGTCAGTGCACAGGAAAGGGGTGAGGAGATGGAGAGAGCAGAGGGAAATAACCATGGAATACTTTGGCGACATTGATGTTAGACCGAACACGCCGTTACCATTTCCTAAGCACCTCGGTTTAGACTATACGGTTTCCACTGTAAATTGTGCGTTCACGCCTACATTTAAGTTCAATTTTCTTAGTAACCACTAAAGCTACATGCATTAACTTACATCACTTAAGCATCTATTTGAGACAGTTCATTTGCACTGTCATTTTTTTACATACAGCTATATCATCATAAAATTATCGGCATTTATGCAACAGAAGTATGGAAGCTGCCACTCAGCACCTTTAGATCACGTTCTCAAGACCTAGTTGTCAGTTTTCCCACGACTTGGGCTGATTTGTACAACTGATGTATCTTGCTATGCCCTACAATCTGATGTATGGTCATATTGATGTAACCTGCACATATAGCCTGGCAGCCTCCGTTAACCTTTCACTCATTGTCCATTTTTCCACACCAATGCGAAGTTCGCCATGAGGCTAAAAGCCTCTCACATAGTAGCTCTCTGATATGTCCGCGTAACCTCGTTATTTAATTTCACACCATTTTCCCCCTTGGCGTTAGTCGAGTCTGAGTCGAGCCCATGTTTGGCTCTTGCAGGGTGCTTCACACATTCTCACCACGTGATTGGCTGGAAGCTGTGACTGATGTCATAACATGCTATCTGCACTATATCTGGTAGTAAACGAAGAAAAGAGGTTGTTGTAAATCTGTTGATGTTGATGTTGATGAAGATGAAGAGCGGGGAGGCGAGCTTGGCTATAGGCCTAGGCTTTAGCCGAACTCGAGCCTCAAGTCTAAACTCGGACCAAACTAAGGGGGAAAAATGGTGTAAAATATAACGAGGTTTCGCGGACATATCGGAGAGCTACATTTTTCCAGGCTTAAGTAAACTTCTTCATCGCCTGGGGCAGAAATCAATTCTTGTATGGTGGTGTCATCTGCAAATTTTATTACAGGAATACTTGCGAGTTGGTTCTTGCACTGACTTGTGTAGAAAGTGAAAAGGGCAAGTGACAATACGTATTTGTGGAAATAACAGATGATGTGAAATATTCTGTGTCTGAATTCTTATAACTAGTGCTTGCTTTCATCTTAACGTACTGAGGTCGATGAACGAGAACTCCAAAATTCATGCAATAATATTCTTGTTGACCTCCATTTAAAAGTTTTGAGATAAGAAAGTGGGGTTGGATGGTGTTAAATGCACTAGAGAAATCTGCAAAGAGAATCCTGACATAGTTCTTGGGGGTGTCGATATGTCTGTAGATGTTATCTAACAAGCTAAGAATGGCATCATCAATACCCCTTCGTTCATGATTGGCAAACTGCAATAGATCTTGGAATGATCTCCAAGCGATTCAATATTGCGATGGCAGATTGAATGCGGGCGGGGGTCAGGNGGGGAGAGGAAGGCTGGAGAATGGAGATCAGTTTCCCCGCTAGGCCTAAAGGGTGGCAGGCTATTGAGTAGTGACAGTCACAGGACGCTCCAAAAAAATCACATGACCACAAATCGCAGACGCTGATTCGCTGCCTCCAGGCTGATACCGAAACTGAAACAAATCATTTCCAAGAATTCCCATCAGACCAGCAATATGATAACGTCATGCGCATATTATTATAATAAATTATATTGATGTCTGAGTGAGCCAAGAAGTCGACAGTGGTAATAGACAAGAAGAACCCAGGCAGGATCCCTGGATGAAACAGAACCCGCAGACCATGACAGGTAGACCAGTTAAGTTGTTACATAGGGTTTTCGCCAGGTCATCTATTATAATTATGTGATCCGTTTTCTCGACTCGGTTTTGGGTGTAATGAGTTAGCCAGTGCATGGCATATCACTGAAAAAACTCGTAAAGAGATCTTTGTTTTGATACCAAAATCGCTGTTGTGTCTCCACTGAAGGCCGAGACATAGTCTACATTATATGTGTGCTAGACTGCGGGTGGTGTGGGAAAGAAAGTTTTGAGAAAACTGCTGACAGAGATTGTAATCAATTTTCAGGGGAGTACGCTAATTTTATCATTAGGCTTGTGTAACCAGGAGGGGTAAGACTAAGAGGGTCCCGAAGGAAAAAACACAATAAATACGAATGCATAGAATCGGGTAGATGGTGATGATGGTCGTAGGGTCGGTTCGTCTAGCTGGGGTGATGACGGTGGTAAATAGGTCCCTATATTATGAGGGTATGAGGCTCAGGAAGGGAGTCAAACACCGCAGTCTCAGTAACAATAAAAACAGAAGTTCACTACATCAAGAAGTTAAGAAACACGTCTGTTTTACACATGAAATTTATTAGTTTCTTTTCAGTCTACATTTAATAAACATTTCTTCAAGGTTTAAACAGTAAAACAAACGTTCCTTTCCAGTGCAAAACAAACAGTGCCAATGCGGTTCGTACTCCGCAAATAGAAAATCATGATACACATAAAAATGAAGTCTAAACTACAGTCGTAAATCCAAGTTTCCTGAATTTAAAAGCATCATTATTACAAATTAAAATATAGCTACCATCTCTTATAAAAGCAAGTTAGGCTTACTAAACTCAACATCACTCTACTACTTCAGTTATTACAAGAATGTTAAGTTCAACAAAAAAAAGACTCTTATCCTGTCAAAGTCATTGACACCAATGAAAACATTTCTCATAAAATCCTAAACGATCTAAAAACAGGCAAGCAAACAAACAAACAATCAAACAAACAATTTGATGCTAAGCCTTTTCTCAGTGGTAAACGTACACCGCATGGCGGACGATGGGTGCTCCAGAAGAGCGGCTTCCTCATCATTAGCTGGCCACGCACTGCCTCAGTCCTAGAGGTTGGCCACTTTCAAGACCAGGAATGCATAACCACTAACAATTTTAAAATTTAAGCCAATCAAACCAAAGAACTGAACACCCCATGCTGGCTGTGCTATGACGCAATGACCATGAGTCCGAGATGGTCAAACGAAACACAGGCTATGTGCACTGTGGCGTAACTGAGGCAAGACAATGATTGGGGGAGACAATAAAGCAAGGGGTAGGACTAATTGAGGGAGGGCTGTTACTAAGGAGGAATAAAAGGGGTTGTTACTCAGGAGGACTGAAAAGGGGGTGAGTGGGTGGGTAGGAGTATTAGTAAGCTTTCACCTGCTTACACTAGATACGGACATTTCTAGTTAAGCTACCAGCACAGTATCAGTACTATTCTCAGCATGTAACAAAATGATGGAATGAAGATGCTAATGTTTTATTTTTTGTAACTGTTGGCTATATTTGGTTTTACATCTCTCATTAACTTATCCAAGGGGTCCCATGCTAAAATACTTTCCATACGTGTTGTTTAGTTCTTCCTCCACATTTTGACACAAAGAAAAATGCTCCTGAGCCAATTAGATTATGAGAATTTAGGCAGTGAAGCAGACTTCCTAATATTTTAGGCCTTTTCGTTCTGTAAACAGGGTAACCTTACCTACCTGGCAAAAACCACAAAGTTTATACTTGAGTGACAAAGTTTCACCTATTCTGAGTCTACAAATTATGTATTTCCACCTATCTGAGACATTGAAATTTAAATCCAACCCATTTTCCCTTTCCCAATGGCCAGGTTTCTGATTTTATAGCCACTATTTAAAATTCCATAGTTTTATGCCAGGTGCTGTTGGAATCTTTATACCTGTTAAGTCTCCCATCTTCAATACCAGCACAGTCTCAGAGCTGTTCTTAGCAATGGCAACATGACCTTTTCCTCATCTTTTTCCATTTTCCCTTCATCACCCCTGTATTTGTATTTGTCCTGTGAGATAAGAGCAACATCTTTGTCGGGTCCCATCTGTCATCACATTATCATTTACATGCATAGACATTCTTAGGTTTATACCATATTATATTTGAATTGAACTGCAAAAGGGATCTACTCGTAAACATGCTCTAAGATAGGAAGTAGCTGTACAGCAAGATTTCCTAATCATAGTCTCAGGAATAATGTTTTGAGAGTCTTGTGCATGCGCGCAGTCTAATTCCAGGGAATGTTAATCCAAACTAATTGTTTTTTACTGTACTTTGACTGAGATCAAGTGAGTGATTTCTTTTTTAATAAAACATGGGAATAAATGATAGCCTAGTACCTTCATGGGGTTATGTGCCAGCAGAGAAAGTTTGGAAACCTCCGGTTTTACAATAATCATGGCAACTCTGTCAACAGCAACTGTAATATCAGCAGGTTTATCCTTAAAATTTCACATGAAAAATTTTGACAACCAGATCCCTTTTTGCAGTATGGCAGGCCGTTATTAATATTGACTCATTTTGCTCCAATACATAATATACTGCATAAACACTGTCTGATCTCAGAAAATGCATGTAACTGAGTTCTGACAGATGTAAAGCAATGACATAAACAGTTGGTTTCTAGATTTTCTAAACATTTAGTGATAGTTTTTAGTGAATAAATAATTTTATCCATCCCTCCTTCTGTCTCTTTCTCCCTCTCTCACCTTCCCTCTGTCCCTCTTTTTTCCCCATTACTTTCCTCAGTTTTGTTTTTTTTTACTTCAGTGATAATCAAGTGTCTGACAAAAGGTGCTGTCCAGCATTGTCTGCAGTAAGGAGAGAACTTCAGAGAATATGCATTCGTAAGTTGCAAAATAAGTACATGTACATTTTGATAATTGGATACATGCAAATACATACACAGTGAAACTCTGTCAACACAAACTCTGCTCATCAGAAATTCCTATCTTAGCGCACTTCCATATAACATACGATTTTAAGTAAACATCCTCTTTTTGGACCAAGCTATTGAGGATGCCATATCAGAATTTGTGTTTCCTAGGGTGCTTTTTATAGAAAACAGCAGCTGGGACCACTGAATGGGAGCATGTTAAGCAATGTTTATGTTAACAGAGTTCCACTGTTTAACTGTTCCAACCTTAAAAAAATTAAATTACAAAGAGCACTCTTGATAACACACATCAAAAACTTAGTTTGGAGGGTGGGTGTGGAATCTGAGTCTGTTCAGTCTCCACTCTTCTCAGGCAATGCCGGGATGCCTCAGGGAGTGTAATATATTCTCAGAAAGGGAGACAAATATATACTTATTTTTCCAAGTGGTATGTATATCATTTTCAAGCATAGTTCTTCACCTTGAAAACTGAGTAGATACACTGGCAAAATATTATTGAAATTGCGGGGACCAGACAAACCTTTTTATACAGTATTAACAATATTTCATAATTTTTAAGAAAATGCCAATTTTCTAATTTTACCCACTGGAAGCAATTAATTGAGTGATTAACACATATAACAAAAAAATAAAAAAACAATGCAGAGTTTTAAGGCAAGCACATTTTAATATGATAACAACCTAGGAGGAGAAAATAGTGTGTATTTTATATAGCCTGAATAACAATTGTTATTATGTTGGAAGTTATGATACAGAGCAGTTGGTTGGTAGAGAAAGAAGATGAAACTGTGAAATAGCTAAATCAGGGTTCGCACTCACAAAGAAAAAATGCATAAATATGCATTTTTACTTTGCATTAAAACATAACAGCCAAGCTTTAGCACACACATAATTTATTGCTCTCCAAAAGCCAAGCCTTTCATCTTATCAATATACCTAAGGCAAATACTGTAAGGATAGTACTATATGCTTGTCACTACTGTGATCATAGTGGTGAGTTAGAGCCATGTTTATTAGTCAGTTCAAATGATACAATGTCTCTGTTGTCATCATTGACTGTCTTAGTCTCTATTATGTTTGCCCTGCCCAAGCTTTACTTTTGTTTCTTATTTTATAAAAAGAGTTTACGCAAAAATGGTAGTGTGCTACAAGATTTTAAGGCTTCATTACTTACACTGAGTTAAAATGAGCAAACCCAATATGAACACTGTAAATGAACTATTCCATTTTAAACATGGTCAGGAAATGATTGCTTGCACAAGACATTCTGGGTTTCTGGTACTTTTATGAGGATATGAAGAGTCAGGTATTATTTCCTGTGGTGGAAGGAATGAAATACACAAACATTAATTTGGAGTGTGAAGACACCATATTAATTTAGAAGACACGTTTACATCATCATCAGCATTTCTATTGTCTTTCAGCAGCAGAGGCAGAAGAGGGGGATCATGTCCTGGATATGACAGACAAAGGTGAGGCAAACATTTTTTTTTGGATGGAATTTGATTAAGAGCTGAGTTATTAAAAGTAGACATTTTAATAAGCAGAGTTGACGCTACCAATGAAGGCAGCATGGCTGTGTGGCCTGTGAGTAGTTCTCACAAAGTGAAGACTGTGAAGTCAGGGGTCTGTGGGTTTGGCTCTCAGGTCAGGCGGTTTACCTTGTGATGTCCTTGGGAAAGACTTTTATCCCCATTTCCTCCTTTGATTCTTGTGTGAGTGATGCACCTGGCTTTCAAGCTTCAGGAGATCAGAGTGCTGTACTGCATTGACTAACAATGACTTTGTAATAAAATATTCACATTAGCATTTCTATCTGATGGCCTGATCCCAGCCTTAGTAAAAGCCAAAGCTCCCATTGCTCAGCAGAATCTTGCATTGAGTGCGTAGGTCTAAATCTCAGCTAGGATCAATTCATCAAACAGAAACACTGATGAGGATTCCCCATTTCTCTTGCAAAATAACAAAACCATTTGAATTTCCAGATATGGCTCTGCACCAGGTGTGAGTCGCAATAATAGAGGAAGAGGCAGATATGGTCAAAGTCATTTTAGAGAAGATAGTAGAGATGATGTTGATGGATCTAGAAGACGTCAGCACAGTGCGATGTCAGGAGATCATGAAAGAGGAATAAGAAGGGGAGGTCTTTTTAGTACAAGAGGGTCTATGCATGACGAAAGAGAGAGTAGACAACATAGTGGACACAGAGGCAGGGGTCCATATGGATTTCGAGATAGGGGTGGCAGCAATGGCCGCAGAGAAAAACAGACAGACTTGCCCAAAGTTTTAGGCTTTGGACGCTTGAAACAGTGGGCAGAGCTGGAAGATGCTGGGGATCTGGTTTTGTTTATGTCTTCTGAGAGGCAACAGTTGGAAACCTTTCTTAATCAGAGCACAATCAAAGAAGATTGGTTCACACTTCTGGTAACAGCCATTTGCCATGCAATTACAGCCCAGCATCAAAAGGAGTCCATAAAGCAGTTGCTGGAAGTTCTCCATACCACTCGATTCTTTGATCATTTGGCTGCACAGATAGCTAGGAGGCAAACACTAGAATGGAGTGAGGCAGCCAATTATTGTAAGGCAGTGATCAACATCTTGGAAGAAATGCTGAATAGGTTGCCTGGTTGTGCACTAAAGTGTATCACTGCATCCTCCCAGCTCTTAGATTATGCTGCCTCATTGAATGAAGTTTTCCAGGAAGATAAGGATTTGCTAGACAGCCTCACATCTTTGTCACAAAGAAGCACGGAGGTCTATAAATCAGAAAGTGAGAGAGAGAAAGGATCAGACAGAAAGAGATTTTTCAGAGCTTATGACACTGAGAAGCCACCAGATAATTTTATGGAGCTTCCTGTTGTCCCAACTGAGTTTGATTTAAAAGAAGATGCCAAGCCATTTGTCCGAGGTGCAAAAATTGAAGGAGCTTATGAAGACACACATCATTACCTTGATGTGCAGTTTCGACTCATGAGGCAAGATTTTATCCTTCCACTTAGGCAAGGGATTCTGGAATTCAAGAAAAATGGCTGTAAGAAAAATTTTGACTGCTCAGACTTGAGACTGTATTTTGATGTTAGAATCATTGGGACAGTCTTCAAAGATGGCATTGACCATGTTCTCAGTTTTGATGTTTCTAAACTGAAAAATGTGAAATGGGAGTTTTCTAAGCGCTTGATGTTTGCTTCGCTTGTATGTTTGTCCAAAGACAACTTCAAAACAGTTGTTTTTGCCACTGTTGCTCACCGGGATGCTAAAGAACTAGCAAATGGCACTGTCAGCGTGAACTTCAAGAGTGGATTAGATGTTGTCTTTAACTCTACCCCAAAAGATGAGTACATCATGGCAGAAACAACAGCCTACTTTGAATCCTATTGCCATGTCTTGGAGGGTCTCCAGGAGATGTCATCAAAGCTACCCCTACAAGATTACATTGTCAAATGTAAGAAAGAGCTCAAGCCACCACGGTATTTGTTACCATCTGGTGGAGTCTCCTGTCTGCCAGTTTATGACTTGTCTTGTTTGATGAAAGATGAAAGTACTTGTGAAGTTCCAGTTTTGACAACAGTGAAATGGCCAGGTGCTGAGGTCATGTCTTTGAATGAATCCCAGAGAGAAGCTGCCCAGCTAGCACTGACTAAAGAGATGGCCATCATACAAGGACCTCCAGGCACAGGAAAAACCTATGTTGGGTTAAAGATTTTGCAAGTTTTGATGGAGAACAAAAAAGCAATGGGAGGCAATGAACAAAAAAGTACTGATCCAGTCCTTGTGGTTTGCTACACCAATCATGCCCTGGATCAGTTTCTTGAAGGAGTGCTGGAATTTTGCCCAACTGGAATTGTTCGTGTTGGTGGAAAAGACAAGTCTGAAAAACTTGAGAAATTTACTTTGAAGAACTTGAAGCAAAAAATTCGAAGAGAACGATTGTTTCCAAATGTTTCTGTCAGAAGATCCACATATGATTGTGTCCAGGAGCTGAAGGAGGTCTCTGAGAACATAGAGAAAACAAATAAATTAATGGAAGCTTTGGAAACTGATATCCAGACAGAGCGGGTGTTAAAGAGCTACATGAAAAATGCCCATTTGATTCATTTCACCACAACAGCTCAGAGAAACATGTTCGGAAAACACAGATGAGACAATGGCTTAATGCTTCTAGTGATTCCCCTCATTCTGTGGTGCCCAAAATGATTCAGCGTCATCTGACTATGCTTATTCTGGACTGGAGTGACAATGTGATCAACACAGACTTTAAATGCAACATGGGCATTGCTGAAAGAGCACGATTTTACAAAGCGTATTTGTTGAAGTACAAAGGCATTCTTTATCGTGAACGGTCTTTACTCTTACAGAAACCTGCAGACCTTAGCTCAAGAAGCAGAGTGCAACAAATAAAAGACTGGTTGACCTTTGCAGAGACTAGAATCTTGCCAACTGAGTGGTTGGAAAGGATATTACCTACGGGGGTGGTCCAGAAGATGAAGCAGACATTGAAAGATGTTTCACACACTCGTGTGCTGGAAAGCTGGCTTCTTGGAATGAACAAGAGTCTCAGTGAGCAGCTGGATGATGTTCAAACCCTCACAAGTTTGATGGCTGGATATGACACAGACTCTGCAGCTTTTGATGATGATGAGGCTGCCAGACGAATGCAGAATGACCGCATCATTGAAGATTACGATGATGATGATGATGATGATGGTAGGAAATATCATGAGAAGATCAAAGCTGCCAAGAGCAGCACTATGTCAATCATGCAAAGGGCTAAAATGCTGGGTATAAAGGAAAATCTCTTGGAGGATGAAAGTGAGGGACAGTGGAAAACAGTGAACTATACTAAACCACTGAGCTTTAAAAAGATTCAAAGCAAGCTTGCAACAATCAAGCCAATGTCAGAGGAAGATGCAAACACAGTTGACAGTGTATGGAATCTGAACCTTGATGAGAGATATGCACTGTATAATCTATGGATCTCAAAATTTAAGGAATATCTGATGCAAAAGATGGAAACACTTGTACAGTGTTACAAGTCAGCTTATGAAAGAAAGAAAGAAGCAAACATTGAAGAACTTTTGTTCATTCTACGCAGTTCAGAAGTTATTGGCATGACAACAACAGGAGCTGCCAAGCACAGAGCAGTACTGCAAGCTGTTGGTTGTAGAATCATTATTGTGGAAGAAGCAGCTGAAGTCTTGGAGTCACACGTTGTCACAGCACTGAACAAGCATTGCAACCACCTGATCTTGATTGGAGATCATCAACAGCTTCGACCAAGCCCAACTGTATATCAGCTGGCCAAAGATTTTGGCCTCGAGATTTCACTGTTTGAGAGACTGATAAAGAACAAAGTCCCACATGTGACGCTTCAGGAGCAGCACAGAATGCGCCCAGAGATCTCCAAAATCATGCGACACATCTATCCAAAATTGTTAGATCACTCTTCAGTCTATGATTTTGATCATATTCGTGGCATTGCCAAAGATATTTTCTTTGTTCAGCATGAGCAGCAGGAGTCCAAGGTGGATGATACTCGCAGCAAGGCTAATATCCATGAAGCAAAATACTTGGTTGCTCTCTGCCAATATCTGCTGAACCAGGGCTATGACTCCACTCAAATTACAATCTTGGCAACTTATGCAGGACAGGTTTTGGCCATAAAGATGGAGATGAAAGATATGAAATTTGACTCGAGAGTTCGGGTTACTGCAGTGGACAACTTTCAGGGAGAAGAAAATGATATCATTCTTTTATCCCTTGTGAGGAGTAATGATTTAAATCATGTGGGCTTTCTCAAAGTGGACAACAGAGTCTGTGTGGCACTATCAAGGGCAAAGAAAGGTTTGTTCGTCATTGGTAACTTCAGCATGTTGGAAAGTCAGAGCAAGCTCTGGGTAAAAATCATGGAAACAGCAACAGAGGAGGGTATCATTGGAAAAGGTCTTCCAATAGTTTGCCAGAATCATCCAGAATTTAAGCAGTCCATGATGTCAGATGAGGATTTTAAGAAATGTCCAGAAGGAGGTTGTGGTCTCCCATGCAAATTCAGATTATTGTGTGGACATACTTGTACCCTAACATGCCATGGATATGATTTGGAGCACACCAAGTACCGTTGTCGCAAGCCATGTCCAAAAAAATGTGAAAATGGTCATCCCTGCATATGGAGGTGCTTTGAAGTTTGTGGATGCTGTCAGGTTCGAGTTCCCAAGAGGCTGCCCATCTGTGGTCACGAGGATCAGGTCCCTTGCTATCTGCCAGAATCTGAGGCTGTTTGCTCACAGAGATGCCCAGAAATATTGGAGTGTGAGCACCAGTGTTCTGGTAAATGTGGTCAGTGCAGAGAGGCAGGAAAACATGTCTCTTGTAAGGTGAATGTAGAGTACTCATGGCCTTGTGGACACATCACTACTGTGCCCTGCTATAAGATACCTTCACAGTATCCATGTGAGAGGTTATGTGGGGCTTTCCTTGATTGTGGACACAAATGCTCTGGAAAATGCTTGGAGTGTCTGGAAGGGGCAGTGCATGTTGGTTGTGTCCAGGAATGTGATAATCTTCTTCCTTGTGGACATAAGTGCAGGAACTTCTGTAGCATTCCATGCACGCCATGCACTATGCCATGTCCATCACAATGCAAACATAGTTCTTGCAACAAAGCTGATTGTGGTCAACCCTGTCAACCCTGCAGGCAGAAGTGTAAGCATGTCTGCAAACATGTTGAATGCAAAAAATTGTGCTTTCAAGAATGCAGTATTTCTTCTTGTGACAAAAAATGTCACAAAAAATTGCGAAAATGTGGGCATCGCTGTTCAGGACTTTGTGGGGAAGTGTGTATCTGCATGACATGTGAAAAGAGGATCATTCCATTGTCTGCAAATGGTCACAGACCTGAAAAATCAGGTAAAAATGATACAGGAGTTGCACCAACAGTAGAAGGGTGTGTATCATCAGATTTAACCAGATCTGAGAGCACAGATGAAAAAGGCAGGAGAAAACTTAGGAAGACGGAAGCAAGGCTGCTGCTGAAAGTTCCATCATGTAATGATGTTTTTTATGTGGATGAATTAGACAATTATGTCAGTAACTTTGACCCACATGGTTCCAGTTACATTGTTTGCCCAGCTTGCTCTAAACCCATCCAGAATTGCATGCGCTATGAAAGTATTAACAGAAAGAGGAATGTGAAAAGGGAAGCTGAGAAGGCAAGACTGCAAGGGGAGAAGAAGATATCCAGGCAGGAAAGGGAAAAATTACAGCTGTCCCAGGCAGAACTTGAAAACTCTGCTTTTTTAGCAGAATTCCATGAGATGAATATAGGAATTCTTGAACATAAGAATGAAATAAAAGCTGCATCTTTCAAGCTGAAGTGTGCCTTCGTCATGAGTAAAATCTTTTCTCTTGAGGAGGATGATCCATGCACCCCTGAGTCAGGTAGACTCCTGAAATCTAGGAAAGATGCGCTTTTAAGGGTTCATAACAGGTTGACAGATCAACAAATGAATGAGTTCACAACTGAAATGTTGCGCTGCTTCTGGTTTGCCTACCTGTCCAAGTTGGAGAGACTGTGCAGCACGCTGGGGGTTCTTTTACCCCATGACTTTCAAGTACAAGTTAAAGGAAGCAAAGACACATTGGGTCAGCTTCGGCCTGATGAACACACTCTAGAAAGTGCCAAAACAGTGGCAGTTGTTTGCAGGAGACGAATTGAAGAAATGGCCTCACCATCTGTGAAGGATCAGTGTCTTGATCTTGAGCAAACTTCCACTAAAGTTATGAAGGTCATGATGTCCAGAGATGATCAAGTAAGTGTTTATCTCACTTTTGAGTACTTTATGGCCTGATGAATCTAGTTGCAATCTCTAAGGATTCTTACTGCATCAAATGATGTCCATGTTCTTTCCAAATGCAGTAGTTCTGGCAAGCACTTTTGTGGAAGTGGATGGATATGAAAATTTTGACCTTGATCAGTGCCTTGACACCTCTTCCTTCTTTTATACTCCTCTTCCNCCCCCACCACCACCACCACCACCATCCCATTCCCTCAGCCCCATAGTGTTTCACAGGGCTAAAGTCATCCTTAAGATATTGTGTTAAAGGTGGACTTGCATGTGAAAAATAATTTTCCATTTTCCAGTGCTTTTTGTCTCACAAAATTATCTATAGTGCCCACTGAGCCAATGTTGTTATCGTGCAGGTGTGTAATACGACACAATAAGGAGAGTTAGTGTAACTGGAATTTAGCCCTTATGTTAAGAGTTATTCTCCTTCCACGAACAGCAGCTGCTTGTGGCAAAAATGGTGACATTATGCAAGTTCCTGCAGCTACAGACACCTCTGTCTGATAATGTTTTATTCAGCTGTCATGTAAGGTTCAAAAGTAAAGTTTAACCGTGTAAGCCATGTACAGTATACTGCATTTTCATTGCTCAGCATGATTTTATTTGACACATCTGCTGCTTATTGTGGAATTCAAAGTTTCATAATCATCTATCTGTAGAGCTTGGCAGTGCTGTTAGACATAAGCTTATGGCCGCCATGCACGCAGTGGGTGTAAGAATTTGGACTTTGCTTAATGTAACTCTGTGGACTGTCTGGAGCAGGCAGAGGCATTATATCATGTTGACCAATGCTTGAAAGACAGTTTAATTAGAACAATACGGTATCGTATGATTTAACACGGTCTGTAGGAAGATTCAACTTTCCTTTATGTAGGCTGGGAGACCTTTCATGCAGGGTAACAGGACTGTTACAGCAGCTGGCAGGATGGTAGAGAAGAAGAAGATGACTGAAATAGATCAGCTAAATAGTACTTGTCCCCCAACTGTCTTGCTGTAATTTCATTTGTTACCAAGAAAAATTACTTTATGTGTTCCTGACTTTCTGGGTTTTAAAGTTGCATTAGGCATAGCGGAACTGTGATAACACACTTACCCTTGGGACCAAGTGTTGTCCACAGCACTTTTTATAAGAAACAAAGCAGTTGGAATTATTGAATGGGAGTGTGCTAGGCACGGGACTGTGTTAAGCAATGGTTGTGTTAAGCATGGGCTGTGTTAACAGAGTTCCATTACATTTCTTGTGAAGTACAGTTAAGAATGAAAATATGACTAGTCCTTAAATATCTATCCAGTTCCCTAAATTTGTTTATGCGTCCTTAACAATTGCAGACTAGGGTATACTTACTCATTCTCATATTTGTGCTCAGATGCTGTGGGATCTGCTCTGCCCAAGAGGCAGTGAGAATATTGCAAAGAATTCCTCTGGACAAGCCTTCCCAGTGTGGACAGTGACACCTCAGATTTTTTACAGAGCAGGTATTTTCAACAGATGGTGTTTTCTAAGATACATGGTTTTTCTGTTGTTTGCATTATGCTAATGGCACATCAGGATCTGTTGAGAAAGTGCATGACTGGGAAGGATTAAAATAGTAGATCAGGACCTTGAACCTCATGTAACCAGGTGGAAAGGGCATAATATACAGTATAGGTATTCATTATCTTATATTTAAAGGGGAGGAAGGTGAGCTTAGTCTGATAATTTTTCAGATGTTACATATTATTTTAAGGAAGTGTGTCACCAGGGATTTTACCAAATTACTGTGAATGATCAATTTAGAGAAGAAGGGCCGAAAAAACCTACACTAGAAAATTTCTGTCCCTGCCGGGGATCGAACCAGGGTCTCTCAACTTGCAAGTCTGAACGTGTTGCCACTACACTACAGGGACGCTAACTTCACAGCAATTTAACTCTTAAATACCTACTGCCTGAATTGGTCCCTACTTCCACGTGTGAACCTAGTGTTCACCCGTGACCCAAACACACTTCCCGACTGCTCACACTCACATGCTTGAAATCTCTGCATACTCATTTTAATGTTCTGGTACAGAGTTCTTCTTTATACAATTTTGCTTATCATAAATAGTGATGGCTCATCACTAAGTGCAAATCATTGCTGACTAGAATTTAGATAGGAAAATGAAAAAAACTGGTTAAAAAGATCCAGCAACTAAGTGAAATCCAGACACCTTTATTGCGCTTTGTTGTATGCCTAATTGGGCTCACAATACAGTCAGCAGAGGGAAGACAAAAAATGAGGGTAGGGATGAAGGGGAGGAGGTTGCACAGGTAGATTTGTGGGTTGCACTAGCTGCCTCTGATCATAAAGTTAAATTTCAAAAGCCCACTCAAAAATTCAAATTTTAGAGGTATTGTGGAGCAGTGTGGCTTAATGGTTACGATGTTGGGCTCTAGAACTAAAGGTCATGGGTTTAATTCTTGATTGTGGCTTTGGAAAGCATTTCATTTACATTTTACTTAGTTCATTGTCTGTAGATTGGGTACCTGGCTGTAGGCAGTGGAAGATACTGTCAGAATGTTAGTGATCAGGGCCTGTGAATGGCTGTGGCACTGTATGCTCTTCAGGGAATGGAGAAAATCCTCTAGTGAACAGGCCTGCTGGGGTAATAAGTGTGAAGTGGCATGAATAGGCAATAGCCTGGATATGGGACTTATAAACTGCATTATTATTATTTTATTATTCTGGTCTGTGACGTTAAATTTGGTATTTAAGAAAAAAAAAAGAAAAAGGAATCTGGGCTTTGCGCAATGAGTTGGCAATGAATTTTGAGGTTGCGACTGTGAGGTACATGCACTACAGCGCCTCTGTTGTACCATATTTGCTTCAACAGTGAATCATCTTGAGTAAAATGAAGTGTAAAGGTTTTGAGCACCTACTAGCATTACCTCAAATGTCATTCTTTCCTTACACGATGATCATAGATTCTCAAAATAGATAAATATAAGCTCAGTGGGCCCATTACTTGGGAATTTTTGGATTGGCATCCCTTGCAGAACAATAGGTGGTAGGGGTATCTCTACAAACTTCCAGTTTGTAGTCCTAGCAAGGGTGACATCTTTTTGTGGTATATCAGTGGAAGTACAGTGGAGCACGAATAATGTTTATACGATGGGACCGACCAAAAGTGTATGTATTAACAGAAATATATTTTAACCATACATAAACGCCTAGAGAAGAGAACGTGGGACCAAATATACTGCACTCAGGATCCGTGTTTACGTACTAAGCATGTACTGAGTAAACTGAAGAGCCAGATCTTTTTTTCTTCCCCTCAACAAGAACAGCATCTTTGTACAGCATGATGAATGGCTTACAGGAGTTCTCATGCATGTGTAGAATTGCTCTCACCCTGTCTGCATCTGGCTATGATTAGACTACTGCAT
Source organism: Ellobium chinense (assembly GCA_033807755.1). Classification (NCBI taxonomy): domain Eukaryota; kingdom Metazoa; phylum Mollusca; class Gastropoda; order Ellobiida; family Ellobiidae; genus Ellobium; species Ellobium chinense. Next base: position 1,107,775 of record JAWQUT010000093.1, read on the forward strand.
TACCATGATGTGGAGAAGGAGAGGAGAAGGGGCAGGCTGCCTGCATTAGCTGTGTTGCCACCTGGTTATATAAAGGTAGCTTGTGAATGCAACAGTTCCACCATCTGTCCCACTGAATACAGTACACCGTATATAGTTCTGTCTGTTACCCACTCCCCACCTCAACCCTCCAATAAAGAACACCTCACAGTAGCACTTTAAAATAACATTGTTAATTTTTGTTATTTCATTAATTCCATAGGAAGACATCGCAAAAGAAGTCGGCAGAAAAGCAGCACATGAATTGAGGGAATCGTCCTCTCCTTAAAGAAGCTATTTGCCAACTCTGCACATTCAGTGACTGGAAGTTTACATGGATGCCAGGATCTTAGCCATGAGTATTTAACTTTGCTTGCCTGAATATATGGACTGCTGAGACATTGAAAATTAGTTACATGGGAAGACATAATAATATAGAGTGGATTTGGACTCTTCTTTCAATTCTGCCTTAATATTAGATACTTGCTTTTAACCATGGTGTGTAGCATGCTTCCACATGGAGACACAAATTTGCCAAGCATCTCTAGCAGTTTTCCAGAAATTACTACAGACAGAGAACAAATTGTCTTTATGAAACTGCATGTGTTCGTATATGAAAATTATTATGTTACACCTCTTTAAAGCAGATTTAATTTGTGGATATCCATTTAGCCACTGAAAAGTTTTGGAGTGCTAATATGACAAGAGTAGGAGATTCAGTCCAAGTAACTCCAATTGTTGCTTAACACTAGAAGTGCTAGCTGACCACACATTATGCAGCTCGCTGGCTGTGTGACCTAGTTTTACCAATGTTATAGGGGGTCAGCGCATACTACCGGACGTTTAGGACCCGTTGCTAGGGTACACGGCTGCATAAATACGATCGCCACAGGTAGAGGTTGATTGAGTGATGTGATACTGTTGCTGCACTGAATGGTAGCGAGCGCGCAGTAGTATATATATATCTATCACCGCATCATGTGGGTTAATGGTACACATGAAACAATGTTGATAATGGTGCATCATCATATCTAGTTTGAAATAGTTTTATGGTATACCAACAGGAGAGTAATTGGTCACTAAGATTTCCGCTGATCTTTAATAGAACTGTTCACAGTGAAAATAGGACTAATCAAAACAAAGGTAATGAACCTAACAAGGGCAGATCCAGAAAAAGCAAAAAACGAGTGGTAACC
>JAWQUT010000093.1:1116904-1170405 GCA_033807755.1 Ellobium chinense
GGGGGGGAAGTAGTAAATCATGTGATTGCATGGCTTAAACTGGTAAATCATGACATTTTTCACTTTTTTAAAGCAGTCATGCTCGAAGTAACAATATTACCGATTACCCTGTAATTAGTCTTGGCACTACTGACTTTTAGCAGTAACATATTAAACATATATTAAGTCTTGGCCCAGTTGACTTTTAGCCTGCCCTTCACAACCCATACAGTTACATTATGCAAAGTCCGAATTCTTAAACTTGCGCCGGATACATTCTAGTCTAGCCACATAGCCAACCTATCTATAGCCAATGCGATCATTCGAAATGTTTCAAAGCAGCACTGTTGTTCATTACCATTTCCTGGCATGGGGCCAGTGTTTTCTTTTGGTCATATGAGATTGGAAAGACATTTCCCCCAGTCGTAAATTATACTCGTAGTTGTTGATGGGGGGAGATAATGTAAGTTTATAGGGATTTTAGGTTTTTCTCATGTAACGCAAACCTCGGAGCGCAGAAAAAAGGTGACATGGGTGCAGTTTCATTGTATTTTTAGGGGGAGGTTTTGAAATATAAATGGTGAATCATACAAGTGGGCAGTCCAGAGAAAAGACTGTGGAGAGAGGTTGGGAAACTTCTTCTTGAGTCTCAGGACTTTGGGACTGCCACATGATAGAACCTTGTGATTCATTTGCATTACAAGTGCCTTAGTGCTCTTCTCCCCATAATGAATTAATAGAGATCTTGTATGTAATTGGTCGGTATCCAAATTTGTGTCATGACACTCGCCGTTACAGTGCTGTATCATATGGTAAGAGTCTTTGATCTGGGTGGCCCCTGTTGCAGTCTTCATCAAAATTACCCGACAAGAAACACAAAGTTATAAAAGAGTGTTCCAGCTCTGAAGAAGGGCCACATGATGGAAGGACCACATGATGGCCCATATCACATCTGTGACAGCTGAATTGGTGGATAATAATGACTAGACTGTCAACCAAGCCTAACTTTGGTCTTTTCTTCATGCAGTTTTATATTTTTGTGAATTTGTAAATTTTTTTTCTCTTGCAATGCTCATATTTGCATTTATGGTAAGTTGTGATTATCCTGTGACTTTTATGTAGGAAAAAAACTGGTTTCCTGAGAAATGTTACCATTAAGTGGAAGTTGCAATTAAGTGAAAGGTGTTAAGAGGAGTCAACTGTATACAATATGTTCATTTACACTCTCCATCTAGCGTATATATTTGCTGGCTAAACATTTTGCTTTCATCTTGTGCATGTTCACATTACTTTCGTTTGATGAGTTCATAATTTAAGTAGGTGGAAAGAGAGACATGGTCCTCATCTTTTATACATAATGTCAAAGTTTGCACAGTGAAAGTTTCTCCTTTCACTCCTTTCTGCATCCCCTTTCCCATGATAAAACACATGTAAATATGAACTTTTTTGCAGTGATTTCAAGACACAAATTACTGTACGGCCCAAATGGTGAAATAAAAGTAGACTACGGCGATGGAGAGAAGGCATTTGTGAGTTGAATATTTTATATTTGCTTTACAATAAGAAGTCTAAATTAATGTAATAGATTAGATGATGAAAAGTTATCTCGAGGTCAGGTACCGTTGTTTCAGGATTATGGAAATATGTCAAATTTCTCGGGCGTTTGTGATAGGGAAGGTTGCTTGAGAAATGTTTTTCTGGATAGAGAACTTTACAACAAAAAGCACAACTCTGGCAGTGTGCTGGTATCTTGCATACACAAATGCACTTGGCAGTGTTAAATAATGGCTCGAAATGTCACTTGTCAGTATTTTTAAGAATTCGCCACGGCAATTTCTCTTTGATCAAACTTTATTGTAACAAGCAAGGTGCAACCTTGCCCCTGTAAAAATGGAATAGGGGTGGAATTAGGGGCAGAGAGGAGCCTGTATGAATTTAAATTAATATGCCCTTATACTGCTTACTGACAACATTTTATGCAAATAAGTTTGAAATTTCTAGGTGATGATCTACCTGTACAGCATAACTTTCCCATCTTTTCGGCTGGTAGAGTGAATGGCTTTTAAAGACAGGGAGCAAAGTGAAGTTACAGAAATACAGATCTGTGTTCTTGTAGTAAATCACTGTCATTATTGTATTGACTTTTGTCATCATCTTCCAGGGGCAGAGGCTCTGGAGAGAGCAGAGCAGGAAGATCATATCTAGGATCTGACCGGCCAAGGTATGATTGCACTGCCAGGGGTGGCTTGGAATTGTAGATGGATGTTGATGAAAACTAGGGAGGAGATGATGGAAGAAAAATATTTCTGTCAAATTTCAAATATAAACCCAAAGCACTTCATTTATCAGTGGCAGCTAGTTATTGCAATTTGTTGTTCTGATAATTTGGGGTTACTTGGCATAGGTGATGTCAGGTCAATCTTTCAACAACAGCTAGTGATGCAGCCACTCTCAAAGATCTGCCACTATTTTGTTCAAAGCTTGACATGATAATGGGTGGTTACCAGAAAACACGAACTTCTTGGATAGGACAGGTAATGTCTGACAGTATGCATTGATTTTGCAAAATATTGGTAACTGAATATGGTTACTATATTTAATGCAGGAGTGTTGAACCAAATGATAGGACAACTCTGCTATGCAACTGGTCAGGCATGTTGAATAAGATCCGGTTAAAACAAGTTGATATTATATTTGGTTACTTGACAAGAGTAAAAGCAATATTGTGTCATCTGAAAATGTTGCAGTCAAACACAAGTTATAAGTTGGTGGGTTGTAATTAAGTTCAGCAGACTATAGTCCATATAAGGGGCATCTGAAGAAGTGGATATTTTACAAATTTTATGAATTGAGTTTGACTATGGTGCGATTCACAATTCGCAAGATAACATTTCTGCAAAAATCTCTCAAACCATTGCACTTACATGTGTCAGATTTTGTATGGCCTCCTATCTCAATTTGTCTATGCTATTTTATATTTATTTCTAAGAAATGCATGGAAAAAAACTTTTTTTCCTACAAAAAACGTATAAAAAAATTGAAAACAGAAGGTTTAGCCATAGTGTGTAGAGTTTTACAGTGCTTCAATGAGCTAGACAGTGATTTTACTTATTTGTTTAGACATGTTGTGCAAAATCATGTGCAGTTAGCAAAAGTTTACAAATTGACACATTATCACATACCAAATGTCTTTTGGGTAAATGCAATCAGCTTAATTTATAGCATTGAAAGTTAGTCGGTCTGTAATTATGTTTGTTATGAAGAATAGTTCTAATGTGTGTTGTTAGGTTGATTGGTCGTTTGGAGAGCCAACAAGATAACTTGAAAATTATTAACCAGCGTGACTGATGGAAAAGTTGGATCTGTCTGGAACAGAAAAGAGCTCACTCTGAATTGTATACTCGGCAAGGCTGGTTGCATCCTCTTCCCCAATATTCACTGTGGTGGAAGTAAGCACACTTTAAGTGCCTGTCTAGTTTATGAATATGAACTGTCTTATTGAAAATAGATACTGAGAATGAACAAGACGAGTTGATGACTCCGGAATACGCGATTGGAAAGGGGTGCAAGGAGCGTTCCCTTATTTGCCTCTCCTGTTGTTTTTTACAATATTCAGTATCAGCGATTTCACGCCATCAGCATATGACATCCATAATGTGGGCTGGAAAGCAGTGGAACCACAAGAAATGAAAATGTTACTTTTCAGCATCTGGTACATGCTGCTCAACATGTGAAGGCTTAAAACTTTTGATTTTGCAAATGAAGGTGATGTGTAACTATACGGTATGTGTTTCAGTGTAAACAGAAGACACTTCAATAATTGATGTGTTGTGATGATTATGACTCTACTGTAAAATAGCAATCAAACCAGTCTCCAATGGAAAGAGCACATTTTATTTAGTTTTAAGAAGGAATTTTTGTTTTGTTTTTTGTGCAGTAGTGTCCAAAAAATTCTTTTCTCCGGAGACAAATTGAGATAGGTGGCCATACAATATTTGATGCCAACTGTTTATGAGATATTTGAAAAAAACGTTGTCTCACGAATTGTGCATTGCACTATAGAAAATTACTTTCCTTACAAAGAAAAAAAGAAAAAAATTCAATTCAAAATTTTTAAAAGGGCTTATTACTAGTAAGGCCTTATTACTAGTTAGTTATTTGTAAAGAGGGTGAAAACCAGCAAGGGATATGCAGTGGGATTATTCTAATCACAAGTAATCATTATTTGGACATAACTGATTATAGTAGGCCTATGATTCTTTATCTTTATGAAATAGGTTGCCAGTTCAGCAGTTTTGCAATATTATCTGTATACACTTCTGTGCTTTTATAAACCTGACAAAGCTCTCTTGTGGGGCTGGTGAAAATCTCATGAAAAGCCATTTTCCAAGTTTTTGTGAAAATCAGATCTTTGCAAATAAAATATTTCTACAGTTGTCTTCTTCTGTCTGCACTTGCAAGGGGCATTGTTTGTAAGACTTACTCAAACAGAGTTTTACACCTGTTTCATGCATGTAAAACTTAGTAGAAGTCTCTTTTCCCAGATTTGCGTTGGACCTGAATTTGACCAGCAAGCAAATTAATGAGACCTGGATAACTGCAAAACGATACATCATTCTCTTTTACTGATTTTAATTTGGCACATTATGTGCAAAATTATAAATGCTAGAGCTTGTGTCTTACTTTAAATACCATAAGTAGCTCACCAAGAATAGTTTAGAGAGGAATATCAGAGTAAACGACTTATCGCTCTCAATGCAAAATCATGGATGCTTATATGAGCAGTTGGGAACTATATTAGGGTCATGGGTAAACGCTAGGCTTACACATGGAAGTTAGGGAACAATATTCAGGCAGTAGGTATTAAATTGGTTTAAATTGCTGTGAAGTTAGGGTCCCTGTGGTGTAATGGTAGCACATTCAGACTTGTAAGCTGAGAGAACTTGGGTTTGATTCCGAGAAGGGGCATGAAATTTTTTTAGTGTAGGTTTTTTTTTGCGGCCTCTGTCCTCAGATTTGGTCCTTCATAGTAATGTAGTAAGATGCCTGGTAACACACCCTCCTAGATATTATTTTACATTGAAAAATTACCAGACTGGACATATTTCTCCCCCTTAAAATAGAATTTGCCTTGCCATCGGGTTACCCTTAGTATTACAGAGAAGTAAGATGAAAACAATCAAGATATTGTGGCATGAAAAGATAGAAAAAAAATTGTTGTTGATACACCTTTGTATCAGTATTTTAGTAGATTAGGAACACATAATAATAAATCTACATGTAAGGGGGTGGCCGGTTGGTGGTATAATAAGATCAGGTAAGGCAACCAGGGCCCCGACAAGAACCCATACTTTCTGACACCAGAGTTTGTCGGAGGGCCCTCTTGGTCGTTGTAGTGGGCGATGACATTACTGGCCACGTGGGTAAGCGTGAGGGTAGATAAGGAGACGAGTACGAGGACAACAACGATGATGATGAAATGAAGTTCTTGCATCAATTTATGATCACGTTCGATTTATTAAACATCCATAGGTATGGATGGTACATGTATTATTGGTATCCAATGCCAGGACACAACACAATGACTGCAAACTTGAAACTGTTGAAAGTTCATTATGGCGGGGTTCCGACGAAGGCTCTGACTGGCGAGGTGATTTTAGGAGAAACAACAATTAAACGATCCTACATCTCTGAGGGTTGGCGCGCGTCTCTCTAAAAGAAACAAAAACTGTAATTAACCGATCCTAGTCCTACCCCTCTGAGGGTTGGCGCGTGTCTCCCTACAGTCCAAGAGCTGGCCAGGCTCAAAGACCAAAGACAGGCACCCAACCAACCAATCATAACTTGTTATGGTACACTCGCCAATCAGATCCCTGTTTACCCCAAACAATGCACAACAATACATTTCAGTTTTACTGACCAGTCAGTAGGTCAGCACGGAAATGCACATCTGGCCCTATTACATCAACAGCTACGCCAGATGGCTATAGAACGAAAGGATGCCGATGAACTGCGAGGCTGGGCACGAGTGACGAAGCTTGCAAGTTACGTCAACGGTCAACACAAAGCATTGAAAACATATCGACGAGAAAAGCGGGAGNGGGGGGGGGGGGGGGGGGGGGTGGAGAGATAATGAGTTAACTTCGCCCACTCACAATTGCCCCTTCTTAATCTTAGCATGGAAGTTTACATTACTTACATCACCAGTGCAGGAACCTGCAAGCCCACCTTACATACAGGAAGGACCAAAACCAAGGTTTGACGTCTTACAAAACTGACTCACTAAGTAATACCACCAACCACATTGATTATATTCTGGTAATCACAGCCATGTTTGCCAACTGGCCAGTTTGATCACAGGCTATTTGAGAAATCCAAATAGAGAATAAGGTTCACCACTGAGAATTAAGTTGTAACGATAAAAGATTTTCTTCATGATTTGAAACATTCACTCTAGCAGAAAGTCATACTCTGTACGTGCTAACTGCAGTGTTCTTGATAAAGATCGAAAGGCAAGAACTGTAGGCATTTTCTCGTTAAAGTTTATCAATCATACCTTACCATGCAAGTCACAATTGAATTGGGTGATTGTGCACAGGGTTTAATATTCTGATACATTTGCAGAGCATACCAAGATGGTCAGATCTTTATACCAAAGCACCATAGTCAAAAAGATGAAAATATTTTCTTCCTCATATCCAGTTTTTCTGATAACAATGGATTTTGGCAATTTGAACATCTAGAAATGGCTCTTATACCCCCTGTGGTTTTTTGTGTTTAGTAATCATAATTAATAGTAGAAAAGAATTGTTCCTTTGTTTTCTATTAAGATGAGACCATGCAGATGGTGAAAGACAACATTTAAAAGACCCAACAGTTTTGTATATCCAACAACCTTTGTATTAAGTATGATTAAAGTATGTGCATGTTCTGTCACATGCCCTAGACCAGGACTAAGACCTAAAACAAAGCAGAAATTTTGCTTATTTGTATGATTAAAGTATGTGCATGTTCTGTCACATGCCCTAGACCAGGACTAGGACCTAAAACAAAGCAGAAATTTTGCTTATTTTTCAGACACAGCTCTGCTACAAGTGGGAGCGGTGGAGACAGAGGCAGAGGAGGTCAAGGAACTTTTAGAGGAAGAGACTCCAGGGCTGGATTCCAGTCCAGAGGTGGATTCCGAGGAAGGGGAGGAAGCAATGGAGAAAGCCGAGAATACATTCCGAAACCCATGAGCTATGGACGGTTGAAAATATGGGCAGAAATGGAGGATGCTGGGAAACTGGTACTGTTCATGACCTCCGAGAAGCAACAGTTAGAAACTTTCCTGAACCAGAGCACAGTCAAGGAGGACTGGTTCACACTCCTGGTAAAAGCCATCAACCATGCAATCACAGCTGAACATCAGAAGGAGTCTGTAAGGCAGCTGCTAGAGAGTCTCTTTACCACTCGTTTCTATGATCATTTGGCTGCATATGCAGCAGATAAGCAAATACTTGGATATGCTTGGCACGATGCTGAGGAATTTTTCAGGTCAATGATCAGTATCTTGGAAGAAATGCTAAACAAGCTGCCCCATTCTGCCTTAAAGTGTATCACTGCAACCTCTCAACTCTTGAATGCTGCCCCATCAGCTGAAGCTTTCTTGGAGCAAAAAGATGTATTAGATGCCCTCACTTCTTTGTCACAAAGAAGCAAAGAGATCTATAAGTCAGAGAGTGAAAGAGAGAGGGGATCAGGTCGGGGGAGATTTGTTAAGGCCTTTGATTCTGACAAGCCTCCAGACAATTTTATGGACCTTCCAGTTGTTCCAGCTGAGTTTGATTTACAGGAAGATGCCAAGCCATTCGTCAGATGTGCAAAAGTTGAAGGAGCTTATGAAGACACACTCCATTACCTTGATGTGCAGTTTCGGCTCATGAGACAAGATTTTATCCTTCCACTTAGGCAAGGGATTGTGGCTTTCAAGAAAAGTGGTTGTAAGAAAAATTTTGATTGTTCAGATTTGAGGCTGTACTTTGATGTCAATATTGTAGACACAGTCTTTATAGATGGGATTGATCACATCCTCCAGTTTGATGTTTCTAAACTGAAGCATGTGAAATGGGAATTTTCAAAACGCCTGATTTTTGGTTCTCTGTTGTGTTTGTCAAAGGACAACTTTGAAACTGTTGTGTTTGCAACAGTTGCTCACCGAGATGGAAAAGAGTTGGCCAAAGGCAGAGTGAGTGTGAACTTCAAGAGTGGGCTAGATGTGGTGTTTAACTCCACCTCCAGTGATGTGTATGTAATGGCAGAAACTACAGCTTATTTTGAGTCTTACAGTCATGTCTTAGAGGGGCTTCAGGAGATGTCTACAAAATTACCCCTGCAAGATTACATTGTCAAATGTAAGAAAGACCTGAAACCGCCACGTTACCTGCTTCCATCAGGTGGAATTCACAGTCTGCCAGTCTATGACTTGTCTTGTTTGATGAAGAAGGGAGAATCCTGTGAATGTTCAGTGCTGACAACAGTGAGATGGCCAAGTGCTGAGGTCATGTGCTTGAATGAATCCCAGAGAGAAGCTGCCCAGTTGGCATTGACCAAAGAGATGGCCATCATACAAGGACCTCCGGGCACAGGAAAAACCTATGTGGGGTTAAAGGTTATGCAAGTTTTGATGGAAAACAAGGAAGTAATGGGTGGTAATGACAAAGAGAGCACTGATCCAGTCCTTGTGGTTTGCTACACCAATCATGCCCTGGATCAGTTTTTAGAAGGAGTGCTAGAATTTTGTCAAGAAGGAGTTGTTCGTGTGGGTGGGAAAGGCAAGTCTGAAAAACTTGAACAGTTCAATCTAAGGAGCCTAAAGGAAAGACTGCGTAGAGACCAGCTGTTTTCAGATCTATCAGTGAGAAAGTCAAAGTTTGAATGTTTGAAAGAATTAGAAACGGTGTCTGAGGAAATAAAGACAATGAATATAATAATGGATAACCTGGAAACTGAGATCCTTGATAAAGAGGTCCTAGAAAGGTATATGACACCTGGACAGTGTTACTCTCTAGAGTCACATGAAGCATCATCAAAATCCAGGCAAAGGCAAAGCCAACTGAAACATTGGCTCAATGCTTCAGGTGACAGCCCTCGGGCTGTTCTCCCCAAGATGATTCAGCGACACTTGACCAGGCTTATTTTAAATTGGAATGGTGCTCCCAATGCTATGATTGTGACAGAAAATATGAGAATTGCTGACAGGGCAAGTCTGTATCAAGTTTGTTTAGAAAAGTACAGAAACTTGCTTCTTATAAATCAGAGAGAGCTCCTCAGTGAACCTCTAGATTTTTTATCTGGCAACCAGCTACAAGAAATACGGGATTTGTGGAACCTGTCAGAAACCAGCATTCTTCCAGATGGAGAAATTCAAATGGTGTTGCCGCGAGGAACACTCAAGAAGATGTCTGATTGTCTTAAATCATCTGAAAGAAGAGTCTCAATCCCTCATGGTGCAGTCGTTGAGTACTGGCTTCTGGGATTGCATAGAAATCTTCATGATCAGCTTGATGATATTCAGACCCTGACAAATCTGATGTCGGGGGAAGATCCAGACTTTGAAGCCTTTGATGATGATGACGCTTCCAAACAAGCACAGAATGAGCGCATTATTGATGATGATGATGACAACAATGATGAAAGCTACAGAAACAAGGCTAAAGCTGCAAAAGGAAGTTTTGTGTCTGTTATGAAAAGAGCAGAAATGCTAGGCATAAAGGAAGAAGACTCTGAAGAAAGAGGTCAGGAAGAATGGACACCGGTGAAACGTACCAAGCCCTTGAGCTTTAACAGAATTAGAAGTAAACTTAAGAATGTGAAACCTATGTCTCAGGAGGAGGCAGATGCCATTGACAGTGTGTGGGAACTTAATCTTGATAAGAGATTTGCCCTGTACAATCTGTGGCTAACAAAATACAAAGAGACTTTAACAGTAAATATGGAGACTCTTGTGGATCGCTATACAAAAGCATATCAGAAGAAAAAAGAGGCAAACAGAGAAGAAGAATTGTTTCTGCTTCGTGGAGCAAAGGTCATTGGAATGACAACAACAGGAGCTGCCAAGCACAGGGCAGTTCTCCAAGCTGTTGGCTGTAGGATAATTGTTGTGGAAGAGGCAGCTGAAGTCTTGGAGTCACACATTGTCACAGCACTGAACAGCCGTTGCAACCATTTGATCTTGATTGGAGATCATCAACAGCTTCGACCAAGTCCAACTGTATATCAACTGGCCAAGGATTTTGGCCTGGAGATTTCATTATTTGAGAGACTCATAAAGAACAAAGTCCCACATGCGGTGCTTCAGGAGCAGCATCGGATGCGCCCAGAGATCTCCAGAATCATGAGACACATCTATCCAGAACTTTTAGATCACTCCTCTGTCTATGATTATGATCATGTTCGTGGTGTATCTAAAGATATATTCTTTGTGAACCATGCACATCAGGAGTCCCGTGTAGATGATACTCGCAGTAAAGCAAACATTCATGAAGCAAAGTACTTGGTAGCTCTCTGCCAATACCTCCTGAACCAAGGCTATGATGCCTCACAGATTACAATCTTGGCAACATATGCAGGTCAGATTTTAGCCATCAGGAAGGTGCTGAAAGAGTTAGAGTTCAATCACCGAGTTCGGGTCACTGCAGTTGACAATTTTCAGGGAGAAGAAAATGACATTATTCTTCTGTCTCTTGTGAGAAGCAATGCTGAAAACAGTGTTGGCTTTCTTAAAGTGGATAACAGAATTTGTGTTGCACTCTCAAGAGCCAAGAAAGGCCTATATATAATTGGAAACTTTGATTTGCTGGCTTCCCAAAGCAAGCTGTGGACAAAAATAATTGAGACTGTCACTAAGGATGGTGAAATTGGTGATGGCCTTCCAGTGGTTTGTCAGAATCATCCAGAATTTGAGGAGTTCATGACCTCCGAAGAGGACTTTGAGAAACGACCAGAAGGGGGTTGTGGACGTCCATGTCAGTACAGATTGCCTTGTGGGCATGTTTGTGCTCGAAAATGTCATGGCTATGACCCAGAGCACACTGATTATAAGTGCCACAAGTCATGCCCCAAAAAATGTGAGAAAGGTCATCCTTGTGCTCGGAAGTGCTTCCAAGACTGTGGAGAATGCAAGGTTCCAGTTCCAAAGAAGATACCCGAGTGTGGTCATGAGGATCAAGTCCCATGCCATCTGCCGGTGTCCAAGGCTGTCTGTTCACAGAGATGTCCAGAAATGCTTGAGTGTGAGCACCAGTGCCCTGGTAAATGTGGTCAGTGCAGAAAGATAAGGAAACATGACTCATGTCAGGTGAACGTAGAGTACTCATGGCCTTGTGGACATGTTTCTCAAGTGCCGTGTTACAAGAAACCCTCACAGTATCCCTGCCAGAAAGTGTGTGGAGATACCTTGGACTGTGGACACAAGTGTGCTGGAAAGTGCTCAGACTGTCTAAATGGTTCAGCGCATGCTGCTTGTGGTCAGACATGTGATCAGGTTCTTCCTTGTGGTCATAAATGCAGCAGCTTCTGTGGTGTCCCATGCACGCCTTGTACTATGCCGTGCCCATCACAATGCAGAGATGGTTCTTGCAGCAAAGCCAAGTCACCTCCGCCATGCAGTCATGCCTGTCCATCTTGCATGGAAAAATGCCAGCACAAGTGCAAACATGGAAGTTGTGAAAAGCTTTGTTCGGAAGAATGCAGTATTCCCCCCTGCAATAAAGCATGTGGCAAGAAAATGCCCAAATGCATTCATCTGTGTTCAGGCCTTTGTGGTGAGCTATGTGTATGTGCAGAATGTGAACAAATCAAGTCACCATTAGCAGATAATGCCAAAGGACAAGAATCCAGTGATAAAGAAGTCAAATCATCAGAAAATAATGAAATTCCATCACCAGACTCAACAGAATCTGACAGCACTGGTATGAAGAAAAGTGGAAAAGGTCAAAAGATTGAAGCAAGGCTAATAATAAAGCTTCCCTCATGTTTCCATGTTTTTTATGTAGATGAACTGGATAAATACATCAGCAACTTTGATCCACAAGACTGCAGTTTCATTGGATGTCCAATTTGCTTCAAGCCCATCCAGAAATGTATGCGTTATGAAAAAGTGAACAGGGAGAGGAGACAGAGAAGAGAAGTTGCAAAGGCAAGACTGCTGAAGAATAATCAGGTGTCAAAGCAAGAGATTATGAACTTACAACTGTCACAATCAAAACTTGAAGATTCCCATATGCTAGCTGGCTTTCGCGCTCGGGATGTGAGTCGTATTGTAAACAGGAATGAGATGATAGCTGCATCATTTCAGGTGAAGTGTGCCTTTATCCTGAGTGAAATTTCCTCTCTTGAAAAGTCTGATGGTGCCGATATGGTGTCATCTGAGCTGCTAAGATCAAGAAAAGATGCCATTTTGAAAATTCGTGATAGGTTGACAGATCAGCAGAAGAATGAGTTCACAGCAGAACTGTTGAGATGCTTTTGGCTTGCTTACTTAACTCACTTGGAGATGTTTCGCAGTGTGGACAACATTCTCATACCTGTCAACCTGGAAATGCAAATGAAAGAAAGCAAGGAAAAACTGAGTCACACAAGACCTGAGAAAGAGATATTGGAAAGGGCACAACTTGTTGCTGCTATTCTAAGGAGGCGAATAGAAGAAATGGCCTTGACACCAACTGTGAAGGCTAAATGTCTGCTCCTGGAGGACACAGCTGCACGTGCCGTGAAGGTCATGAGGTCAAGAGATGATGAAGTAAGTTGGTATTTTTCATGTAGTGATGTCATATAACCTATCCCAAGTAAAATATGGAAAGGAATTATCAAGTCAAAGGGTTTAAAATTTCAGAGTGAAACCTATTTCAAAGACATGCAATCTTAATTCAGACTTTGGTGGCATATTAGTATTACAAGAGTTCAGCTGTTGTATGATATTCATGCTGATATTTACAGTGTAAGAAAAAGAGAATTTCATGTGTGACAGATCCTTTCACTTTAGCAAAGGTATTGAACCATCTCATGATTAATCTTTGCCCTCCTCCTCCCCCCTTCACCATAGAAACCTTTATGGCATAGCTTCATATTGTTAGTCGCCCCTTGTGTCTGATAAACATATCCTTCATGCTTGTGATAAACTTACCAAATCTTGTATTTTTCATCTGACAGATTGCTCAGATGTTAAAATAATGAAGTCTCATTTGATGTATATCGTTGGTTTTTGTGATGCTATGATAGAACCAGTTCTCACCTTTACTCCACTACATTGTGATGCTATGATAGAACCAGTTCTCACCTTCACTCCACTACATTGTGATGCTATGATAGAACCAGTTCTCACCTTTACTCCACTACATTGTGGTGCTATCGTAGAACTAGTTCTCACTTTCACTCCACTCCATTGTGATGCTATGGTAGAACTAGTTCTCACCTTCACTCCACTACATTGTGATGCTATGGTAGAATTAGTTCTCACCTCCACTCCACTTTGCTGGGTGCAATAGTAGAATAAATAAGGATGACAGTGCCAACAGTGTAAAGCAGCAGTAGAATTTTGTAGCCTGGGGTGTCAGCTGATCAGCTGGCAGACAACATGCAGAACAGTTATTATCTGTAACAATGGTCATGCAGCCAGCGGAGTGCTGGAACCAAGGCATCTCGTGCTACAAGAGTTAATACAGAAGATAGGAGGGGGAAATAATTTGTGTGTTCTTCTTAACCAATCCCAGACACAGTGGCCAGTGTGTGTTCTTATATCATGCCTACAATAAATTTATTGCCTACTTTGTTACACAAAGCCATTGCTGTAATAATTGGTAACAATCACTTGTAGCTTTGCTGGATATTACACTTTTGAGACAGCAGATCCATATAGACTATGTACTCATGTTTACTCTCAACAATTTAGAAGGCGCCAATTTAAGTAATATGACCTTCTGAAATACCTTCCTAGCAACTGAGGACAAAAAAAGAAAGCAATGTGGTTTACAGCTCATTTTTAATGTTCACACAGAGAACAAAGTAAAATATTATGATCAAACTTTCTTGATATAATTATGATCACTATGAACAGCAAAGCCATGAATTTAAAAGATTGTGGTAAGCAGTATAGGCAGACAGATGATAAAGTTTCATTCTTCCTTCTGTCTGTAATACCCCCACTGGGTCTATACATGGTTCATGGAGCTGGCATAGGCATGTGCAGTGATGTCATTAATTAAATGTGTTAATTGTCTATTCATATTGTAGGATGTTTATCAGGATTTGTTGTCACATAATGGACTGACATGTTCATAAGGATACATTTTTTTCTTTGTCAGATGCTGACAGATCTACTCAAAAATAAAGATACAGAAAAGACAGCTGATGCAATTTTCAGCAGGCCTGTACCAAAAGTAGCAGCTCTCCAAGAGCCAACCTCCAGACTTTCTTCCATGGAGAAAAAAGCCCTAGATCTCTTACATAAGAGGTAAAAATAATCTTATAATTGAGGTCTTGTAAGTGGGCCTACATTATTAAATGAGAGGAGGACTAATCTCCTTACAGTCCTGAACAAGTAATGTGTGAAAAAGATTGTTGTTTGCAATATTTTGGTGTCTCAAATTCTGTATTTGTTATGTAATTAGACCTAAAGTGAAGAACTTGCATAATAGTCATGAATTTAAATGTCGCTCTGCCCAGATTTAACACAAAACTTTCAAAGAATATGTAGTGAATTTATTTTTAATAGTCAGTGTTTCATGTCTGAGCACTATCTCTAGAAAGACTATTGAAATAAGAGATAACAAAGAAAAGTAAGTGAATAGAGTCTGAGGACCAGAAAAACAGAAATAGAACAACTGAGAAGCACAGTGAAAGGGCGTGGGAGTGAGAAAAGTTCAAGTGTCTGAGTTGTTTTAAGCAATGGTACACATAAAACATACAGACAAGGCCACACTTCCAAGAATATACATGTACATATATGCACTTTTGTGCGCATGCGCGCGCACGCCGCACGCACGCACGCACGCACGCACACACACACACACAGAGAGAGAGAGGATTTTTATGCCTCTCATACTAGAATTTGGTCACTGCGTCTTGTAGTGTTCAATCACTTTTGACAAAACATTTTGGGTACAAGAATCACTTTTTAATGATGGTGTTGTCGTTACAAGGAATTTCGGCCACCAAAATCTTCGAGTAAAAAAATACAGTACACATAATCTTCTTCGTCGACCACGATCTTTTTTGCTATTGTTGGAGGATCACCACCTTTGGGGCACCATGCCATGTTCTGTTGTTTGCGGCGAGGCTTATAAAAAAATACAGAAGTTTTGTCTCAAGTGACAATGTCATTCAGCTGACGAGGATCACAATTATTATACAAGTGTAACCGGGTGGAAAGGTCTTACGTATAGTAGTATTCTTTCTCTTATATTTAAGGGGGAGGAAGGTGAGCTTAGTCTGATAATTTTTTTTTTTTTTTTGATGTTACATATTATTTTAGGGAAGTGTGTCACCAGGGATTTTTACCAATTACTGTGAATGATCAATTTTGAGAAGAAGGGCCGAAAAAACCTACTCTATTAATTTTTGTCCCTGCCGGGGATCGAACCAGGGTCTCTCAGCTTGCAAGACAGAGCGTGTTACCACTACACCACGGGGACGCTAACTTCACAGCAATTTAATTCTTAAATACCTACTGCCTGAATCGGTCCCTAACTTCCACGTGCGAACCTAGTGTTCACCCATGACCCAAACACACTTCCCGACTGCTCACACAAGGGGAATAGGTCTTTGATATATTGTACTGTAGTCCTTTTGTTTTTTTCAGTCAATATATGGGGGAACCCATCTTGCAGAAAGTTTCCGGAGGTTTAAATCTCTTTTCAATATGGTTTTTACAGTTGACGAACTAATCCCTGTTGCAAGAGCTATTTGAGAAGCTGTCATTCGATTGTCTATGCCGATTAGTTCTTTTATGCGAACCTTTGTTTGGGGAGTGGTAACTGTGAAATTTAAGGCCTTATCCCTGTCCTCGGTAATTTCCGATTTTCCAGACTGAAAATGCTTAGTCCAACGAAACACTGTGGCTCTAGAGGCCAGAGAGGTTAAAGAACTGCTTCATAAAGTTTCATAAATCCAAGTGGCAGATGTGTCCAAGTTGTACACAAACTTTCATGAATGAAGGAATATCACTAAAGTCTAGTTTTGGTGGCATCGTATTTTAGTGATGTCCTGTAGATGTGTATTTCAAATACAGATTGAGGAGTAACCGTTCGAGTAAGGCTGTTAATTTCAGACAACGAAAAAGAATGTTGAATTTTGATAAACACAACTTCCGTTCAAAAATGTGTGTTCAGTATGTGCTCAGTGGTGTCATTCTCATAATTGTCTAACCCTGCCTCGTACATTTCACCATCCACTTGTATTGCACCTTTCTGCTGAATGTCTGATTCAGAGTCAAACGATGAAAGGAATGAACATTAGTAAATAGTAATTTACTGGCCTGAATAATTTGCAAACTAAACTAAATGTGATTTATGGGATGACAAGTTCCAGCCTTGTCAAAGAACTTTCAGCTTGCATACCAAGGTGTGCAATGTTTCTTGATGCAGTTTTAAGTTGCAAAAAGTTCATATTTCAGCAAGGACCATTTTAGTCAAGATAAGAACAACTTTATTATTCATAAGATGGAAAACTGGCTTGGTTGTAGTACACATGTAAACAGTAACAATGAGTAATAAATGATATTTATATGAGACAGAGCAAAATACAGTAACACTCTTCATAGGCATCCAGATATCCGCTTTCAAGATATGCAAATCCTATTCTGTTTACAGCTACTTTCCCCATTTTACATCCATTTATTCATTTGTTGAGTTAATTTTCAGCATCCATAAGTTGCAAACTAAACAAAAAGATGTACAATCTGTCTTTTGTTGTTCTTTTTGAGCTCAAAGGTCTTAATGAAATGTTAACAATGGATTGAGAGAGCAGATGTATGATGTCGGTTAATATTTTACAGCATGAAAAAGTCCCAAAGTTACAAGGACAGAACAGCCTTACTTACTACAGATGAAGATCATATGGAGCAAATTTAAGCAAATTCATGTTTGGCTTCCTCATACAGTGTTTATATGTACTCAATCTGCGTAGCTTTGAAGTCCCTGAGACAATCCACCATGGATATTGATCAATTAGATAGTAAAATGGGGCATAATTAAAAAAATTGTTTTGTCCATCTTCTGTGGAAGGGTGCCTCTGGTGCATATATTTTATTGGTAAGAGGGCAGAGCTAGTGTGAACTAGCTATTTGATCATTTCTTTATCATGAGGCACTGAAGAGATCTGTTAATGAGAGAGGGAGAGAGAAAAAAGATCAGGCACAGGAAAATTTAGTAAGGCCTTTGATTTTGAAATGCCCCCAGACAGTTGATACAAGGGTGAGTCAAAAAATAATGCCTTTTGTGTTATATCAGGTGAAGCTTTTGATCAAATTAGCTACTTTTTTGCACAATTATAACAAAATATGACTGCTAAATACTGAAAGATTTTGTTCCATGTTGTTAAGCTTCACATTTTCCTGAGAGCATTTCAAAATGGCTGCCCCCTTAGAATTGTGCATGAAACAAAGAGCAGTGGTTGAATTCCTCATTGCAAAAGGGACACCCCCGTAGAAATTCACAAACGATTAAAGAATGCTTATAAGGAGAATGCTTTAGACTACAACAATGTATGCAGATGGGTACGTCCTATGAATAATAGCCAAGACGGCGATAAAGAGATGGGAACTGCAAACTTAATCGATAAGCCCGGTTCTGGTCGTCCATCCACTTGTGTGAGGCCCGCCAACAAAGCAAATGCAGAGGCTCTGATCAAAGCTGAACAGTGCATAACTCTTGATGAGTTGGCAGCAAACTTTGGAGTGAGCCATGGAAGTGCCCATAACATTGTTGATTCACTTGGCCTTTCAAAAGTGTGTGCCCATTGGGTACCGCCGAGAGAGCTGACTGCCGAACACAAGACTGACAAGATCAATCCCTGTACTAAACTTCTTGAGCATTGTGAATGAGACAACACCTTCTTTGGAAGGCTCGTGACCGGCGATGAAATATGGATTCATCACTTTGAACCAGAATCCAAGAGGCAGTCAGTGGAATGACGCTACCCTTCATTGCCAATGCCTAAAAAGTTCAAGACAGAGAAGTCAGCTGGAAATATCATGGCTACTGTCTTTTGGGATGCTCAAGGAGTCATTCTTGTCGATTTCTTGCCGAGAGAAGAAACTCTGAGGTGTACATTAAGATCTTGAAAAGGCTTAGAGCAAGAATCCAAAGAGTGAGATACAACTTACAGATCGACAGTGTCCTCCTTATGCATGACAGTGCTTGATTGCATATAAGCATCAAGACAAGGGAGACATTCAATTCATTTGGGTGGACAGCTCTACCGCATCCTTCATACTCACCTGACTTAGCACCTTCAGACTATCCTCTCTTTGGCCTCATGAAAGAAGGTTTGAGAGGCAAACATTATGGTAATGACGAGGAAGTGAAAACTGCAGTCAAAAACTGGCTCCGAGAACAGTCAACAGAATTTTACGAGGCAGGATTACATGCCCTCATTAAAAGGTGGAACATTGCTATTGAGAGAGGCGGTGACTATGTTGAGAAGTAGTAATATGATTTTCAAATGACAAGGTTCATTTTGATGTATGATACATGCTCCTGTGTTCGTAAGTGCTCCTGCAATAAAGAAAAAGGCATTATTTTTTTTACTCATCCTTGAAGATTCAGTTGCAAGGTGGTGTCACATGACGTGCAAAGTTTTCATCAAAAAGAAGATCCATCACCCTTTTGTGTTGGATGCGGACATTTACAATGGGTATCAACACTGTGCTAAACTTTGGTTGTTTAGCTTTCAATCCATGTACACTGGAGTACACTAATACAAACATGCTTAGTACATAAACACGGATATTGAGTGCAGTATTTTGGTCCCGACTTTTCTTCTCAAATGATACATGTATGATGTATGGTTAATATGTATTTCTATTAAAAGTACGCTTTTGGGTGGTCCCAAGGTGTATGCATTATCCGTGCTTCACTGTAAGTACCTATACATAAATAATACATTTAGACGTCTCCCAGATATCCAGTTTTGTCTTCTTAGTGACTTCCATTGTGCATTTCTTTCCACTAATAATTGATAATTTTATTACATCCACGAACCTCAGTCCAACACCAAAGCAAGGTATAACTTAGTTCAGACTTTTCCATCACACTGATGATGACAATAGCCCACCAATTCTAATGTTGTCGAGTCAACCCTCCCAAGTACTTTGTAGCCCATCCTATATGCTGTATAGAAAAATTGGCTATCATTTGACTAGCCACCGTTTTTGCCTAGTGTATGTCTCACCTAGTAACAAGTGGGCAGGCAATCAATTTTATGATTCTGAAGGTCCAGCCATTCCACTAAGTCTTGGAGCAGGATGCAAAATCCTGGTCAGAATAACAAATTGTGTAATAAAACAGTTAGGTTTATTTTCAGTTTCCACTTCTTTTAATGTACCTAGCTGTCAGTTCTACAGTCCAACAGTTAATTATATTATTAATCCACTCATGCTCTCAGGTTCTTTTGATATCGAAATGCAGTTTCTCTAGCTTTCCATATGGAGCTGTTGCCAACAAAGATATCTTCGACCAACTCATCCCTGGTTAAGCTTTGTTGTCCATTTTAAGGGTTTCATGGCAAAACGCGTTATCCACCAATATAAATTTTTAGCTTATTCTACATACTTCATGTAGCAGTAGGAGTATTTAGTGTATATATATGTATATTTCCATTCCATAGAAGGACATTTGATCTATATTATTTAAGACTTAAATTTCACCTTTCACATAAAAATATGCTTTGAATCTGGTCTGTTTTGCCACAAACCCCAAATGGTGAATAATGCGTTTTGCCATGAAGCCCTTCATTTATAGTATAATGTGAAAAGATGGTCTCTAATGATAGTTGTGATTTTGGTATATTTGCTTTTGAGTTACATGTTGCTGGGGTTTGCTGTGTGCTGTTTTAATCTTTAGTGGATGCAGTATTAAATATAGGCTCACATGCCCAACCACCAGTGGACAAGCAGATGGAATATCTGTGTTAGCAGCGACTTGCATTAGTTCTTGTGTTATTGGAGGTTCCATGAAACTTGTTATCAGATTACTTGGAAGTATATTAGTTTGAATAAAGAGGGCCATAGGATTAGAATTTTTTCATCGTTTGGGTTAAGCACTGTCATGTTAAGTGAACCCTGTGGTAGTGCACCAAACATTAATTTGAAAAACATAAACCTAAATACCAGTGTGCCTGAAATCATAAGACTGTCAGGCTGCTCCCCAAAAAATAATTCCACACTCACCTGATATTATACTGTATAATACATTGGGTTTTTTTGTTCTTACATTTTACAGACAAAAATCGAGACTGTCAAGCATTTTTGCAAGGCCTGGAGTCGATGCAGCATTCCTCTCTGCTAGAAGGAATTTGTCCACAGCCAGTGCTCTCAGTGACAAATTCAGTGATCCATGGAGGTTTGAAGCCCCAAGACCTAAGGAAAAGTCAACCTTTCAGTCTACCAAAGCCCCAAGACCCAGTGAAAAGTCAACCTTTCAGTCTACCAAAGCCCCAAGACCCAGGGAAAAGTCAACCTTTCAGTCTACTGAAGAGCGTGGGCTAACAATGGATGAATGGATGAAGAGGCGTACAAAGAGTCACACTACTGACCTCAGACACCCAGAGGAGTCAGCACAGAAATTAAGATCTGATGAAGATGTCACTTTTTCTGACTCCAACTCAGATTCACTTTCTGATTAGACAGTCACTCTGACCATGATTGAAGGTGGAACACTGAAGCCATAATGATGCTGTTTGCAGCCATCTGTTAGGAAAGCATCGCATTAGTATGGATGCAGTTTATTTAGTCTTGAAGCCAGTAACAATATTATGTTGATGTGTTGCAGTGTTTGTTGCATGCACGGAGAGGGACAGTGTTCACTAACCTGTTAGGATTTGCACCTAAACATGACTTTCCATTAATTCACTGCAATCTTTTAAAACTCAGTTAAAAACACATCTGTTTGAGAAGTATTTGCCATAAGTTTTGTACTCTTATGTCAACGCCACTTAGACGAGGGACAACTGACTCTACACAGCTAATGACTCTATTATCATCTGTTAGATACTCATGTGTGTGCTGGTGCGTATATGTGTGTTGGTATGTCGGTATGAATGCCCTTATGTATGTATTTTTGTATTAAGCATGATTGGGTGATTCATGATTTTGTAAGGGTATGCCTTTTATTGCCACTGTTAAGCGCTTTGAGCCTTAGGAAAAAGTGCTATAGAAATGAGCTTTATTATTATTATTCTTTATTCATAAAGGTGGCTTTTGGAAGCTGTCTTTCTCTATTCCACCACTGTGACTTGCACAAGAATCAGACTTTCAGGATGGGTTAACTATGCTCTATGTTCCTGCCTGGGTCTTAGTCTGATAAAATTGACAAGCTATGTTTTGCATTATGTGTCCAAGTTTTTATTATTTTGGGATGACTGTGATCCTCCTCAGGGGTCAATTTTTTCATGGCCCCTGAAGGGTGTTCTTCTGCGGTGCACTATGTTGTGGATGCTCTCTTTCTTTTGCTTTGTTTACAGGATTCATCCCATTCATAGAATAGGGAATTATTCTAGTATTTTATAAATGAATGATTATAATTGATGTCAGGGGTCATTTGTGAACGTTTTTTTTGTATAGGAATTTTTTGACAACAATTCAGTGTTTGTGACAAATAAAATTGGATTTGCTTTACAGCTTTTATAATGCATGATTAGTGCATTCAGCTTGCCAGTACAGGAGTTCAAGATGCAAAATTCTGGTCAGAATAGCAAAGTGTGTAGAAGCACAATGAAGTTTGCTTTCAGTTTTCACTTTTTTAAAAATAACTTGTCACATTGTTTAATGAATATTTCAGTTGGGCTTTTTTTATTTATTTGTCTGTTTCCTTCTATTTTGCAAAAGAGTTTATGCATATAGCTTGTTTTTAGTCTTCATGCTCTGCCTATATTTAAAAACGTTTTTCTTCTTCATAATTTGTCTGTATTGGCATATTTTTCTCTCTTATGCCTAAAATGTTTATATATCCGTATGTTTTGTTTATATAGTGCCGGATTTTGTCTTCTTTTGATAATTATTACATTGGTTCTAAATGTGTGTGAAAGTCTAGAAATTCTTCTGTACTTTTTGAATTGGTTGGGTACATTAGGGAAGGGTAGAGTACCCTTCTGTTGTAGATTATAATGTTTTACTGTGATGTGCACTGCCTTTTTCCAATTCAGTCATTTTGCATGGGAAAGTGCATACCACAGTGCTAAATTGTGCACTTTTTTTTGTGTATGCTGTCACTCTCCATCTTCCTTTGTTTTTGGGCAGTATTCCCATTCATAGAATACGGAATTAGTTTAGTATTTTGTATGTGAAATGGTATATTTGTGTCAGGATTCATATATGAATACTTGGTTTGTATATACATAAATCGTTGGGCAACAATTCAAACAATTGTTTATAAAGTCCATTTATTTTGCAGCCTGTATAATGTGTGAACAGTGCACAGCTTGCAAGTACAGGAATTCAGGATGTAAAATCTTGGTCAGAATAGCAAAGTGTGTAGCAGCAGAATGAAGTTTGCTTTCAGTTTTCACTTTTTTAAAACTAAATCTTCACACTATTTAATAATTATTCAGTTGCACTATTTTTATTTTTATAATTTATCTTTATTGGCCTATTATTTTCTCTCATGTCTGAACTTGTTATTTTTTCTTATATTTTGTTTATGTAGTGCTGAATGTTGTGTTCTTTTAATAATTATTACGTTGTTTCTATATGTGTGTGAAAGTGTAAAAATTCTACTTGTGCATTGGTTGTACACCTGTAATGGGTAAACTACCTTTCTATTGTAGATTATAGTGTACTACTATGTTGTGCGCTGCCCTTTTCCAATTCAGTCATTTTGCATTGAAAATTGCACACCACAGGGCTAAATAGTGCACTTTGTTTTTGTGTATGCCCCCCCTCTCTCTCTGTCTCTGTGTATGTCTCTCTCTCTCTTTCTTTTTGTTTTTATGGGTTCATCCCATTCATAGAGTTGGGAACTAGTCTAGTACAGTGGACACCCTGAGATAAGATCATTTCATTAATGATGTCCTCTCGATTACAACCTAAAATCCCATGACGGATTGGTTTTTCTATATAAAAGACCTTCAAATAGCGACTTCCTGTGAAATCCGACATGCGACCCACCCTGACTCTTTGTTCAGTCACCCCACCCTCTGAATTACGACTCACCTGCATTGTCCGAACATGTGTAATCGTGTTGTTTGACGCCAGTTGGTCTGTCTCATGACGTAATACCGGTGCAAGCCGCCCGAACCTCGTTGATTCGATGTACAATTGACAGGCTAGGCTGAGTGGGTCTAGTCTAATCTGTCTATAGGAATAGGCTGACGGGAACATTACTTTCACTATCCCAATACATTTGGACACAGAAAATGATGTCGCTTAAGGGAAGCCAATGAAATACTATGCAGACTGTAGGCCTACAGTATTTAGTTTTTTTTTTCTCCACGGTGTCTTTCGCACTCGTGTGGTCATTCAATAGTTCGAATGCTGTTATATTGCATGCATCAGGCCACAATGTTTATCTAGACCTTGGCTACACACATTAACTCAGATCTGAGACGATGAGAAAGGCACTTATGTTTGAGGAGCAAAACAAGATTGTAAAGAGAAACAGGGCTAGAGAGACTGCAAAACATACTGCAGAGACATTAGGATATCTGAGGCGCAGAACAATCTAACCCACACAGATTCACTTTCGAGAAAATCATATTCAAAAGTTTTGAGCCCTTCAGAATTTTCAATAATTGTGAGTTAGACTGGTCTGTGGCTCGGGTATCCATTTGTCATAGAGCTTCCACTGTAAAAACATATTGATTAAGGATGCAAAAAGCCCACCTGCAAAAAAATCAATTTTTAAAAAAAAAAATTTGTGGGTTAGACCAGTTGGCTTCTCAGGTATCTGTAGCTGTGGGCAAAGCCCAGATTCAGACTTTAATCAAGTTAATGTGTGGATTTATGCACAGAGGAAAATAGATAAATTGAGATTATTTTACAGTATATAAATGCAATTACAGCTGTATAAATTCGGTGATCAGCCTCTGCTAAAATTAATGACAACCTTTTAGTTAAGAGCTTTGTCATTAACGTCTACAAAGGTCTTATCTCGGAGGGTCCACTGTATTTTGTATGTGAGTTGGTGAAATTTGTGTCAGGATTCATATGTGAACATTTGGTTTGTATAGTCTATATGAATCTTTGGGCAACAGTTCAAACAATTGTTTATGAAGAATAAGATTTCATAATTTTGTAGCCTCTCTTATATGTGAACAAAACATTCATCGTGCAAGTACAGTAGATCAGGATATAAAATCCTGGTCAGAATAGCAAAGTGTGTAGTAGCACAATGAAGTTTGCTTTCAGTTTTCACTTTTTTAAACTAATTCTTCACATTGTTTAATGAACATTCAGTTGGGCTATTCTTATTTATTTGTCTGCTTCTATCTTGCATAAAAATTTATGCAAAGAACCTGTTTTTAGTCTTCTTACTGGGCTTATACAGATTTTTTCTGTTCATAATTTGTCTATACTGGTACACAATTTTCTCTCATGTCTGAAAGTTTTATAATCTTTAAGTTTTGTTTATTTAGTGCCGAATTTTGTATTCTTTTGATAATTATTACATTCTTTCTATATGTGTGTGAAAGTGTTGAAATGGTTCTTTTGCATTGGTTGTATGCATAAAAGGGGGGTAGGATACCCTTCAATTTGTAGGTTATAATGTATTACTGTGATGTGCACCGCTATTTTTCAGTTCAGTATATTTTGCATGGAAAATTGCACACTGCAGTGTTAAACAGTGTACTTTTCTTTTGTGTGGATGTTGATCATGGAAAAGACCTATTTTAAAATATGGTCGTTACTTCATCACCAGATTTCCCATATTACGTATTTAAGACATATTAATGCATATAGTAATAGAGAGGTTTATTTTTTGTAAGTTTAATTCTCATTATATTTTTTTCAGAAGTATTCCTTTCCCTTAGTTCCACGTAACTATTCTTGAGACACAAATATTAAAAACCTTGTCATGATGGACATTAATGTGTCTCAGATACATTTAGAAAAGAGTTATGCATGCCACAGATATGTAGGAGGCCTAGGGCCTACAGTAGAAAATTTGTCTACCCTCTTAAGAATGGAAGAGTACTTAAATTCTATAAGGAGACATACAGTTTTAATTGTGCCAGGTCGGGAAACAACACATAGTTATTCCTGCTGGCAACAGAGCTGCAGAATACCTGTTGTGAGGGTTAGAGAAATTCCACGCTTCATATTTTTCTCTTCTGTAGAATGCATCTCATTTTACTGATGAGCAGCTTTTGAAGTTGACTTTCTCTGTGGATGGACTTTGCATTACCTGCCACTGTTTTGATCTTTTCTGATCTTCTATTTACTTGTGATGTAATGCAGAACAAAATCTAAGTTGCTGCCCATAGCCTTCCACTGGATATCATCCAGATTTGTTATACATTTATCATATTTGCTTGCCTGAGGCTCGCAAATACAATAAATGTATAATTTATTTCATAAATCTGATGTCAAACAAACACATATTACAGATCCTCTATATAAGATCCAAATCATAATTTAGGGCATTTTGAGTCAGACAGAATACCTCAGCAAGTCCTTTCATTGTTTCTGTTTGAAAGTAGAGTGAAAAGGGATGCATCCAGGTAAGCACAAGTATTGAACAATTTAAACATTACTTGTCCTAGATGTTAATGTTTTTTATTGGGTTACTTACTTCCTTCATCAAATGACAATCAAATATCTAACTATCTTAGGCGAAGTAGGGTCTCTTATTCCCCAGTAAAAGGACACCACCATGTGTTAAGTTATTAGTAAAGTCCTATCTCTAAAGCCCTGGTCCTGGCCTTGATGGGCTCCAGGGATGGAGCGCTAAGCCGCAAGCCCTGCCTCCTAAAGAGGGGTCCTCTACACAATGTGTTTTCGCTGTCATGTTTTAACCCTAACAAATAAGCCAATTGCTGTAAGAGCGCCTTTCTATGACAGCATTGTTATAGTTAGACTCTATACCTGCAGTCTTTGGTTAGTGCATTATCTGTTATATAAGAAATGGTTGCTGCAACCTCTAAGCATTTTTTAGTGTCCCTCCAGTGTGTTGACACCCTGGCCCTGCGGTCTCCCTTGCAAGCTGTATGTATTTATTTATATGTTACTAGAGAGAGTGGTAAGGAGGAGCTTTTACTGAAGCAGAGCTAGTCAGCTCCATCCCTTTTCTTTTTCCGGTTTTGTTGTAGCATGCAGTAGTTTATCCATCCTCTGGCAGATTGCAATTGCATGTTCTCCGGGACATACTAGTTTCGTAAAGCACAAATAAATAGATATGTGCCAAATTATGGAATTCATTTTCACCAATGTCCCAAGATCAAATTCTACACTGACAAAAAAGGTTTCTGTTGATTTTTCCTATCAGAATCACTTTCATGTGCTATTTCTTGCATTCTTCATGATTACACATGTCAGTACTGATGTTCCAACAATATTTTTGCAAAGCTGAGTGCCCATAATATAGAGTCATAGAATTGAGACAATAATTTTTCATGACTCAGAAGAGCAGTTTTTAAACAGAACTGATCTATTTACTCAAAAACAGTTTTGTAAAGAAAAGGTCTTTTGTAAAGAGACATTAGAGATGGTCTTAGCTCAGTTGGACTGATTTAGCGGAGCTTTGTCTTGATGTAAGTTGAAGATCATAGTATTACCATTATCCAGGGCTATCAGTAGAGTTCCATCCTCAAGTTTTTCTGAATAAAACGTGCGTCATCATTTGACTTAAGGAAGAGATGCCAGAAGAAGACCATCCATGATTATTTTCCATTCTTATATGCCTTCTTTCCACCCCCCCACCTCAACATAAATTTTTTATTATGTGATTGGCTCCTGTTAATGTACTTACTGCACTGATGACTTTGTGCCAGATATACCTTCATGAATTAGAATTACTAGACTGGTTTTTATCTTTTGTACAATGCCAGAAGTATTTATTAACATTGTCTTTATGCTACTTGTTAACCTCACAACAAGCCAAGAGAGTCTGAGCTTTTTCGGTATTAACTGAATGCTATTTTGAATTAAGAAATTGATAGTTCCATAGACAAAGTTTTATACTTCATGTTTTCAGAAACATATATTTTGCAGCCATTTAAAATGAGGCTTAACCCTGTAAGACCACAGTATCACGTGTGACACAAGGGCTTGGAGTGTTCGTTCCTTTTTTTTTATATGCCACAGATCTATTGGATGAATACTGACTATGTAAATCTAATAAAATAATATGGATGATAATTCTCTTAAGAAATGTACATAATTGTTAGATTTCTCCGGTTTTATGTTCAGTTAAACCTAGTGTTTATTTAATACATATTGTAAACAGGTGGAAATAAACTTTATTTATCTTATATTTGTGCTTCTGCTGTTGGGACTTTAAGGGTTAAGTTGCTTTTTTTTTTTTTTTTTTTTTAAAATGACATTATTGATATCGTACCAAAGTTTATTTTATGTACTATCAGCAGGTGGAGAAATTATTAAGCAAGTAATATTCTGGGCCTGAGATACAGCTTGCTAGATTTTTGACATCTTAATATGTAAAGATGTATTTTGGGATTATGGCTTTATGCCGCTTCATCAAACAACCCAGCACATTGTTTGAAGTGGCAGAAAGTTACCCCCACGCAGTAGAAACAATTTTGAGAAATCACCAATTGGAGAACAGTTTTTCAATAAATAAGTCAACTAAAACACCCACTGAACTCTTAATTGTCCACAATTACTAACCATTCTCCCTTAAAATCGACAGTTTTGTGTGCAAAATTGATCTTTTCCTCAGATTGGGCAACAAACAAAAATTTGATACAGGATGGCTCAAATCTCCTTCAGAGCCTAACATCTCAGTTTCTAGTCTGCTGACATTAGCCTCATGTAAACTGACTGCAAGACATACAGTGTATAAAATATCTACCATGTGTATCAAATAACTATATTTTCTATTGGAGAGCAAAATCTCAAATTAATCTTATCGTTGCAAAACATTATGTGGCCACCAGAATACTCTTGTACTTAT
This sequence comes from Ellobium chinense, assembly GCA_033807755.1. Classification (NCBI taxonomy): domain Eukaryota; kingdom Metazoa; phylum Mollusca; class Gastropoda; order Ellobiida; family Ellobiidae; genus Ellobium; species Ellobium chinense. The sequence goes on from JAWQUT010000093.1 coordinate 1,145,206, forward strand.
TTGATTTTGTTAGCAGATGATACTGAAGATGAAGGGGGAGAAGTTTTGCTTATATTTATAAAAGACAAAAATGACACCTGCATAAGGAGATCACTTGTCTTCATAATAAGAAAGCTTTTCAGATTAATACTAGTTGTTTCTTAAAAAAAACATAAGAAAATGTTGGGATCAGTGGAAGTTTTGTATTAAAGTCATTTTGTAATAAACATGGAGTGTGCTACCGTTACTGTTTTTAGTCAACAATATTTTTGACGCTGCCTGTGCATTAATGTAAGAATTGGGGAAGCTTTGAGAAATGCTTGTTTGTAGTTGACTGATGATTTTGAATGTGTAAGGTCTGTTATGGAATGCCCTGGTTAAGATGGAAAATTTTCTTGCTGTAGTTTTCTTTCTTTAAATTTATTGTGGATATTGTCTCAGCAGTCTCTTGATTTCTTCCCATTTATCACAGGCGTAAACAGGTCATACTATAATAGTCAACGTTGAAAACAAAAATGATGAAAAAAAGTACTACTAAAACAAAAGGAAACAAGACGCCCCTTTCAGTTTCTTTTTTTCTGGGCTCTCTGTTTAAACCAAAACTCTGCTTCAAGTGAATGTAAAAATCTTAAGCCCCATGCTTTTCATTTTAACTACATTTTGTCTACTGTATATTACAAACTTATTGCTTTAGTTTTGTATGTGTGCATTTCTTCAGATAAAAATGATTTTCATCTGTCATGCTATAATGAAGAGGTATACCATGCATTACCTGTAGTATAAGAAAAACAAGATTAACAGTTTATGGTCACTTATCTAGTTCCCTTTATTTGTTGAAATGAATTTCAGGTAATATTCAAGGACTGTACCTATAAGAGAGGTTGTGATTATCTCCATGATCTTTCTAAGCACCAAAGAACATGATGTGCATGACCTATACGGCACCTTGCTCTCATTGAGCTTTTCTGGATGTGTTGAGAGTGGGGTTTTCTGTTCCACTGATTGCCTATTCAGGAACCCTGAATAATCCTATGTTTCATCACCCGTGATTATTCGATCCAGGAAAAAAAATTCCTTCTTGTTGAAAATGTCAAGGACTGCTTGCATGCATTTTATTCTGTATTCATAGTATTCAGCTCCAGTGGTGATTGAATATGCTTTAAAGCGCCATAGTTTCACTTGCTGATTTCATTTTATCATTGAATTTGGTATACAGCTTAAGAAATATCAGAGCAATAATATCGTCCCACACTTTTTGGTATTTCTAGATGAAGCATGCTGTCTTCTGTACATGAGAGAAACTTACATATCGTATGCACCTGATGGTATAATGTGTACTGTTTTAAGTGAAAGGTTCATGTGAAACAAAATGTGTGACATTTCATGGTTTTATATCACTTGAACATTGACAGTATGTTTCTTTTTTACTTTTTTTTTGTGTGTAAGAGACAGGTTACCCTGGGAAAGTTCTAGGTATAGCTAGACTTAGAGCAGAACAACAAAAGTTCCCAGATTTTATTTCATCACATCACATTTGCTGTCTGTCAGTGTGCCAGATAAAGTATTACTCCCAGCCGATTTGCTGTATCTCAAAATGTGCCAGATAAAGTGTTACTCCCAGCCGATTTGCTGTATCTCAAAATGTGCCAGATAAAGTATTACTCCCAGCCGATTTGCTGTATCTCAAAATGTGCCAGATAAAGTGTTACTCCCAGCCGATTTGCTGTATCTCAGTGTGCCAGATAAAGTGTTACTCTGAGCCGATTTGCTGTCTTTCAGTGTGCCAGATAGTGTTACTTTGAGCCGATTTAGAAACAAGGTCCGGGAGGTCCAGTTGTGCCATAAATAAATTTATTTGTAAGTGACCAAGTTACCATTATTGTGGAAACTGAAAGGAGTCATTCTGAAGTTCTCATCTTTGTCTTCCGTAAACATCAATACTGAATTTGTAAGCATTGTTGGAATATTGTTACCAGTTCTTGGGGTCAAAGGTGGAAGTGCGTAAGGGCACTTTTAATCTAAGCTGACCTTCTGGCATAAATTCATATGAGTACACTGTTCAAGAACTTGGATTACTATTCTTATTGCCTAATGTCACCTTCTGAGGGAACTGAAGGTTTACATCATTTATGTGACTAAACTTTGAAACTCTCTCAGACCTTGCTGAATGAAAGTGTACACTGCCTGCATATGAAGGGTTTCATGACAAAACGCGTTATCCACCAATATGAATTTTTAGCTTATTCTACATACTTCATGTAGCAGTAGGAGTAGGAGTATTTAGTATACATGTATATTTCCATTCCATAGATGAACATTTGATCTCTATTATTTAAGACTTAAATTTCGCCTTTCGCATAAAAATATGCTTTGAATCTGGTCTGTTTTGCCACAACCCCCGAATGGTGTATAATGCATTTTGCCATGAAGCCCTTCCTATAGTCTAAACCAGTGATCATGCTGGTTCAAGGTTATTCAAATACAGTATTGTACTTACTTTGTTTCTGTTATTCTATTTCTGTAAGATACTGTTTACACTTATGTTGTGTATCTATCAAGTCCTTTGTACTGCACTAAAACTGGTAATAATAAACAAGTAAAATAGTACAATGGTACTAAAACTTCTTGCAGATCTTTGAAAGATGAAGCTTTCTTCATCAGGCAAAATGTGTAAACTAAAATGAACAATCGACAGGGACGTAAGGAAAAAAAGAAAGGACAGAAAAGGTTGTAGATGATCTCAACTGATGATACAGGATGTCTGAAAACTTCAGTTTAAAAGAGGGACTAGGTTCATCTTAAGCGGAAGGCAGATGGGAATACAGTGTTAAATATTTAGCGCCTCTAATAGACTCATGCGCTCGTTTTCGTTCTCTCCCTTTTTCTATTATATGCTGATTTCCATTCATTTTTCCTCCATGCCTTCCTGACCCTAATTTTCTTTAGCCATTTTACACTCATGCTGTAGAGATAGTGGGCCATGTTGTTTGTGAATATCTTGCCATGGATGTATAATTGGACAAGAAAATCGATTACAAAGATATACAGTATGTGTATTCTCCTTTATTTTGTTTCTTACACAAAGTTAGTTCTAGTCCTCCTGAGCTTTTGATATACTGGATATATTTGAATGTGCATTTCATGAACTTTAAAAGAGGAGGCTCTTAACTGTTTGTATGAAGCATATTTCATCACCTGTGAGATTATTGTAAATTAACTACAAGTGTCACTTTGGAAAATACATTGTCTTTTGGAATTAAAAAATAATGAAATATAGGACTTTTATACTGACCCAACAGGGAAATTGTTTCACAATACCATATCATCTTATACATCTCATTCATAATACACTGTCACATAAAACAGTGTATTATTATATTATACATATAAGTACACAGTCTTACTAATGAAATCTGCAACAAAGTCATTGCTAGTTGCTGCGGTGTAGCGTGTTGGTTCCCCAGCTCTGAAGCCAGATATTCATTTACACCTGAGTATCTTTCCCAAGGACACTGCAGCGCTAACTGTCCAACTCGATTATGAATTCACGAACGTAAAACTTAGCAATCTTCAGATAGTGAGAGCAGTTCACAAGCTGCACGGCTCTGCTAGTCTTGTATGGAAGGTTTTCATAAAAAGCTTGTTCAAGTGTATTTTCACAGCCAAGAGCTTATTTTCATAAACATATCTTATTTTTAAAATATTAATATTTGTGAATAGCCATACGATCTGGAATTAAATTTGATTCGATTCTGACGGATATTTTATTTTGTAAACTACTCACTGAAAGTCACTAATTTTTTATTTGTTTAGGATATAATGTTCTCTCCTGTTAAGCTACTTGCTGTTAAATGTTCTATCAGATGGGTTTTTTTTTTTTTTGTAAAAGGAAACCAGGAGATTATGAAATCATCTTGATTGTGAATAAACATATTGTACTAAAACACCTGAAGTTTATAAAATGCTGTGATATGAGAGGAGTGCGCGAGTGTATAAGAAAAGTGACATCTTCATCACTAGCATAGTCAGTGGTACCTGAGGCAGGTACAGAAACACCTTTATCCTTATAATTATCATCACCATTTATCACCATTATCATCACTGAATAACAAAGAAATCCACTAAACAGGAAAATGCAGAATGCATGAGAAGAGAAATTGAGAGCAAATTAAATCTAAATAAATACATCAAAAAGTATATAAAAATAAGAAGAAGAATAAAATAAAAAGCTAAAGAAAAAAAGAACGGCCGCTTGACCTGGAAGAGTGGTCACCATTACTCAACAGTAAGTAACATCATTATTATCATCCACCAACCATCATCACAAAAGATGTTTAATCAACATAACTTACTATACGTGTGCATCAATAGTTAGGAACAACTTGTCTACGAACATAAATAGATTAAGTTTTACAAATCGTAATTTTATATGATAATCACCCCCTGGTCTGCTGCAAAGTATTGTTCAGTTTCGGAACTGGACTATTCAATAAAACCAAATTTAACAAACAAATGAACAAGCATTGCCCACTAAGGACTGAAACATCCATTATTGTTCCCATTTTTTTGTGACCATTAACTTTTTTACAAAACTTGTTTCATAAAAGACATATTCGACGGCTGGTAGCCGTGTAGACTTTACGCTGAGAATTCCTAAAAGCCAAGCTCTTTTCAGCCTTATTTAAGAACTAGAATTTGGCAATCCCACTTTATTCTCCAATGGTCCGTAACTCTAGAAATGGACCGCTAAACCATTAATTTCCAGGAACAAAAAAGAAATACTGGTGGGTGAATTTCTTCTACTTGTGGAACAGTCTCATATGTTGGACAGTAAGAAAATGACTTTTGTATGCCAGAAGTTCTATCAAGAAGAAAGATTACTTATACATGACATTTTATATAGCATGGGTAACTTGAAGCAAAATGGAGTTTTACAGCATAAAAGTTAAGGTCAAGGAAGGAAAAAAAAACTGAAAATGAAACCCAAGGTGTTCACTAGTAGGCCTACATACAAAAATCATGATCTTGAACGGAAAAAGATGTGCATAGACACACGGCGTCACATCCACATGCATAATATGAAACATTTTTGTTTTGTCAAGTGCTTATCTGTTTTGTCCTCCACTGTTCCAGACTGCGGCTTCAAAAGCAAATTTACAACACAAAAGAAGGGTAGCATCGTTACTTTCTCTGTCCCCGCAGAAAATTGCGGTTGCAAATTTCTTCATTTTTGAGGCCTTGTTGCAGTTTTGCAAATTTTCGCAAATTTAGGCATTTTCTGCAAATTTGGTGCAAATTTTGCTGATTTTGGCCAAACAGTGGACGTTTTCTGCCAGTGTCGCAATACTGCGTGAGCAGGAACAAAGAAAATGTGTTCCATTTCTACAATTTTGCAACTTTTCAGTAGTAAACAATGCGGCCTGGTGGTAAAAATAACGAAGTTATGAAGCTATTTTTGCAAAGTGTGGTGCAATTTTTACCACTTATTGCATGCAAATTTTACACTTCTTGGTGCAAATTTTGGGGGTTTGAAATGCATTTTCCCGCTGCGATAGCTTTCTCATTATTTTTATAAAGAGGCCAAATGTCGGTCTGCCATGTTAATTTTTCGTACCGTGTTATATGCAAGCTTAGTTTGTGTGAGTATCTGCACTGCTTGAAGACTTGCAGTCACCCGCTTGTCCAAATTTTCCATGCACTGACCTTCTAGTTTGTGCTGTGATAACTTGATATAAGTAATCGGTTTGTAAATAATCTTTCTTCAGAATGGAAATTCTGGCACGAAAAAAAAATGCATTTTCATAAGGTCTAACATAATATAAGAATAATAATATAATAATATAAGAATGTGTTCCGAGAATAAAACGAAATTCTGGCTGCCTGTCTTTTCGCCCTTGAAATAAATTACAGTATGTGGGGGAGGGAGTGATGTCAGTAGAAGTTGAAAGTGTCTAGGACATATACAGTAGCAACAACAACAACAACAACAAAAACAACATCAACAACAACATCAGCAGTAACAACAACAACAACAATGGTCAATATACTCTAAACTGCACTAGAACAAAAGTATGAAAAGTCTTGTAGCCAGTCAAAGTGAGTTTTATGTCGCTGAACTAGGAACTAAGATATCAATCTAAAAGTGAACAGGGCTATCCCGAATCAAGCTTTGTTGGAGAAATCGAGAGCAACTTCTTTCTCTTTCTCTCTCTCTCTCTCTCTCTTTCACTCTCTCTCTCACTCACACACACAGACACACACAGACACACAGACACACACACACAGACACACACACACACACACACACACACACACACACACACACACACACACACACACACACAATAATATATAAGCAATTAGGAATTCTGGATAAATTTGATTTTCTTGTGAGGGATATTAGATAAATTGCAGTGCAGTATAATATTATTCTTCAGTCGTGACTTTTTTTTTTTGTTGTTGTCAAAGTATGTTTTTCCATGGTATGGCTCCTGCTGTCTCAAGCAACTAAACTCGGGCCGGAACAGAGTCAAATCAAACGTTTATAACCCAGTGAAAGTACCCACATTAAGTTTTCATGTCACACCAGTAACTTGATATAACCAAAAGGCGACTTAAGCTTCATTTCGACTGGCTACATGACAAATGAACTTGTCTATATATAAGCTTATGTAAGACAAATAACGCAGATTTGTAGGTGATGTCAATATGATTTCAACAACAGCAACAACAAGTTCACCAAATTTATTTATCTCAAACCCAAACCACAATTACGAACAGAAGTCACATACATAATAACTAAATAATAAACGCACACAGTAAGGTTTCTATAAGCATAATTACTATTTTTTTTCCAATCCTTATTAAGTTGCACGTCCACCTGTCAGTGGTGGTTTTAGGCATGGGCATGTGGGGCTAGTGCAAGGGCCTCAACCCTTCAGCAGCCCCCTGACCGGAAGACGAGAAAAGTAATCACAATGTACAGAAAACAAGGGAGGAGAGAGAGAGAGAGAGAAGAGAGAGAGAGAGAAAGAAAGAAAGAAGGAGAAAAAGAGAAAACTATAGAAAGAGAGAGGGAAAGGAGAGAGAAAAAGACAAGCAGAGAGAGAGAGAGAGAGAAAGAAAGAAAGAGAGAGAGAGAGAGAGAGAGAGAGAGAGAGAGAGAGAGAGAGAGGAAGATGGGTGAGAGCCTTACGAAAGTTCTTTTTTATTGCTAAATCTATTGTTCTGGCAGAGTATTCCCCATGCACTATTGTCTTAATGAGTCTTATGGTATCGCTGGCTCCTGGGCAAAGTTTTCTTGCAGGGCCCCCATTAATACAAGTCTGACTTGAGTATAAAAATTCTTTGAAAAAGTCTTCTTTTTTTTCCTCTTTCTCTCCCTCCATGGAACAAAAGGTCCGATTTTTTTTCTTTTCCCTTGTACCACGAAGCCTTAGAAGTTGCAGCTCATAGTCATACACATGCCTGTTTAAAAAAATCATGTTGAACCCAAATCAGTATGCAGTTATAACTAAGGGGAGCCTACACCTTTCTCGTGTCAGCCTCGCCCCCTCCCCCCCTTCGCCTAATCAGCCCCTGCTATTTTGTACAAGAATTGTGATTTAAATAAAGTGAAATTATTTACAGGCATGCCGTATGATGTCTCAGAATCGCTGACTTCGATTATTCTAGCATAAAGACTCTGTAGAAATCCATGTAAATTTTAGAATCAACCCAGCTTTGGTAAACATTGGTTGAACAAGTTGATCAACAAGGCAGACAGGCCTTATCAGTGTCCAAACAGGGTACAGTCTAGGATGCAGTAAATACCAGAGTAAATTGGAAGAAGAAGAAGAAATACAGAGAGAGAGAGAGAGAGAGAGAGAGAGAGAGAGAGAGAGAGAGAGAGAGAGAGGGAGACAGAGAGGGGGAGACAGAGTGAAAGGAAAGAGAATGAAAAAGAGAGAGTGAGCAAGAGAGAAAAGAAGGTGAAGGAAAGACAGAGAGAGAAAGAAAGAGAGAGAGAGAGAGAGAGAGAGAGAGAGAGAGAGAGAAAGGAAGAAAGAAAGAGAAAAGCTCAGTTCGCGAGCGAGCCAGAATGTCGCCAGCTATCTTCCCAAGAATTCCTTGCATGTGCTCTATCGATCTCAAGCACAGCATTACAAACTTTCCAGGAAATACACACATTTCTAAGTATCCAGGTTCTACTTGGAAACCTCATTATAGGCTAGGATAGACTATTATATAATGAAAAGTGAAACTGAAAACAAAGGATGCCTTTTCTCAACTTGAAACTGAAACCACTCAGAGGAAGACAATGACAATGAACATGGCTAGGCCTATTTTTGTTTGGTCCTCTTTGACGTTATTTTGAGAATGAATAGTCGTCTTTTTGAGTATGAAAGGGTCGTCCCTCGCACAGCTGACTTCGCTCATTGGTTGTATCGCCCATATCATACTCAAAATGTCGCCAATTCATGCTCGAAGAAGACGTACGTAGCTCATTATTAGCAGTCCTTTCACAAAGAATATATATGCATAATTATTAAATTACATTTTACAAAGTCGAAAATTCCAGATTGTAAAGATACGAAACAAAAAAAAAACAACATACATAGATTTACTCACATCTGCACATCACGTAAATAATAATAATATTTCGTTATATATAAAATAAAAATAGTGCAAATTTTCTAATTACCATATAATTTGTGCTTTCCTAACTTCTTTATCGTAAAGAAATTTAGACGGTTATTGTGGTGTAGTTTTCAACGATATCTCCGTTTTGCTGCTAGATAAAGACAAATAAACAAGTAGTGAATTCATCGCACATTTTGTCCTGGCATAATCTACAAGTTCTGTCTTTAAAAGCGGGCGAATACCTTCTCCCCGTTTCGTCCAGCAAACATAATTAAAAAGTTTTACTTTTATTGGGCTAAAAGCCGGGTATTTCGCCAGATCATCTAAATAGAATTCTAGTTCAGGTCGAGTTTTTATGACCATACAGAAACATGCCCTACTTTTACTTTCGGAGAGAGAGAGAGAGAGAGAGAGAGAGAGAGAGAGAGAGAGAGAGAGTGTNTTTCGGAGAGAGAGAGAGAGAGAGAGAGAGAGAGAGAGAGAGAGAGAGAATGTGTAGGCGTTTCCAAAACCTGTGTTTCATCTATTTTCTGCATAATATTGTTTAACGAACATTTACGTTACAACACGAGGGCTGGCGGGGAAAGCATTATCCCTTGTTATTGTAAGAAAAAAAATGTTGAGCTCTTGAAGACTAAATTCAGAAATGTTATGGCCTCTCAAGCGTAAACATGTTCTCTCCCCCCCCCCCNCCCTCCTCCCCTTGCCCCGGCTCTCCATCTCGACACTAAAGGAGAAGTGAAATTCTCGACCAAACTTTTACTAGAGCCTATAGAGAGTAACAAAACCACTGTAGATTATACATATGAGTTTACTTTTTCCCCTGGCAAACAGTTCCTCGTAGGATAGGAAACAAAGTAACGGTACTTTTTTTTCTAGGATAAAAAATAACTTTACTTTTTTGTCCACGTTATTATTTTTCCTAAGTTCGCTATTGAGACTGCACTCAGTTCAGTGACATATGACGATTGAGACTGCGATCGATAAAGTGACATATGGTTGTATGTACTACTACTTTTTTTACCATTACGAATGATTTTAATGATGGCGATGGTATTCGTGATAAATATAGTGACTTTGATTGAATTCGACGACAGTGTCAGATGACGGTACAATCAGCATAACAGGAAATAAAGAATTTAGTCATATACATTTACAGATGCCCCCACGCCAAAATAATACAAAACAGGTTAACTATTTGTTCGAGTTGACATATAATAAGATGTTTTGCCACAAATTTCGACCAAATGCAATATCGGTATCATGTTATTCAGAATTGAAAGCTTCACTTCATAAAATTAATCTACATTAGATCTCCAGCTGAAGGAGACAGGAGCAGCTATTTGCCTCACAGCCTAAAAATTCCACATCATTAAAAAAAACAAACAACAAAAAACTTTAATCCGCGTACATTTTCTTCCGTCTTATCATTTCTAAGAAAACACTACTGGAATGTCTGGATATTCACCATCTGCACGCCTCCATTACTCGTGCTACGTGATGTCATAAAGCGAGAAAAGCTAACAGACGATTGTTGCAGAAGCATGCACAAACTGTCTGCACCGATCGTCAGCTAGCTTATCTCCCTATGTATCTCCCAGCATACGTAATGGCACAGCGCATTTCTGCAGTGTTTTCTCTGGAACTGTACGCGATTAAAATCGTATGAACAAATTATGTGGGTTTACCAAGATGTAAAACAAATAACTATCCCTGTCCCTTTAAGACTTTAAACGTTTCATAAAGATCGTATTTCTTACATGCTAACCAAAATAAACAAATTACGAGCTGTCAAGACAATTAAAATAAAAAATTCAATAAGCAATATATGCAAACAACTATTCCATACCAAGTTTCAAAGCAAATGCAAAAACGATCTATAGTGTATGAGATAAAAACAACCGGATCATTCAGCACAAATTTGCATACAAATCAGAAAATGTGATGACAACAATAATCATTTCAAAATCCATTTTAAAGCAAATTGATAATACTAAAGAAATAAAATGTTTTTTGTTGAAAATGTCGAGGATAGGCTCACTTCCATGGCATCTTGGTTTGTATCATTGCGTTCGTTCCAATGTCCACAGGCAAATTTATCAAGTATGTTTTGAACAAAACACCAAAATCTATCCCTCAAATTTGATATACAGTTTAAGAAATATCAGAACTGGCATCCCAGGAAATACACGAGGGAAACTCGTGTAATAAAAGCATTCCATAATAATGTGGACTTCATCAAACAGCATTGAATGAAATGACAGTATTATAAACATGTGTGTAATTTGTAAGAACAGACTGCCAGTAGCTTTGTCTACAATGACGAGTTGATTTAAGACGGAAAGGATAAGAGGGGTTGAAGAGCATTACAAGAGCAGCATTACAACAAGAAACAATTATAATTTTCTTCTTCAAACAATATTTCCTTACACATCATTGTGTATGGGCGATTTCCTTTGATACGACAGTGATATTCTCTAATATGGTGTAAGCAGCAACATCAATGGTACATTCTGTGTTTCCTTTTGAAAAAGTGGACAGTCCAGAGTAACATGATTACCCTATTCATGTCAGTTTCAATACTAACCAAGACAGTTTAACATAAACATCATGCTCCAGCCACACCACTTTGTTGTCGTGTCTCCATTCATTCAAGAACATGTATCAGTTTTGTTTCCTTCTGTCCCATTGTTTGTTCTACTTTCATCTCGTCCCAAGTGAAAATGTTGTCTGGATTTGGAAAGATCGTCTGTACATTCCCTTTCTTCACTTTGGGGTACAATCAAAGTTCATCAAATCCACGATCATAGTAACGATAGCGATCACTTCTCTCATCTAGTCGAAGCCCCCTCATCGAACGTGTTAGTCTTTGCGAAGAACATTGGCTGCAAGAACTTGGTTCTGGTCGTTTCTGATGGCATTTGACCCAGGTTGTATGGCCACACAGTAACGTGAATTTCACAATACTCTGTTTGCTGCAGGGCGTGCAAGGTTCGGAGCACTTATTTGGACAGGGGTGCTTGGCAAGGCACGTCTTCTCGCATGGCTTACTGCAAGCAGGATGAAACTTGTGATCCATGTCAAGACATCGAGATAGACATACATGCCCACAATCCCTGACCACCCGACAATGTCTTTTACAGGGCGAGCAAGCTTCAGAGCACTTCTTTGGACATTTGTGTCCTGCACGACATGTCTTTGAGCACGGCTGTTCACAAGGTGAACACGGTTCAGAACATTTCTTTGGACATCTGTGTCCCGAGGGACAAGTCTTCAAACACCGCGCGTCACAATTAAAGGAACTGTGGTCCTTATCGTGACATAGGGAAAGATAGATATGACCGCACGGCAGCCTCGCACGACAAGGCTCTTCACAAGGCGAACAGGATTCATGACACTTCTTTGGACACTTGTGACCAAAGCGGCAAGTTTTCTGGCATGGTTTGTCACAGTCAATCCAACTGTGGTCGTTACCGTGACACAGGTAAGGACAGGTATGGCCACAAGGAAGTTTTGTGCCACATGGTTGCCTGCAGCGCTCGCAAGGCTCAGAACACTTCTTCGTACACTGATGGCCAGCGGAGCACGTCTTTCTGCAAGGTTGTTTACACTTTATGCTGCTGTGATCTGTCACATGACAAGAGGATAGACAGATATGCCCGCAGGGGAGTTCCTTGGCACAACGTTCTTTACATGGGAGACAAGGCTCAGAGCAGTTCTGTGGACATTTGTGTCCCGCTGGACAAGTTCTCTCACAGGGTTTGTCACATTTCGAATGCATTTTATGGTGTTTCGGATTGCCATGACAGAGATCTCTGCACGTATGACCGCATGTAAGTGTTACCCCACACACTTGCTTACATGGTGGACACTTTTCAGAGCACTTCTTTCTGCACATATGTCCGTAAGCGCAGGTTCTCTCACACGGCTTTTGGCAAGTAATGCGTTCATGATCAATGGCGTGGCAGAGATATGGACACTCATGTTTACAGGACAGTTTTACTTTACATGGCAGACCACATCCGCCAGAAGGTACTTTGTCAAAATCCGAAATACTTCGTATCTCTGTGACTTGTGCATGTTGTCGACACTGAAGCTGCATGACTTCACCCAAGCATTGTTGCTCTGCTGCCGTTTTTTTGACGTTTAGCCAAAGGTCGCTGTGTCGTGAGAGAAGCTCAATATCACCGATGACATACATACCACACTGCGCTCTTGACAGTGCAACACACACTCTGTTGTCTGTGCTTAGAAACCCAACCTTGTCGTTGCTGTTGCTTCTCACCAAAGACAATAAAATAACTGTGTTCTGCTCGCCCTGGAAGTTGTCGACAGTCGAGACCCGAACATTTCCTATCCCTCTCGTTTTAGAATTGGCAATGAGTTCTTTGATCAAAGTCACCTGACCTCCGTATGTTCCCAAAATAGTTATGTCTTCGTCAGAATAGCCTTGATGAATGAGATACTCGCACAGTCTGACCAAGTACCTGGCTTCATAACTGTTTTGCTTACTCTTACTGTTTTTGACCGTGCTCTCAGGCTCATTGTGCTGGATGAAGAATACATTCTTTGTCATCCCTTTAATATCTGGTCTTCTTTGAACAGAGTCGCTATCGACAAGGTTGGGGTAGATATGCTTCATAAATCTGGATATGTCTGGGCGCATCCGATGTTGCTCGGTAAGCTGAACATGTCTTATGCCATTGTTAATGAGTCTTTCAAATAGAGACACCTCTAGACCGAACTGTTTAGCAAGCTGATAGACTTCGGGTTTTGGTCGCAGCTGTTGATGGTCGCCAATCAATATCAGATGTTGACAATATTGACTAAGAGCTGTGATAATGTGTGCTTCAAACACTTCAGCTGCCTCTTCAACAACAACAATGGGTGGCCCAACAGCTTGAAGGGTTTTGCGGTGTTTAGCAGCTCCGGTTGTGGTCAGACCAATGACTTGTGCATTTTTCAGGATGTCTACTGTCTGCATATTCCGCACCTCCATCTTTTGCTGTAGAATCTTTTCGTATTTTTCCACATTTGGTCGTATCCGTGAGTTCAGTTTTGCCACATATCTTGAGGTCCACAATTTATACAGCTGGTACCTTTCGCTCAAACGCAGCTGCCAAACATCAGTGACTTGACCCTCTCTCTGTGCTGACATTGGCTGGGTAAGCTGTAACTTTCTGATAACTTTTCCAAAAGGGAGAGGTTTTTGTGCTGTCTGCCAGCGGCTCTCCTGTGAGGTTTCAAGGTCCGTGATTAGATTAACGCCCAACATTTTGGCACGAGTGAGTGTCGGGATCGAAGAAGATGACGTTGCTCTGCCTGGTCTTTTGGCAAAGATATCAGTCTCGTCGTCACTGCTTCCTTCATCTTCAAACACCCTCTGTCTATGGACACGTTCGTATTCGTCTGTGTTGTCGAAAACCTGCCCGTTTGATCCTGGTGATTCCTTCTGAATGGCTTCAATGACGCTTAGCATTTCGTCTACTGTTTGGCCAAGCACCCAGTCCTTCACGCTAGCATTCCGCTGTAGAATGTGCTGATAGATTCTGCTATGAATTACATCATATAAAATGTCGTCATTAAGAATGAAATCAAGGCTGACAGAATTCTCGTAAACCTGTCTCATCCAGTATCGATAGACAAGAACCCTCGTCATCCTTGGTACAAAGACGCTTCGCCTAAGATGCATCATCACATGTTTCTCATCACATGTTTCTTTTCCTTTCACTATAAGTGACACCAAATGCGCCTGGACGGAATTCTTCAGATGATCATCAAAGCTCTGACTGGTAGAGTTAAGCCACATATACATCGCATTTCTTCCCTTTGAACTGGCTGTACGAAGCAGTGTCTGATAATGATGTCTTTGCACACAATCTTTCAGCAGTTCTGGATTAAGAATCTCTAGATGTGCCATCTGCATTTGCTGTGACAGCGTCTCTATGTGTCCACCAATTTCGTCCATTTCTCGATGGCAGTCCTTTATACAGTTTCTTGTTGACATAGAATCAGTCTGTTTCATGCGAAGTTCTTGAAGATTAAATTTCGAAAGAGCAGCGCAAGTACTTCTGCCGCCAACCCGAACAATTCCATCCTTGCAGAAAGGCAACATTCCCTCCAGGAATTGGTCCAAGGCATGATTTGTGTAACAAACCACAAGAATGGGTCCCTTGTTGATCTGTATATGTGTATGAGGACCATTGCTTATGTTGTTCAGAAGAACATTCATAAGCTTTAAGCCGACGTAAGTCTTTCCGGTGCCAGGAGGTCCTTGAAGCAAAGCCAGTTCTTGGGTCAAAGCGGTTGTAACAGCCTCCAGCTGGCGATCATTTAGACAAAGTCTGCTTATCTGTGGCCATGTCTGAGGTTTGAGAACTCTGTACAGGTAAGAGGAACGCGGAACATCCTTCTTTTTCAGACAGTTCAGATCATAACAAGTATGATGACTGACGTATTCTGGTTCTGCTATCTCTGCATGACACTTCACAATGTACTCTTCCATTGGAAGTGGAGTGGTCACCATCTCTTGCAGCCCCTCTAAAACATGCCTGTATGCCTCAAAAAATGAAGGATTTTCTGTCATGGTCAGACCAACTTCACAGGAAAGTCCATAGACGTCTTCGAGGCAGTTCTGAAACTTAACCCTTAACAGGCCTTTCTTTTTCAACTCGTCTCGGTCCTGTTGTGTTACTGTAGCGTAAATGATAGTTCTGAAATGATCGTAAGACAGGCAAATAAGACTTCCAAAAATCAGACGCTTCTCGGCATCTAACCTAACTCCTCCGAGATTATTCAGATTTAAAAGAAGGATGTGCTCTATCCCTCCAAAGACATTCAGACCTACAATCTTCACGTCAGTGTAGAACAACATGTCTGATTTTGCGCTGGCAGTTGAATTCTCTTCTCGGAAGTCTGTTATTCCTTCTCGCAAAGGCTGAATAAAATCTTCCCTCATAAGACGGAACTGCACATCCAAGTAATGATCCTTGTCTCTGTAGGCGCCTTGCACTTTATTAGCTCGAAGGAATGGCTCAATGTCAGCGTCCAGGTCTTGACGAGTTGGGAAAATGGACAAATTCCGAATGTCATCTGGAGGTTCGTCTGAGTGTTTCCATTTGCGAAGGCGATGTTTTTCTTTCCTCTCCTTAACCTGGCTGGATGAATTATAAGCGGTGACAGCATCATTCAACAACTGGACGTCACAGGACAAACTCTCATAGTTTTTATGAATGTACACAAGCGTATTTCGACAATTGTTTACCTCGTCCGGCGCTTTATCAGCAGTCTCATAGATGAACTTTAAAATTGTGTCTGTCACTTCCTTGCTGCCTGGGTGATTATTTTGCCTCAAGTATTCAAGTATGTGATGATCATAAAATCTCGTGCTCGTCAGAACATCTATAAGTTTACCAAAACTTAAATGATGGACCTTGACGCGCAGGACAGCTTTAAGTGATGTCATGAGCAGCAGTAATGAGTCATGAGATATTGAAGGCGAATTCAGAAACTGGATTAATTCAGGAGCGTTGGAAGTCATCCAAACAATGAGCTCTGCTGGATTGTCTTGAAGGCCAGCCCATTGTTGCAACCTGCGAAAGCCAATGTATCCTGTAGGGCGTTCATGAAGCTGCTGAGAAGGCTGTGCACCTCTTCTCATGACGGCCCTCCCTCTACCTCCTTCATAGCGACCAGACATGGCGCCCCTCTCTCTTCCTCCTCCAAAGAGACCATACATGGTGGCTGAAAAACCAATAGGTAATTTTGCATGAACTGAGCAGGTTTCGACTGATTGGCATGAAAGACTATTGGCCAAACCGTGATACCTCTTTTGAGCCCCTCCTCCCCTTCCCCTTTGCAAGGGTTTCTAATGGGGATCTCGTTCAATATAATATCAAACAATGATCTTTTGGCACATTTGGAATGGCTTTACAGCAACTGCAGTATTTTCTGGAATTACTATTACTGGGACCATTCAGCTGTTAGAGGCAAACATGCAAATGCCTCCAAGAAAAGGATGGATAGTGCCTAAAAAGATGACACACACAGACTAGAGTTGGCATCAGCCAGTGCCTGATTTAAGCATGAAATAAAACAAGCTAAGCCTAAGGTGTCATGAATTTCATTAGTCACAAGTGAATTCAGAATTTAAAAAAAAACATGTTTTTATTCACTTTATATTTGTGTGTGTGGTAACCCAAAGTCCTATTTCGCTTCACACCTCTGTGAAACTTTGTGATTCAACTTTTTAACAAGGTGCCTCGTTTTATATAATCAAGCATCTTACCAACTACGGCATGGCATTTTTTGGAACCTTCCACCCACATCATGGAACTCCGATACAAATATAATACCCTTCCCACCCCCGGATTCGAAAAAGAATATTACAAAAGAAACTCCTCCCTCCTCCCCCGCCCGCACCAAATATCATCCATTCCTACTTCCCTCATTATAAATGGACATTCCCCCCACCTGTCTGTCCTCAGATGCCAATACAATTTAGTTATCCATCCTTATCCCAAATATAATAAAGGAGGAACTTCTGCATTGTGCTCTATGGATTGGAAGTGGGATTGGGGGGGGGNGGGGGGGGCAAATATAATGAGAGGAGGGGGTCACACGAGCACTGATATTACACTCATATCACACGGGCAAATGCAGAATACATGGAAGAGGAGGTGGAGATGAATTAATTCTAAATGAATACGTCACGTAGTACATGAAGAAACGAATAAGAAAGAAGAGTAAAAATAAGCGATCGGAAAAATAGCCCCTTGACCAGAGATCGAACCTCAGACCCCCGGCATGTCGCTCTGGCGCTCTGCCGACTGAGCAGTCACGCAGGGGCCAAAATTAATGTGTTCACAAAGTTGGAGTCACCTAGCCAGGACAACTCAATCTCTGAATAAAACACGAACAATACCAATTTAAAAAAAAAAAAAAAATTAAGTCAATGATTTACTTTTCAATACCATGTTTGACTTAAGTAGGTCTACATACACAGTCTTATAATATACTACTGAAGAGACCCGCCCTGCCGGGAAAGAAGGAGNGGGGGGGGGGGGAGGAGACCAAATATCAACTGAACAGTCTTTTTATGTTGCCAAATATATAATATATA
This sequence comes from Ellobium chinense, assembly GCA_033807755.1. Taxonomy (NCBI): domain Eukaryota; kingdom Metazoa; phylum Mollusca; class Gastropoda; order Ellobiida; family Ellobiidae; genus Ellobium; species Ellobium chinense. Next base: position 1,162,928 of record JAWQUT010000093.1, read on the forward strand.
CAGTGAAGAGTTCTAATATCGATAGTGTTCTATGAATCGAGAGGGTTAACAAAACGGCTCAGTCTCTTTAGACTAGTTCCGCTGTTTCCTGAAAGAAGTAGCAGACATCTGGTCTCCGCGATACGAACTTTGCTCCCACATGTTGTTTTCGCTGCTATCGTGTGAATGAAGGGAAGTTCTGAATAAAAAAGGATGGTAGTACATAATTTGCTCTCTTTTACTTATGACCAAATATTGCTCAGCTTTGAACCCACAGAAAACAGGGTTATGGGTCAAAACTATGCAAAATTTGCTAACAGCTGATCTCCCTAACACCTCCTCGAATAACTGCCACGGCGGTTTTCCCAACTTTAAGGCCGCTACTATTGCTTTTCCGGTTTTCACATAATGTGTCACTTATGGCATTTTCAGGAAGGCGCCATTGTTTTCAGTGGTAACCTTCTTTAGGCCAACGTGTAATTCACGTTTGATTTTCACACTTTGTGGCAGAGATCAAAAGTCTAAATTACTGATAATTATTTTAAAAGAACTATAACATTTTGTCACACCTGTAGCCCATGAAATAATTATTATTTGTGCTAAATCTAACATTTGGATCACGAAATTCTAGTGGCAAACAAATGATGTCGACATGGAGAGTGGTAATTGTTGCAATTTTTTTCTCTGTTTTTCAGTCCTCAAACTTTGGTCCAGCATCTCTTTTGTGTTCTGAAGGACAGTTGTATTACTATTTCGTCTAACTTGATTGATTTTGAAGAATTTTCTTCAAAAACGCGGAACTTTTAGCCCATTGTCATGAGGCTGCATGATAGATCTAGATTTACTCGTAACAAAAAAGTCAGTAGCAGGTTACACACGCGCAAATGAGGTCAGATGGACTGGGTTGGACTGTTTGTCCTGTAGAATAAATTTTGAAATATTTTTTTCCTTGCGGCCAGGAGCCCAGTACACAGAGCTTTTGCCTGTCCTAAGGCATTTGTTGCTTTCATGACCAGTATAGATTAAATTACAGCTGCACTATTTGGGGTCAGAGGTCAGGAAGAGATAGGGCATGCAAATAGGTAACCCTGTCTCCCCTGATGTAGTGTGAGGTCCCAACTGGGTTTACATGGGGGTGGGTTCAAACTAGAGCCGGTGGTCCAAAAGTTTACTTGTCAACCTCAGTTCAAACACAGTCCCTTGTGTGTCTGTGATGCTCATCTGAAATATTTGTGAGTGGGAATGGGCAACGAAAATTAGGAGTGAGCTGAGAGCAGAAAGTCGTTAGTAGTAGGATATAGTAAAAATATTTGCGCGTGTCTAACCTAGCATTGACCTTAAAATACGTCGCGATCCCAAGAACCCGGCGGAGAGAACACAAACTTTCAAGTGAGAAACTTTTAAATCCAAGAGCTTCGGCTGTTTGAAATGAAATTCGAAACAAATATAATTTTTCTGAATGGATTTGAATGCTTTTTTAAGCTGAGTTGAGCATTTTGTTATTGATTTCATATTTAAAAAAAAAATATTCTCTAGCAAATCGTTAGGGTGGCGATATTTGACACCCAATGCTTCTCATTACTATCACTCATATTTCAAGGTAACAATTTTACTGGATAAGTCTAACATTAGACTAATGGTTACAGCCTTGACCAAAACGAATATTTTCATAACGGTCTACCACTAAAGAACGACACGGAGCCACTTACTTCCCTTTCCCCTCCGATAAGGTTTGTGACACCTATTAGAGGGGCAAATGACTCACTGTGTACAGCCCAATTAATCCGCTAATATATTATATAGAATCCCCCTTTTTTTGGGGTCCTGCCAGCCAGTGTCAGAGTGTAGAAATGTGTAAAATGACCTGTGATCTAAATAAAGCATTTAATTTTAAAGTTTCAGGTACAATTTGAGCCTTCTAGATAAAAATACAAAGTGTGTAGGTCTATGTATTCGCACGCGGTCAAAACCAGCCAAATGAAAAATTGGCGACCAAATCAGAATTCGAGGTGACTTTCTCGAATGCCATGTGAAAAATTTTGGGCGTTTACCCCCTTTTTCTTCCCATTAAAAGATCGGGCAAAGAAGTACCTTAATCTCAATGGAAGAAATTTCCTGAAATCACAGTATGTAGAATAACACAAAACGTTAATAGGGCCAAAAGAAGACAAAAACAATAAGTGTCAAAGACCTCCGACATTCTAATTACAGAAGCAGTCAGAATAGAGGGTTATAACTCGGTCAGAAAGTTTCCACATGACACAACAAAGCCTAAATAAATTACAGAAAACATACCCAATGGCCGTTGGAGTTGTGACACTAGAATTTAACCATAACTGGGCGAATGTCGGGTCTTTCATGTAACCTGCCTGTTGAAGATTACGAGCGACCAGAATGGCGTCCTCACCACTCTAGTCTCTGGTTGCACCACTTTCTGTATGAATAATTTATATACCCAGGTGTCTATCATTCTGGGAAGACCTAACTGATATTAGTTCGTCTTTGTCCTCAAAACTGAAAGTAAAACAATTGTGGGCAAAGCTGCCACTTTCATTTTTGCCATTTCATTCAATTCCAAGTTCAAGCCAAGTTCGACTAGATTTCAAAAGACAATCTTTTTAAACTCACTGAAACTGCATTTGATACTGTACACATGGTTTTGAAAGGCATATTACATTTTTTAGAGGTGGAGATAAATTACTAACGAATGTAGAAGGGGAGAGAAAACCGTAAAACTGCTTTATTTAGTAGTACCTATATGTACCGGTCGTGTATTGAACTTACATAGAGGATCTGTAATGAGTGTTTGTTTGATATCAGAGTTATGAACAGAGTTATAACTCATTTCACAAATCTGATATCAAACAAACACTCATTACAGACCTTTTTTTATCATATAAACTCTTACTAATACAATAATGAACTTTTAATCGTGAAAAGGACCCTGAAGTGGCCCTCACCCTGTTTGACACATATCAGTCACAACTGAACTGAATGAACCATACGTTACACATCACAAAGTAGATTCAAACAACTGATAATCATCGATGAAACTTTAAATAACAGAGATACTGTGATATTTTACGTACTTTTAATTCAAATATTTACCTGAACTGAAACTGAAACGTGAAGAGAACGATAATAAGCGATAAGAAAGTCAGATTGGTTGTTTTTTTTTAATCTAGCCAGAGGGAAACCTCGCGGCAGTAAAAATTGTTAGATAAGAAACGATATAGCATATTCATATCCCTAGAGGTTTCCAAGGCTTTCAATCAAAGTGTTCGTAAGCATGTCAAAGGTCAAATTTATGTAACGTGTGACATATCAAAAAATTATCTCACACTTTTATGCCATCGGAAATAGACCCTGTTTATACGATATTTTTTTTTCATTCGACTTTCCCATTTTTGGGCATTTCCTCCACTAGATCGCCTGAAAAAACTCAGTTTCACTAGATATAGTCAAAAATCACAAGTAGCGGCAGCCATGGTGCAGAGAGAGTAATCAATAGGCTACACTCGCCCACGTATTCATTTCACAGCAACAAGTACACGGTGTGGTTGGACAGGTTTCAATCCTGCAATTATATTCGAGTTCGGTTTAAAATCCAGAGCTAGGATTCGATGGACCCGAATCCAGACCAATTTTAGGATTCGAATCGGGGTTAGAATCCAGGGTAAGAAATTCTAATCTTGCCCATCACTACCCGCTATCTTATTTTTGGATCTTCACCCCTACGCTTCATTAGAATCAGAAGGTAGAGAGGTATATGAAGAAAATGTTTAGCCTTATATATGTGAGCCTAATATAAGGGGCAGGAGAAGGAAAGAGAAGAAAGAAAAGAACCTGCGAGACAGACAGACAGACAGACAGACAGACAGACAGACAGACAGACAGACAGACAGACATACAGACATACAGAGACAGACAGACAGACAGACAGACAGACAGACACCGTAAAAGCGTTCAGACAAAATGATCATGTCGTTCAGATTAGTACAGATATCAGGCTCAGGAGGTGACAAGGCCCATCCCATTTCTAATTTTATTGCTCGTGAAAATCGAAATGAGAGTCATTTCAGTACAAGGAAATAATAATTTTTCTTTTCTATGAAGAGAGTGTGTTGGTTTTTTTTTAGATAGATTATATTATTACATGGTGTAAAATTGTTCTGATATTGCACTTTTCTTTGAATTTTGGATATTGCACGAAGGTTATCCCCTGGGTGTCCTTCAAATGACGAGACTAGTCTAGATGTCGGGCCATTGTTTGTTTCTTTGTTTCATACGAGGGCGCATATTATGCAGAGAACAGCTGAGAGCTTACGCATTAACGAGGGGATCTTTTGCCATCGTAAACATTATACTAGAGCATCAGTGCTGAATACACCTTTCGTAGCGCTCAACATGTGGGTTAATGTAATTTTTACGATGGTAAGAGATTCTAGCGTTAATGCGCAAGTTCTCTAATAATTAATAACAATGGAGTCTGTATTATCTAACTATTCGTGTGCTCATGAAAGCGCCATATTTTTTTTTTGTAGGGAAAGAAAGAGAGAGAGAGGGAACAGCATCGATGCACAAATGTCATGCTTATGATGGCCAAAGACCAAATCGTTAATGGGCAAGTTCTGAGTTTTTGCCTCCATATTATATGTACTGATATTGAAAAAGAAAGAAAGAAAGAAAGGAACATGAAAGAAAGAAAGAAAGAAAGAAAGAAAGAAAGAAAGAAAGAAAGAAAGAAAGAAAAGACCTATATGTTGAGGATAGTTCAAGTTAAAGAGGGTTTAGTATGATTTCTGTTTCACTCTAGGTTTTGTGTGTGTTTAGCCTTCGTTTGGAACAATGCGTAAAAGCAGAATTATTTCTTGAATTCATTTTAAAGCCACATTAAAAGGAAGCAATGCATTTCAATCTTTAAAAATGCATTCCAAAACGAAAACCTTTTCAGATAATGAAGTTTTATTTTATATCAGGGAATAGCAAATACGTCATTATAAAGTCACCAGCAAAAGAAAGCAGACATGTCATTAAACCGATTTCACTTTTCAATAAGGCGTCACAGTTTCAGTTTCAGTTTTAGTTACACAGAACAAAACCATGAGCATATTTGAAAACTTGGAGAAATTTTCACATCCACTATTCAATCAAATCCAGGATTATGTTTTACATGTGGGTCAGAAGGATTTTTATCAAATGAGGACTCGCAGGCTACCATAAGGTGTAGACCTATTTTTGATGTTTTCTTGATGCTTTCATCATAATTTTACATGTCACTTTCTTTGGCTGGTATAACATCCTTAGAGTTTGTCAGGGGGGAAAAGAGAGACAGACAGACACACACACACATGGAAGCAAAAAGCTATGGTGTATGTAGAAATAGGACATACATGATATGCTTGTGACTTTTTATTTTGACACACGACCAAGGAGTGATGCCTCCACTGATCTCCTATATAAGCTCTTTGCTCTCCTGTTCTTGATTAAATTTTACATGTGAATTCCTCCAAGCTTTGAAAGTGCTAAGCAGTCTCTTCTGTGTAATTGAAGAGCGTTTTTCCCAAATTCAGTAAATGCACTGTCGTTGAAAAATGAGTTGGTGGTGTATTCAAAGGGGCGCACCTCGTTTCATCGACAAGCCATCTTAATTAACCTCGTTTTATAGACACATGCCGACAATTCACCTCGTTTCATCGACATCTATTGTTATCACAAGATTAAAGCTTTCATACTCATGCAGTACCTATGCTGTAATCAAGTGCTATTACTAAATTCAATCACATACTTTTTAAAAGTTGACTGCATGTAAATATTGTAAACTGAGGTTCTCATGCTTTTAAAAATAAGTGTTCAGCTGAAACATATTACTGTATTCAGTAATGAATTGAGTTTTATCAAGTTGTAATCGTATAATGTTCATTTTCCCGAAATAGCATTGAGCGGTTAGCTATAGAAACAATGTAAGTATAAACTGCGTATACTCTTATAATCTCTTACACTGAAAAGAAGTTGTTGGCCAGTATCGTATACCTAAGTTGTTTTTTTTTTAATGGACAGATCGAGTACTGTCTACTGGCGAGTGTCGATGAAAGGAGGTTACCTGTACAGTGCCTATGAGAGGTTAATCCTCCTTTGATCTTCTTTAACAATTGAGAGAATGTTGTCGATGAAACGAGGTGTACCCTATTCAAAGATGCGTTTCTGTGTTAATTCATTCAAAACTTAGTGGATCTCAAAATCTGCATTCCTTCAAAGTTTATGTCATTTAACAGTAAATAAAAATATAAGCGTGAAGAGCAATGACTGTAATATTATTGTCTTTTATTTCAAACATATTCAGAGACATATACCGAGGTTTTGGAAAAAAACGCTCTTTAATTTTATTCAGGCGTGAAATCAGTGTAGAGATTATATCAAGTTTCTGTTGATTGTAGGTACTGCAGAATTATATTTTCTCGAGGATCTCATTTTTGAGAAATTACGAGTTGAGCATGACTTACAAAAATTACTTCTTTCGAAAAGAAATGCCTTTCCAGTTTTTACAATGTGTTTACTTCTATCGGTGGAAACGTTTATGATGTTATTTCTAGTGATTATTTCTCATTCTTTGGACATTGTGGATTATGGTATGTTTTCCTGCCAGTAGCTTGGTTGCCAGTTTGGTGATTTTAGTGCCAAATTTTATCAGCCTGGATTACACAAGACCTCTGCGCCTAAATAAGGATGAAAAAAAAACGATCAGGCCTCTTGAAATTTTGATCTTTTGCAGGATATTTAGATGTAATTATATATTTGTCCATTTCTTTTTTAATGTTTCATGTCATGTCTGAGCAAATTTAGTGTAGACCTAAGTTTCTCAAGCAAAAACATGCTCTGTTAATGAGACAGTCGAGAGCTTGCCCATTAACGATGGGATCTCTTACCGTCGCATGAATTACATTAATGCATTGGTGATGAATGCACCCTTAGTAGCATTCGTAATCCTTACGGTGATAAAAGATCCCACCGTTAATGCACAACCTCTCAATCAGCAGAAAGATAAATAATCATCAGGGCGTGCTCATACCCCAGTGAAGATGTTTCCATTACACCATTTCCGACGACAGGATCACACATCTTTGAACATCACAACAAGTCTTTGAAAAACAAAACTCACACTGAAATTCATTCACCTTTATTCGCCCCATAGAATGTATATTTTCAAAATATATCTTACACTGTTATAAATTTCATTCCTAATGGTGCATTGGTCTACATAGTTAAACTTCGTATAGTAATGCACATTCTTTCCTGATTTTGTTAAATAATAAAAAAAAACCCATAATAATGAAATTTCAGGCCTATTCTCGACGAAGGACGTAGGCGTTAATTCTGGCAAGATTCTTTAAGCGAAAAGGTTTTCTTGACAACAAAAATGAACATAGACCCAACCTATATCATGCAATAACAGGTTTAATCCGATACCCTGAATACGGACGTTACGAGATGATTTTTTT
>JAWQUT010000093.1:1170676-1186186 GCA_033807755.1 Ellobium chinense
AGAGAGAGAGAGAGAGAGAGAGAGAGAGAGAGCAATAATGTCAAATATCACAATAAAGTTACAGTAATGCCAAATATCAAAATAAAGTTATAATTAAGAGCGATGACAACAATCAAATGAGCTATGTTAGACACTTCTCATTGAAAACAAAACTGAAGTACTACAACAATCTCGTTTTTGCTTCACCTAAAAGAAGCAGTAAAAGGATTAGCGGTGCTAGAAATGATCCCCTTTAACCCCAACAACTTTAGACTCTATTCCTCATGAACGCTGCATTATTTGAGTGTTTATGAAACCGTCTTGATTGTCGGCCGCTCTCGCCAAGAAAACAAAAAATCAGAACGGGAATTGAGCGAAAAAAAAATATAGGTTGAACATAGAGCATAGTGGTCACAGTCGATTTTTCTTTCAGATCATTGGCCACTATTTTAAAAAAAAAGAATGTTTTTCTTGATACCGCCTTTTGGATGCAATACATTGTACTTTCCGGAGCCCTGAATCGATGAGACAGTGTAAAGGGCTTCAGATTATCAGCGAAGAAAGCTAGAAAACGCTCACAAAGTGGTATTGTTAAATGTTTGTAAATGGCTCATAGGTGAAAACATACGATTGTGTTATTTGAAAATTTTACAAACATTTTGGTTTAGTTAAATTGTGTAAGATAAATACGATACTATATTGGTGATCTTAGATTCATTGATTATATGGAAGCCACGCCCCTGACCCTAAACAACATTTTAAACACGGTGAATGCTACTCAGTAGTAGCTAAGGCGTGATCATTGCTTAGACTTAGACTCTTGACTTGAAGAAGAAGTAGCTTCCTGACCAAGGAGTCCGATTGGGAAGAAAATATACAACCTGTTCATGTGTAGTTATAAGATAAAAATTTAGAATTTTTAACCCTCGTGATGTGGTGATAGAATTTATTCTACCGTCCGCTCGCTTTGCTTTAATGCGGCAAAAGAACATAATTTATACGCATATCCTTACGCAGCGGTAGAATTTTGCATACCAGTGTCACCTGATTGGCTGGCAGACAACACGTGCAACAGTCATTATGCGTAACAGTGGCCAAGCAGGCAGCTCGAGGCTGGATTCAAGCAGCCTCACGCTACGAGAGTTAAATCTTCCCCAAAACGCCTCAGGGATGAAATGCTAAACGTTTCCCTCAGGGGCATTTGTTAGCCTTATTTAAACGACCTACAAACATCTGACCCACGACCAAGTCTATTCTAGGTGTACAGCCTTTAAAACTAGCTCATGTTGGCTTATAGTGGAAAAAAAAATACGGATAAGGAATTAAAACAATGGTCAACTTCTCAGCAAGTAACAGATACCGGGTGACCACCCCCCCCCCNCCCCCCGCCCCCTCCTCTCCCAAAAATAAGTTTTCCTTAACTTGAAGTCCAATATCTTTAAAAGTTAAGAAGAAACTGGAATATAGCATCAAGGCCATGAGAACTTAGATTGAATCTCTGGTTATAGCCAATTTCATTGATTTAAACACTATACTTTTGTCATAGCAAAACAAAAAACAAAAATAAAATTCTTTCTGGAGTCGATATGTTCCAGGCACACCGGACACGAGTTTTTTTTTTTTAAATAGTTGTGATATAATAACGGCATCTAGATGTTTGAAATTTGCAGCATTAATAAGCAACATTCATCTGCTGATGTGAGAGACTTTAAGAGCATAAAATTGGACTTAATAAAATCTTTGAACTGAAATTAAATAAACTTTTTCTTTGGCCATCCAGTATACATATATATAAATACATAAACAAAAGGTGAGATGCTTAATCTCAGTTTTAAGCCATGTATATGTGAAACTCAGCATGTAAAATAAAAATCAATAACTATCCAGACATAAATTATGCAAACATCAGTACTCTTTAAAGTTACTTTACTAGGGAGATAACATAAGATATTCAAAGTCAAGTGCATTGAAAAGTATTTGACAGAAATATATTATCTGGTCTAAGCACACATTCAAATTCCAGTGCCCTGAAAAGTTATGGCACAAAGATCTGGTGTGATCTTAGCACACATTCAATTTCAGTACACTGAACGTTATGACTCTATGATCTAGTCTAAACACACATTCAAATTCCATTTCACTGAAAAGTATATGATAGAAAGATATGATCTGATCTGTCTAAGCACACATTCAAATTCCAGTGCAGTGAAAAGTTCTGATACAAAGATCTGATCTGATCTAAGCACACTCAATTCCAGTGCACTGGAAAGTCATGACACTATGATCTGGTCTAAGCACACATTCAAATAGCAGTGCACTGAAAAGTTATGACACACAGATATGATTTGGTCCAAGCACACGTTCAAATTCCAGTGCATTGAAAAGCACATATCACATGATAAGGGCTGTTCTAAGCACACGTTCTAGTGCACGGTAAATTTGCAAAGTTCCATGAACATAATAATTTCGAATAAAGTAATTTATTAAAACTCACAGAAATTATATTCCTGCATCCTAGACTGAATACGAGAACTATATTATGTTACAAGTAAGTTACAAATAGAATATAATTGCATGGCTATAGATATATGTAGCTTCTAAGGGTTAGTCCTAAGAGTAGTCTATAGCCTATAGAAATGTTAGGGCGAATAGAAAGCCATACTAAGGTTGGAAAATGAGCTTCATGCCAATCTTACTTGGAGAGCTAGGTAGATCAAGTAAAAATACCCTATGGCTCATGATAAGGTTGGAAAATGAGCTTCATGCCAATCTTACTTGGAGAGCTAGGTAGATCAAGTAAAAATACCCTATGGCTCATGAATATTTGCATCAATACTGTGGCTTCATTCTCCGACATTGCTTTACATGAAAAGATACATGCATAAAAAATGTTTGCAATTAAAAGGAACTGTATTTATCCCGGTTACTGTAACACAAGAAATAATGTATTGTGGTCAAGCGGTTGATGCTATAAAGCGGAGTTGCCTGCATTAAGAATAATTAGTAATATATGTAACATATATATATATATATATATATATATATATATATATATATATATATATATATATATATATATANAAATACCAGCTGACTACTATAGTAAGTAAATAGGCTGGCTCAGTTTCACAGAAAATGAAGACGTGATTTCCTCCATATAACAAATTTCGTACACTAGCACTAAACTAATGGTGCAAAAACTAAGGTACTGTAACAGTCTGACTACTGAATACTTAAAACATATGTAGGAAATAATTAAATATGGGGAGGGGGTCAAGGTTTTTGGCACCTATTAGAGGGGCAAATCTAAACTAATGGTACAAAAACTAAGGTACTGTAACAGTCTGACTATTTGACTACTTAAAACATATGTAGGAAATAATTAAATATGGGGAGGGGGTCAAGGTTTTTGGCACCTATTAGAGGAGCAAATCTAAACTAATGGTACAAAAACTAAGGTAGTCTGACTACTGACTACTTAAAACATATGTAGGAAATAATTACAGGTGGGTAGAGGTCCAAGGTTTTTTGCACCTATTAGAGGGGCAAATCTAAACTAATGGGGCAAAAACTAAGGTACTGTAACAGTCTGTCTGAAATGAAAAATCTGTATCCGTATGAAAAAAACTGTAGATAATATAACAGAAACACATTACTTATTTCGTTTTGCCCCCCAAAAAAGACCGCTCTCACTATCTCAGTAATTTTTCACACACAGTCAAGCCACAGCTCCAACAATTATTACTTCCGCTTTCTAGTCTCCCACTATCAGAGGAAAGTGAAGAGTTAAAATGACTTGTTACAGTGGCGTTTATTGGCTCATGCATCTTTTACATTCGGAAGTGAGATTTATTGACATATTTACACCATTATTTACATTTACATGCTTAAACTGGACATGGCTTTTGTTGTAGTTAACAACTCTATACTCTATAGTCTATCCGATTAAAAAAAAATCTATATTGGTTGAAAGAAACTGTAGATGATATATATCATGAAATGCGTTACTTAATCAAAGTATTAGTGCGGTTTATCAATCTTATATCCAGAATATTGCCTGCTCATGCCACTTTACTTTACAGTACTATTACCCAGCAGGCCATTCATTCAAGAACTTTCTCAACTTCCTGGGGAGAATACATTTTGCTGCCATTAACAGGCTCTTTTTATTAGCATTGTGACAAGATCTTGCACTTCCTATAGCCAGGTACCCGTTTTACAGAGAGTGGGCAGAATAATAATGTGAATAAAAAAAATGCTTTCCTGAGGCACTTACAACATGGTCGTGGTCGGGAATTGAACCCAAGACCTTTTGATCTTGAGTCCAATGCCGTAATCATTCGGCCATGCTGCTGATTTTGTTTTGCCGCCACATCTGTAAGTGTTGTACCAACGGCCTTCCAATACTAACATGAAAACTTAAGGTCCAGTGAAGGAATGGGTATGGGTCATTGGGAGATATATAATTCTGAGCAGTCCGTATCTCGTCATAAGAGGTTGGGTTAATTCCACTTTTGAGCCGTTGGCTTGAAATAAGTAATCAAAACATCTATGCGAGTAGGTGGATCATAGTAATGAAATACAAGAAATGAAATTCACCTGCATCTTATCCAGAGGAATATTGTTTTCTTCACAATGCAAAATACAATGTTACATAGTATTATGTCATTCATGATAATACATAAATATACAAAGTGCACAAAGTATACAATCAAAATTCAAAGGTATTTTAACATTCAAATTCATCACATATTCATTGCTGGTCGCCGTTGTGCAGCGCTCTAGCAGGATATAAAGCCAGGTGGATGCACTCATTTGCATCTTAGTAGAGGTAGGAATTGAGAGTTGAGTGTCTTTTCCTTTAACGCCACAGACACCGTCTACTGCTCGACAAGAGAGCCAAAACTAACAAAAGTTAGATTCATCCCTCTTACGGATCCTATCGTAGAAAGGTGATACCTTTATAAATGCGCTGTTAAAAATCAAGGCTTTGGTGTCATTGGAAATAACCACAAGCTCATGTGGTGGGGACAGAGTGGAGGTGGGATGTGATTGAAGAGGTAGCTACAACCGTTTTCTTCGCCCTGAAAACTGCGGAAATCTTAGATCTGTAGCTAACTCCTCACGTTTTCCAAGTCTTAGCCTTTCATAGTATTATAAAAGTGAGCATTACGATTTTCTATATACATAAAGATCTGATCCACCACACCATGAAATCAGGGGTGGATATAGGGTGGGCGTGAAGAAAGCTGAGGAAGGGGTGGGTCTCTTCAGACTTGAACCTCAGGTTTAAGAATAAAAATTTGTCCGGCTCCATCCCACTTCCCCCTTTTTTCCTCTCTCCTCCTCTCTTTCTTCTCCTCTTTCACTCTCCATAAAATTCCCTTCCCCTCTCTTCCAGAGCTGGCATCTTCAACCCAGGGCCCAGGGCATGTCATGTCCCTATCGTGCTCCTGCCTATTTCCGCCACTGCATGAAATCCTATTTACATTCAAAATGTAAAAGCAGCTCATCTTAAGCGACACAAAATTACCTAGAAAAAAAATGCTTCGTTAACACAAAACTATAATAATAAAGAAAAAACTATCTATAAACAAATGTGCACATAAAATGCTTTTGTTAAAAATGACTCATATCAAGATTATCAAACTTTTGTGCCCAGTTATGTGATTGTTAACGGAGAGCAGGAAACAAGAACCCACACAATGTTTACGAAGCCTTTTACAATCTGTCCATTGTAGTTGGTAGCTAAAAGGAAATAATGAACAACAGCAAAAAAAAACAAACCCCAACAACTCAGGATGTTATTCTCGAAGAGGGTCTTGTCCAAAAAAAAAAGAAAACATTATCAGCATGGTTACTAAACAATGGCATTCTTTCAGATCATCGGTCACATTAAAAAAAACCCCAAAAAACCTTGACAATGTCTTTGGATGCAATACATTGTACATATTATGAGGGCGCTGAATCTGTGAAATATGTACAGCTTTTCAGATTATCATCAAAGAAAACCAGCTACCTCTGACAAAGTTGTATTGTCAGTACTTGTAAATGGCACACAGATGAAATGGTACAAAAGTGATGTGTAAACATTTTATGAAACGAAACATTTAGGAGTAGATTTAATGTATTCAATAAATCAGATAAAATACTGGTAATCTCAGATTCATAGATTACATAGACACAAAATGTCCGAGTTGGTTTCACAGTACAGTTCATATTTACTCTTCGGAGTACCATGAGTCTAGATCAATGTCAGACATAAGATCCAATACCACTGATGTCGGAGTCAGAAGAGTCATAATTGTCCTGGATCACAACATAACTGTCATCAGAGTCAGAGCTGGTATCAGTGTCCAGGACATCTTTAATCTTGCGGTCCCTTTGGCTTGCAGAGGAAGGAGATATGGAATCTCCAGGTCGGTCTGCACTAGGACCCGCCCACAGTGATAGCACTCTCTTCTGTCTCGAGTTTTGTTTCAAGCTGAGCTTATCTTGATTTCTGGTCAGAGAAGATTTCCTCGCTGTTGGTGTTGTCGCCTCTCTTAACAGTGTTGATGCAGCTTGTCTGTGAAAACCAGAAAAAGAAGATAGATGTACATGTGACACCAGATGCTAAGACATTAGTATTCTATTTCATTATCAGTAAGAGTTAGGCATGTGAGTCTGGAAAGTGTGTCACCAGTCATGTGATCCTGGAAAGTGTGTCACCAGTCATGTGATCCTGGAAAGTGTGCCACCAGGCATGTGAGTCTGGAAAGTATGTCACCAGGCATGTGAGCCTGGAAAGTGTCACCAATCATGTGAGCCTGGAAAGTGTGCCACCAGGGATTTTACCAAATTATTGTGAAAGATCAACGTTGAGAAGACAGGCCGAAAAAAAATCAACCCGAACTACCATTAGAAAATTTCCTGTCCCTATCGGGGATCAAACCTAGGTCCTCTCAGTTTGCAAGTCTGAACGTGCTACCACTGCACCACAAGGACGCTAACTTCCCAGCAATTTAAACCTTAAATAGAGACTGTCTGAATCGTTCCCTTACTTCTACATGTGATCCCGGAGGTCACCCGTGATTATGACACACTTCCCAAATGCTCACGTAATTATATACATTATTTTGAAGTGAGCAAGAAACGCTATTATCGGTATTCTCAAGATTTTTTCTTTCAAATTCTAGACTGACTTTTTTTTTGGACAGCACCGACACAGTAACCAGGGACCATTGCAGTTTTATAAAATAAATTTCACTTTAATCTGGACTAGTGCAAAGGCATTAAGATTATATTCTGGTAAATGCAAGAATGAAAAGAAAGACCATTTATTTGTGCTGTGAAACTCTCATATTTCTTAGAAAATGATCTTGCACATTGTAACATAATGATTGTTTAATGGAGACAGCGTGGCCATGTGGGTTGTCAGTCGTATTCAGAAACTGAAGACTGTCAAGTCTGAAGTTCATCAGACAGAAATACAGACGATAATTCTTGATATCTTACTGGTTTTGTAAAAGCTCCAAGACTCGACTTGCAGCAGTAGAGGGTCTAACCATATGCTCCTGAGATGCTGGTACTGTGGGCACAGATTTCCTGAGAGGGACCTCGGCTGCACTTTCTTTACGCTCTTCCTCAAGCAGGTCCCACAGCATCTGACAACGCAAAGGTATTGAATATGTTAAGAATTGTGAGCAAACACAACAGCAAAACAGCAGAAAAGCGTGAGCAGAACTGCCTACTTTTCTGTAGATCTAATTACGTTTTATTATATTGCATCCATTAATATCTATTAAACTGTCAAATTGTTACTAGAGTTGTTTAAATTACTGATAAAACAGTAAATATAGGTTTTTAAGCTTTTGTATGAAATATAAAAACTGAATATGTTTCGTCATTAAGGAAAATAATCAAATAACTGCTTTAACGCACACAAAAATATACTTTCATAGATAAACAAAACGCTCTCTTCAGGACTAGTAACAAAAACTAATGGCCAATCATAGATCTGTATTATCGTGTGTTTACGGTGGGTGAGCAATCAAGCACACTAGAAATGAAAGAGTTTCTCTTAAAGTGTTGATCTTTGTACAGTTTAGTAGCTTTATTAATATTGATAGGACATTCGGCAATGCGAAGTCTGATTTTGCCACCTGGTCTTTTATTTTACAACTTTGGGGAGGTTGAATTCTTGCCCCTTTGATACTGTAGTAGTGGTTATTTTCGCGAAAGGTCGGAGATCAATTTTCGTGAGAATCTAATTTTCGCGAGTACCGCATGATGGTTTTCCCAAGTGTGCATGGACTCGGATGTTTAAAGGTTGCAGACTCCTAATTGGGTGAAAATGAGGTTTGATCATAGGAAGACAGTAAAAAATCTGTTCTGTGAACGGATTGTGCAGAATAGGCCATACAATTGTGAACCTGCCAGTGAATTAGTTTGCATTCTCTCTTGGTTTTGTAAATTAAACTTGAAGTTTGGGTCATTTACTTCAGAACTTTTTATCCGCAGAAGTTAATCTGCGCGAATCAAGCTGAGCTCTCGAAATTTGGGATAATTAGATCGAGGTGAAAAAAAAATCACACATTTCTACAGTAATATCCCTAGTGATTACATTTGCTGATATTACTGTACATTAAAAGTGATTTGTAATCAACATACCAATGTGGAGCAACGTGGCCTAATGGTTACAGCATTGGACTCGAGATCTAAAGGTCGTGAACTGAGTTCCGATTATAGTCATGTTGTAAATGCTTTGAGAAAGCATTTCATTCACAGTCTCCTCAGTCCACCCATCTACAAATGGGTTCCCGGTAATAAACAGTGAAAGATGTTGTCAAAATGCTAGTGATCAGCGCCTATAAATGGCAGCGGCACTGTATGCTTCCCGGGAGTCGAGAAAGTCTTAGAGTGATTAGGCCTGCTGGATACCGCATAAAAATATAAACCACAATATTATTATTATTATTATTATTAATCAACATACCTCATCATCTCTGGACTTCATAATCTTCATGGCACGGGCAAACATTTTCTCTAGGAGAAGACACTTAGCTTTTGCTGTTGGTGCCAAAGTGAGTTCTGCGATCCGCCTCCTGAGAATAATAGCCAAGCTCTTTCCTCTTTCAAGTGCAAGATTATCAGGTTTCAAGTGATCCAGTGCTGCCAAGCCTTCCTTTAGTAAGGTTTTGAGATTGTCAGGCACAAGGACATCATGTATTTTGCACAGTCTTTCCAAGTAAGACAGATAGGCCAGCCAGAAGCATCGCTGCATTTCTACAGTAAACTCCTTCTTCTGCTGATCTGTCAATCGGTCCCGGAGTTTCATTACGGCCTCTTTCCTGGATTTCAAGAACTGCTCGCTTTCCTTAGATCTCTGACCATCTAGATTCTCCAGTGAGAAGATTTCACTCAGCATGAATGCACATTTCAACTGGAACGACACAGCTTTCATCTCATTCTTGCTGCTCACACTGTTCATATCTCGAGAACGGATGTCGGCCAGCAAATGAGAAGCTTCGAGTTTTGACTGTGACAGCTGTAAGTTTTTAATGTCTTGCCTCAAGATCTCATTCTCCGCCCGCAGTTTTGCCTTCGCATGTTCTCTGTTCTGAGCCCTCTTTTTATTCACGGTCTCGTATCGCATACACTTCTGAATAGGCTTAAAGCATATTGGACACTGAATGAAACTAGACCCACTGGGATCAAAGCTGTTGATATATCGATCCAGGTCATCGACGAAGAAAACATGAGAGCACGACGGAACCCGCAAGAGCAACCTTGTTTCAGCAGTCTTCTGGAGTTTTCCAGTTTCCCCATTCTCTTCTTTGTCACCTTCAGATGAGTCTGTGGAAAGTTCTTCTCCTTGATCAGGTGATCTAGAAACTTTTGTGACTGTCACGGCTTTTTCAACATTTACTGACAATGAGTAGATGTCTTTCACACATTTTGCACAAATACACAGCTCACCGCAAAGTCCAGAGCAAGGATGACCACATTTAAGCATTTTATGGCATGTCTGATCACATACAGTAATACTGCATTCCTCTGAGCATAGTTTAACACAGTCTCCATGCTCGCACTTGTGGAAACATTTCTCCTTGCAAGGTGCACAGGAATGACCACAAAGCGAAGGAGGCTTTGCTTTGCTGCAAGAACCATGTCTACATTGTGATGGACATGGCAGGATGCAAGGTGGGCATGGGACACCACAGAAACAGCTGCACTTGTGACCACAAGGAAGTACCTGATCACACTTTTCACCGCAGGCTGTATGCACAGCCCCTTGTAGACAGTCTGTACATTTTCCAATGCATTTATGTCCGCACTCCAGTGTAGCCCCGCATACTTTCTGACAGGGATATTGGGAGGGTTTCATGTAACAAGGTACTTTGGATACGTGTCCACAAGGCCAGGAATATTCCACATTCACCTTGCAAGAGTCATGTTTCCTTGCCTTCTTACACTGACCACATTTACCAGGGCACTGGTGCTCACATTCCAGCATTTCTAGGCATCTCTGTGAGCAGATAGCTTTATCAGCAGGCAGATGGCATGGGACCTGATCCTCATGACCACACTCGGGTATCTTCTTAGGGACAGGAACCTGGCATTTTCCACAGTCTTGAGAACATTTTTGGTTGCAAGGATGACCATTCTCACATTTCTTGACACAAGGCTTGCGACACTGATACTTGGTGTGATCCAGGTCATACGCATGGCATGTTTTGGCACATGTATGTCCACAGGGTAATTTGAACTGACATGGGCGTCCACATCCCCCATCAGGACGTCTTTTAAAGTCTTCATCTGATGTCATGAAATCCTTGAATTCAGGGTGATTCTGACATACTACTGGAAGGCCCTCACCAATTTCGCCATTCTTACCAACAGTCTCAATAATATTGCTCCACAGCTTGCTTTGAGATGCCAGAAGGTCAAAGTTGCCAATGACATAGAGGCCTTTCTTCGCTCTTGATAAGGCTACGCAAACTCTGTTATCAACTTTGAGAAACCCAACGCTGTTTACAGCATTGCTTCTCACGAGGGATAAAAGGATAATTTCATTTTCTTCTCCCTGAAAATTGTCCACTGCAGTAACCCGAACTGGATGATTGAATTTCAGATCTTTCATTACCTTTTTGATGGCCAAAACTTGACCTGCATAGGTAGCCAAGATTGTAATTTGTGTAGAGTCATAGCCCTGGTACAGTAGGTACTGGCAGAGAGCCACCATATATTTTGCTTCATGAATATTTGCCTTGCTGCGGGTGTCATCCACTTTTGACTCTTGGTGTTTATGCTGAACAAAGAAAATATCTTTAGAAACACCACGAATGTGATCAAACTTGTTGACCGAGGAATGATCTGAAAGCTGTGGATAAATGTGTCTCATGATCTTGGAGATCTCTGGGCGCATCCGGTGCTGTTCCTTTAGCAGAACATGTGGGACTTTGTTCTTTATCATTCTCTCAAACAGTGAAATCTCAAGGCCAAAATCCTTGGCCAGCTGATGTACAGTTGGACTTGGTCGAAGCTGTTGATGATCTCCAATCAAAATCAAGTGGTTGCAACGTTTGTTTAATGCTGTGACAATGTGTGACTCTAAGACTTCAGCTGCCTCTTCCACAACAATGATCCTACAGCCGACAGCTTGAAGAACTGCCCTGTGCTTGGCAGCTCCTGTTGTTGTCATTCCAATTACTTTGGCACTTCGCAGTAGAAACAAATCTTCCTCTCCATTTATCTCCTTTTTCTTCTCAAATGCTGATTCGTAGCGATCTACAAGAGTTTTCATCTCTTCCGTTAGAGCCTCTTTGTATTGTTTGATCCAAAGATTGTAGAGGGCAAATCTTTGATCAGGGTGTAGATTCCAAACGTCGTTTATGCTTTCTGCCTGCTCCACTGACATAGGTTTCACATTTCGAAGTTTGCTTCTAATCCTGTTGAAACTCATGGGCTTGACATTTTTCACCTCTGTCCACTCTCCCTGATCTGTGTCTCCTGCAACATTCATGACATCTTCCTTTATACCCATCATTTCGACCCTTTGCATGACAGACACAAGACTGCCTTTTGCAGCCTTAACCTTGCGCTTGTAATCTTCATCGTCATAGTCATCATCATCAATAATGCGATCGTTCTGAACCTGTAGAGATTCCTCCTCATCATCAAAGGATCCGAAGTCTGTGTCGTCTTTTGTCATCAGGTCTGTCAGCGTCTGAATGTCGTCAAGCTGTTCATGAAGACTTCTATGAAGCCCAAGAAGCCAGTGTTGAACCACTGCGCCTTGTGGGACTTTGCTTTTCTCACTTGACTGAAGACTTCGGGCCATCATGGTCAGGACTTCGGGAGGCAAAATCGTCTGAAACAGCTCATCAGGCAGGATACTGGTTTGTGTCAAATCCCACAGCTCTTGTATGCCACGCAACTGCTGTTGAGAATATGAATCTTGGGGGGTTTTAAGAAAAGTGTTCTTTGTAGCTAGAAGCCGATCTTTGAACATTGCAATGTAACGACGGTAGAGACTTGCTCTGTCAGCAATTCCCATTTCCAACTGACCTGACAAGCTTGCATCGGTGAGGACGTAATTCCACTTCAGAATAAGTCTGGTCAAATGTTGCTGAATCATCTTTGGGAGCACAGACTGGGGGCTATCATGTGAAGCATTGAGCCAGTCTCTCATGTGGCCCTTATCACTTGTTTGTGGTTGCTTATTACGTGTCAAGGAACGCATGTGAAGATCGTTCATGCATCTCCCTAAGACCCACTCAGATTGGATATCAATTTCTAGTGAGTCCATGGTTTGATTTAATTTCTGAATCTCTTCTGAAACATCCTCCATTTCCTTCAGGCATTCGTATTTCGCCTTCCTCACCGACAAACTTGAAAACAGTTTTTCTTTCCTCACTTTTTGCCTCAAATACTTCATATTAAACGTTTCCAGTTTTCCAGACTTGCTTTTTCCACCAACACGAACAATTCCCTCGTGGCAAAACTCCAACACTCCTTCCAGGAATTGATCCAGCGCATGATTGGTATAGCAAACTACAAGTATGGGATCTGCATTTTCGACGTCATTGCCACCCATTACTCTTTTGTTCTCCATCAAAACTTGCATTACCTTTAACCCCACATATGTTTTTCCTGTGCCCGGAGGTCCTTGTATTATGGCCATCTCTTTGGTCAATGCCAACTGGGCAGCTTCTCTCTGGGATTCGTTCAAGCACATGGCCTCAGCACTTGGCCATCTCACTGTTGTCAGCACTGAACATTCACAGGATTCTCCCTTCTTCATCAAACAAGACAAGTCATAGACTGGCAGACTGCGAATTCCACCTGATGGTAGCAAATAGCGTGGTGGTTTCAGCTCTTTTTTACATTTGACAACGTAATCCTGCAAAGGAAGGTTGGTAGCCATCTCCTGAAGTCCCTCCAAAACATGGCAGTAGGATTCAAAATATGCTATGGTTTCTGCCATTACAAACACATCACTGGAGGTGGAGTTGAATACCATATCTAGCCCACTTTTGAAGTTTACAATTACCCTCCCTTTGGCTAACTCTTTCCCATCCCTATGGGCAACTGTTGCAAAAATCATGGTTTCAAAATTGTCTTTTGAGAGACAAAGCAGGGAACCAAAAAGCAAACGCTTCGAAAATTCCCATCTGACGTTTTTTAATTTGGATATATCAAACTGTAGAATGTGATCAATCCCGTTGGTCAAGACTGTGTCAACGATATGGACGTCAAAGTATAGCCTCAAATCTGAGCAATCAAATTTTTTCTTGCTGCCACTTTTCTTAAATGCCAGGATGCCTTCTCGCAGCGGAAAAATAAAGTCTTGCCTCATGAGACGAAACTGTACATCAAGGTAATGGTGTGTGTCTTCATATGCTCCCTCGACTATGGCACCGCGGACAAATGGCTTGGTATCCTCTTGTAAATCGGACTCTATTGGCACGATAGGGAGGTCCATGAAATTATCAGGAGGTTTCTGAGAATCACTGCTCCCTAAGAATCTCGCTCCTCCTGCCTTCTCTCTCATATTCCCCCTCTCCTTTTCTGATTTAAAAACCTCTTTACTTTTCTGTGACAAAGATGTTAAGGTGGCTAACAAGTCCGTGTCACCTTGCATAGCTCCAGCCATTGTAGCGTTGAGCAGGTGAGTGGTAGCGAGTATACATTTTAAGGAAGACTTTGGTAATTTGTTTAACATTTCCTCTAAGATGTTGATCATTGATTTGAAAAACTCCTTGGCATCAGTCCAGGAATCTCCGAGAGCTTGTTTTTGAACTATATATGAACTCATATGCTCACAGAAGCGAGTGGTGTAGAGACATTCAAGCAACTGCTTTACGGACTCTTTTTGGATTTGTGCTGTGAGGGCATGACTGACAGCTGCCACCAGAAGTGTGAACCAATCTTCTTTGATCGTAATTTCGTTGAGCAATGTTTCCAGCTGTTGTCTTTCGGACGTCATAGACAAAACCAGCTGAGCAGGGTCATCCATCTCTGCCCATCTTTCCAACACTCTATATCCAATAGGTCTGGGAACATACGCTCTCTTTTCTCCATTGTCGTTGCCCGCACCTCTGCCCCCGCCTCTTCCACCCCCACCTCTACCACGATGTCCACGCCCACCGCGTCCATTACTTTCTCCACGGTCTTCGGCGTTTTCTCGGGCAGACAGGGGTCCTGCCGTGTTGTCATGCCCTTCCCTGCTTCTGCTTTGATCTCTAGCCGCTTCTCCGTCATAACGGGGTCCCCTGGACCCACTACGTCCTCCTCTGTCACCAGCACTGAGGTCTCTTCTACCTCTAAAATTGCCCCTGTTACCTCCTCTTCCGCTGTTCACTCTAGGAGCTGAACTGAATCTGAAAACAATTGAAGGATGTTCGTGTTGTATAGTGTAAGGAATGAACATGACATAACATGAGTAAGAGAACATTACCTTACACTGATTCCATGAGGAATAGCGATACACCATTCGGGACCACACTCATCAACAGTTAGCAGTGCGGCCACCTATATCGCGCTTTTTTTTAAAGGTATCATTTCTTGAAGTGATATTTCGAGGTTATGTCTATTCTATCTACTTTGAATTCAATGTCCTATTTACTTTGAACTCAATGTCCTATCTACTTTGAACTCAATGTCCTATCTACTTTTAACCCAATGTCCTCTTTACTTTCAAGTCGAGGTCTTGTCTACTTTCATTTCGAGGCCTTGTATACTTACAGGTCATAGCCATATCTACTTGTATTCGAAGTCCTGTTCACCTTCGATTCGGGGTCCTGTATACTTTGGAATCTAAGTCCTGCCCCCTTTAGATTCAAAGCCCTGCCTACTTTCAGTTCAAAGTTCCATCTATTTTCGATAGAGGGCTTGTGCGCTTTCGATTCGAAGTTCTACGATGTATCTTTGATTCAAGATCCGACAGCTCTAATTTCCATCTTTTGGTTACTCTCCATTTCCCTACCCTTTCCTTTCTCTTGCTCCATGTCTTTGTCCTTAGCCACATCCTCCCCTCCCCTCCCC
>JAWQUT010000093.1:1198316-1213629 GCA_033807755.1 Ellobium chinense
CTTCCCCCCTCCCAAGAATAAAAAAGTTCACTTAACTTCAACGAGAATAACCTCAAAAATTCAAATATTAAACACTTAAAGTTTGATTCTTCAAAAATTCAAATATTAGACACTTAAAATTTGGTACTTCAAAAATTCAAACCATAAACACTTAAACTTTGATACTTCAAAAATTCAATTATTTAACACTTAAATTTTGATACTCCAAAAATTCAAACATTAAACGCTAATTTGTTGATTCAAAAATTCAAATATTAAACACTTAAATTTTAGAACGCCTTGGCAGATGAATAATCTCTGTTAATATCACAAAGTTTGAAAATCTAGTTGTTATGAATACGTTGCAGTGAATAATTAATAATATATGTCTAACAATATTATGTCCTATGTATTTCTGATGCTTTGGCCTTGACATATCATATTTGACAGGCATTTTTATTTTTTCGCTGTGACATGACACTTGCAACTGTTGTAATTTATATTTGTCAAATATCTGCTTAAAATTTCATGTCAGAGTTTTTTTAAACCTTGGACCTCTAATCAAGGACAGAGTTTTCTTTTTTTTTTAAAATTTGGCCCACGCGGTATGATAAAACTGGAAAGCACGTGTTTGATAAACCAAACGAAGCTGCTGTGATAGTGTTCCACGCAAGATACGGTGATCAGGGACAGGGCAAAGTCAAGCGAGACTGTTATTCTGTGTTCTATTTTAAATCCGTTTTCAGTTTCATTTTGAAATATTTTTATGCTTTGATGGGCATATTTCTTTTTGAAAACTTTGCTTGGCTATGGGCCAACTTTTTTGTTGATACAATGCACTCAATGACAAAGGTATAGATGTCGAGATCGCATTGTTGAGTGTGTCGTAAATTATAATCTAATGGAGGTAGAGGGTGAACATAATTATAAGCAGTTAAAATTTCGTGACTATGCGACCACAAAAATATGAAAATTTGAGTACTGTCGTATTTTGATAATTCACCCGCCAGAGAGAAAGAATGAATAAAAGCAGAAGGAATACAGACCAAGAAAGAAAGAAAGAAAGAAAGAAAGAAAGAAAGAAAGAAAGAAAGAAAGAAAGAAAAAGACGAAAAAAAGAAAAAGGGTAGAAAGAGAAAAGATCTGTCTTTGGACTTTAGCTATTATAACTGCATGAATCTTGGGTCTGTGCAGATAAATAAAGAACTAAACAAGGAAGGAAAAAAAAAGAATCGGTTGTATAAAAAGTAATTTACAAAAAGTTTGGACATTAAACCTAAGTTCAATATTTGTTCTCCACTACAGTGTTAGTTAGGTAGGTAGGTTGTTTGTTTGTTTCTTTGTTTGTTTGAGTCAGGGTTTTAATGCGCGTCAGTAAAATTACTGGTTGTATCGCACCTTTCTGTTTGTAATACTAAAGTACTGGGTAGAATTTTCCTATCAACTGTTCCCGGACAGTGGCGGCTAGGCCAACTCCTCTACGAGTTTAATACTGTGAAGGATTTTTTTAAACAGGTGCAACCTGTACAGGATCTGGACCTCATAGTTTTTTATTCTTATCCAAGAAGACTAGATACTTGTTCTCGTATCCTGAAGGGAAGAATTTGACTTCCCCATGGGGTTTTCCTGTGACTGGTGTCATCGTCATAGAGACACATTTCAGAACAAACTGAATAAAAATGTGTAATAATACAAGGATGAAACGAAGCACTGGTTTATAGAAATCAAGTAGGATAAAGTGGAAAGTGCTCAAGGAGACAAATGCAGAGAGAAAATGAAAGAATAGATTCCCCACCACATCACTTTCTTTCCTTCTTTCATTTTCTCTCTGCATTTGTCTTCTTGAGCACTTTCCACTTTATCCTACTTGATTTGAATAAAAATGCATTATGTTTCATCGTTATCAAATGATAATCGCATAACAAGTTTATCATGTGCTGTGCATATCTGCCAGATAACTACGATTATAATGTTCATCCAGCAGTAGTTGGCACTGATGCGTAGACGGTACATCTAATTGAAAGTGCAAATAGTTTTGAAGGTATTACATTGCTGTGTTGGTGGCAACATATTTTTCACTTCTCTCGCTGACTAAACTGTATGAGACGGCAGCTTCGAAGTGGGACCATGATATTAGCCTGAACACAAAAATCAGATATGAGGTTCTTGGCACCTATAAGAAAGGCAAATTACTCATTTTGTATAACTCAGTTAATCTATATTAATAAAACGCTTCGGTCAAATTTGTGTCACAGATTCCTTGAAAACTAAGTAACGTAAAAACATGCGGTTTTCACCTAAATTCGTAGAAAAATACACAAAAGGTAACTGTACACATCAGTCCTCTTTATTTTTTTTACCCTTTAAAAAAAAAAAGAATGTGTATAGCAACGAAATACAATCTCCGATAGATCTTTTCAATCCGCCCGATTCGCCAATCGTCCAACTTTTTCACGGAGTCTAATGCATTCGTTTATGATGCCTTTCGGTGCGCTAGGTATTCTTCCGCCGCTGGGGCGTTGCCTGCCTGCCCATTTGTAAAATGGGGTGTTAGTCTTGTCTGCTATAAATACATAAGATCCCCCTTTTTGGGGCCCTGCCGGTGAATTCAGGATGTAGAAATGTGTAAAATGACCTGTGATCTAAATAAAGCATTCAATTTTAAAGCTTCTGGTACAATTTGAGCCTTCGGGATAAAAAATAAAGTGTGTAGGCCTGTGTATTAGCACGCGGTCAAAACCAGCATAATGAAAAATTGGGGACCAATTCAGAATTCGAAGTGACCTTTTTTAAAAGAGATTTGTGAAAAGTTTTGAGCTTTGAGCCCTATTTTTCTTCCCCTTAAAAGATCGGGCAAAAGAAGTACTTTAATCTCCGTGGATGAAATTTCCCGAAATCACAGTGGTTTTTGTAGAATAACACAAAACGTTAATAGGGCCGAAAGAAGAAAAAAACAATCGGTTCCAATAACCATGACGTACAAAGGGAAACCAGCCTGGGTTGGTCAAATTTGAAATAACCGGCTGTCTCCTTTCCTGAGTCGTGTGCCCCGTTAGGCCCATTCTGTAACAATATCGATGTCACTTTGTCTGTCAACAGAGGACAAAAGCTGATATGGAATATTATGTAAGTTTCTCCACCTAAATAATATTGTTGATGTCTTGATTCGACTAATTGAAATTATCTAGAAGTCTACGAGGAAGAGTAAGAAGAAAACGAAAGAAATGAATGAATCAGTGTAGATGAACAAGAAGGGAAGAAGGAGGAAATAAGGAGGACAAAATAAAGAAAAGGAAGACTGAGGAAAAGAGGAAGGATAGAAAAATTGAAAACAAAAAACAGTGAAGGGAGTGGATGAGTCTGGGAGATAATACAAGAAATAGATACAGTGAAACCGTAAACAAAAAAAACAAAATGAAACTGAGATGAGATTAGCAGTCCATTGTCGCCAGCTATCAGCCTTTCCTAGAATACTGCCGTAAATGAAACTAAAAAGGGCACGAATTACATTTATCATTGAATCTGTAACGAGACTTGACTTTACCATGGGACAGATAGGGCAGTTGCACTAAGGCCACGTATCTCTCATGGACCTATGGACACTGTTACACCTTTTTTGCGGAGAGTGGCACACACTGTGGGCGGAAATTGACATACAACTAAGTCGACATTAATTAAGTCCGATTCTTGTGAGTCATAGACCGTTCACTTATTTTATTTGAATGAGTTTTTCAGGCGAGCGGTGGAAAAAAAATCTGTATTAGACAACGCAAAAAAAAAAAAAGCAACAAAAAAACCCAACAAAACAACAAACCGCCAATCTCAAACTTTGGTGCTGTTTTTTAATCAATGGCTTTGTGACCAACTTTGTCTCTGACATTTGATGGATGTATTGGGTCGTAGTCAATACACAAATAGCCCAATCTGCAAACTGCTTATCTCTGAGATAGACAGTCTATCTATGTCTGACGATAATAATGGTTATTGTAATATTAACCCTAGCACAAGTAGCATTAGTCGAAGCAGCGACAGTAGGCGTAGAAGGGAGCGGAAACGTGGCCGTGATGTTTGTGAGTCGTGCTCAGAAACTGAAGACTGTCAAGTCTTAGGTTTGTGTGTTCAACTCACAGGCATGGCGGTTTACATTGTAGTGTCCATGGAAAAGACACTTCATTTCCCTTTTTCCTACTGGACTCGGGTGTAATTTAGTACCTGGCTTTAGAGATTTGGAGGGCGGGGGNATCAATGGCTTTGTGACCAACTTTGTCTCTGACATTTGATGGATGTATTGGGTCGTAGTCACT
Organism: Ellobium chinense; assembly: GCA_033807755.1. Lineage (NCBI taxonomy): Eukaryota > Metazoa > Mollusca > Gastropoda > Ellobiida > Ellobiidae > Ellobium > Ellobium chinense. Next base: position 1,202,600 of record JAWQUT010000093.1, read on the forward strand.
ACAAAAATAGCCCAGTCTGCAAACTGCCTATCTCTGAGATAGACAGTCTCTCTATGTTCTACGATAATAATGGTTATTGTAATATTAACCCTAGCACAAGTAGCAGCGACAGTAGGCGTAAAAGGGAAGGCTGTGCGGCCGTGTTGTTTGTGAGTTGTGCTCAGAAACTGAAGACTGTTAAGTCTAAGGTTTGTGTGTTCAACTCACAGCCATGGCGGTTTACAATGTAGTGTCCATGGGAAAGACACTTCATTTCCCTTTTTCCTACTGGACTCAGGTGTAATATTAGTACCTGGCTTTAGAGATTTTTTTNGTTCATGGCTTTAGAGCTGGGGGGCACCAGGGCGCTGCACCGCAATTTACGGGATAAATAGAAGTCGTATTTTCATTTTCCTCATTATATGCAATGGTATTCGTAATAATAGGAATACATGTAGCATAGAGGAACAGAGACAGAGAGAGAGAGAGAGAGAGAGAGAGAGAGAGAGAGAGAGAGAGAGAGAGAGAGAGAAGAGAGAGAGAGAGAAAATGAGATGTGCTCAGGCTATCTGACCCTCTCCAGCTGTAACACTAGCAGCAGCACGACGACGACAACCACAACTGCACCACCACAACCACCATTTCCCTCATTACCGTCATTGCCACCATTGCCACCCGCACCAACGACACAAGCTCCTCCCATGCCAATAACAAGAACAGAACTCAAACAATGACAGGAACTTAACAAGAAGATATAAGAGCAGAGGCAACAGTAGCAAATTTGCAGCAGTAGCAGTAGCAGCAGCAGCAACATTAGCACTAGCACAGAAAGAACAGCAGCAGCAGCAGCAGCAGCAGTAGCAGCAGCGGCAATAGGAGCAGCACCAGCAGTATCGGCAGCATGAGTAGTAGTAGTAGCAGCAGCAACGACAATAATAATAAACACACCATACCATATATTTAGGGTACAAAGAAGAAAATACTACTAAGTTTGTAAGTGTTAATTATTGTATAGTACAAACTGTTGCTTTAGAAAAACACCTTAGTTGTCGAAATATGCTTACTATTATTCTCATTATAAATTACACAGCAAAAATGATACTTAGCAGAATATCTGTTGGATCCGATCTCCATTATCCAAAAGCTGCTAAGGCAGTCCCAAAGTATCTGTGGGTGTGTCATCAGTATTGCCTTACAGGGTGATATAGATACATACCATCTCATATAAAACCAACCTAAAAATCTCTTACCTAAAGTACTTCTTTCCGTCTTTGAATGCACAAAGAAGGAAAAGGTAAGGACATATTTCCGCGATATTTACGTTTAAAAGTTGCAATAAAATCCCTCACACAAGATCTCCAAAAAACATTTAGCTTAAGGCGAATATGGATGTGTTATCAGACTTTCGCGAAGATTTTAAAAAAAAATGCGATGTCATGTGCATACACTTGAATGACATAAATATAATGGATTTATTTTGTTTCATATTATATTCAGACTGATAATTTTACTACGTAGCCCCTACAAACACAACCTGCTCTGTATACAAAAAAAAATCATCCATTTACGGAACAAATTAACGTCCACGATTCTCCATCAAGATGTTCGTGAATTCGTCCTCTCATTTACTCGCTGTATACTTGGACAAAATAGTGCGACCCTAGTTAAAAAAGTTGCTAGTGTAAACAAAGCAAACAACCAAAAAACCCTGGTAAATGAAATATGTATTTGCTGACAGTTAAAGTCGACGTTTTCTCCCATTGTTTCCATTACTAGTTGGCAAGAAGAATATCTGAATCTGAAGATTTCGGGTAGAGACTCGGTGATATTCTGTAGGATCTCGTCGTCAGACAGGACGCATCTATAAAGCACTCTGTAATCTGCAGTAAACTCTATATTATTTATCCTGTGCATGTCATATTTTAGCCAGCAGGCCAGGGGCGGAGTACCCTTGCTCTGTTGTGTCTCTTCATGTCGGATCTTCCCTTCCCCACCCCATCCTATTTTCCTCTCTGTGGAGCCAATACACCAGTCAAGGCTCGAATGACACATTTCGTTTCTTAGGTCTTGTCTTTGTGAGGATTTCGACTTCATTTTCTTTGCGCGTGCCTGACTTTTGCTCTTTTTCATGGGTTTCACGTTCGTTCAGCTTTTGCCTCCATTGCTCAAAAGAAATTTCTTTGCTCAACCCTTTATTCGATTTGTTTCTTTCGGTATTTTTCAGCTTTTTACTGTCCCTTTGAAGTATAACTTTTGTCAGTTGTTTCCGCTCCTCCGTATGCTCCATCCACTCATTAAAAGTTATAGCCATAGCCAACAACTCCTGTCTCTTCTCTTCCAGCCTTTTCTTTGCTTCTTTTGCGTCCGCTGGTGCTGAGTGCAATATGACCCTCGCTTTTCGACGCTGCTCTTTCCAGTCATCAAAAGCATGCATGTACGTAGATGAATCAGCCACTGCCATTGGTTGGTTTGCATGGGGGTTATCAATTCCAATCAATCCTTGAATTGCTCTCGTTTTGCGTTGGTGCAAAGATTTTGCTGAATTTGGATTGGGTTGATGTTTTGGTCTTTCGCGAAGCTCCTTCAGCCAGTCTTGAAAAGCTTGAGAGTTTTGTTCATCGTCACTAGAACTTCCTTCTGTGTCCTCGTCAGATGAAGACTGTCGTTTCTGTCTGCGCTTTTTCTCCAGCCATTGCTCGAACGTTTCTTTTCTTTTCAACTCAGCAGTGTGTGCACGCTTTTGCTGCTCTGCCAGCTGAATCCGTCGTTTTGCAGTATTCAGGAGCTCTTTTTGCTTATATCTGGATAGAGAACGATTCCTGAGGAATAAATTTATGAATCGACAGGTTATTAGAGGAAGGAACGGACTCACCACTACAATACGTGGTAATCACGAACTGCAGACCCTGTAGGTCACAGGTCACAGGTATTTGGAAAATATTAACAAGATATATTATTATAATAAATGTTGAAATACTGAAAAGTGAACTGGTATAAATTTGGAGAGAGTATTGTGCAACTTTTAGCCATAAGAAACTTTCTGGAGAAATTTCAGGTTCTTGAGGCGAGGCAGTCGTAAAACAAAATGTTTCAGGAAAAGCTCTATTCCCATTATGGTATGATACTAATAATTTACTAGATGTAATCCATACTAAAAACAAGGCATTGTGAACTATAATGTGACAGAGCACAGTCAACACCAATCGTCAGCCATGCATTCTCCAACGTGCTGAAAACCAGATCTAGTCTGTAGCATTATAGATTGCAGAGGACAAAAGTGAAACGTGACAGTCTCTATCAGCATTGAGGTTCTGTTAAGGAGTGCGTCTATTACGTCTATTGCTAATCCTTGTCCAATGTAGTAACAATAACAACAATATAACAATAACAATATGTTTATTTAGCTCAGACAACAAACTTTGTAAATGAGCAAAATAACAATAATTTCAATAAGCAATTCACATTCTGCCCCCCTCCCTCCCTCTCTCTCTCTCTCTCTCTCTCTCTCTCTCTCTCTCTCTCTCTCTCTCTCTCTCTCACACTCTCACATTAATGAACTTTGAGGTTTACACTTTTTACACATTAGATTAAAATATATACAGTGTTGCAGTATGCTGACGGCACGAGGGCACCGCTAACGAGAATGCAGCAGCATAATAAGACATGCTGGCATGGTATACCAAAAAGAAAAATCTATCTCACTATTATTCTTTAACACTGTTTAAAATAATCCTTATAAATTTACTCAACTTCTTTAAAGTACCAGGGTGTAAACTACTAAATAATTCTTTATATTTAATCATATTGGGTCGATTTCTATAATATTCTGGCACAAAGAGTCTTCTTTCCCTATCGAAAGATGGGCATTCTAGTATGTAATGATATTCGTCCCCTATTTCGCGAAAACACTTTTGACAAATTCTGTCCCTAAGTTCCGTATTATTATACCTCCCTTTTTCAACCGGTAAGCTGTGATTACTAGTACGATACTTGATTAAACTATAAACTTCTGCTGAGTCTAATAATCCCAAATAGGCTTCTGATCTCCATACTGTTTTAAGAATTAAATAATTTTTTCCTCTGTTGCTATTACTTGAGTCTGCTCTACATTTCTGAATATATTGGTCTACGATTCTAGTTTTAATGTGCTTATCATTGAGTGTTATGATTTCCTCTTGAGCAATCCATATGTTGTTAAATCCACTATCTTGCAAAATATTTTGGATGTAATTTAACCACTTAAATGTATTATTATACAGGCGTCCTTTTCTGTACATTATTCTATACAATACATATGAAAGTTTTTCCTTTCGACCTGTTATCAATTTTCCCCAAAAAGATATCATTCTTTTCTTGATTTCGCATGTAAGAGGTAATTTTCCTAGTTCACCATATATCATGTAATTTGGAGTGCTTGATCTTACCTTCAGTATCATCTTATAGCATTTCAATCGGAATTTTTCCAATATTGAGGAATTTTCAAAGCCCCACAATTCAGCTCCATAAAGTAAAATGGGCTCGATACATTTTGAAAATAGTTCTATTTGGCAGTCCAACGGAATATAGTTTCGCCGACAGCGGCGTAGGAGTAAAAATGTTCCTCGTTTAGCTTTTTCTAAATTATCTTTCATTGTTTTCATAAAGTTACCAGTCTTAGTGAAGGTAACTCCAAGGTATTTAAATTCATTTACAACTTCTAGTTCCTTATTATTTATCGTTATTTTAGGTTTCCTGTAGTCCTTTCCGAAAATCATTAGTTTAGTCTTTTCAACATTAATGTTAAGTTTCCACGTTGCACAATAGTTCTCATAATGAGTTAGTAAGGTCTGCAGTTTCTGTGAACTCTCAGCAAAGAGAACAGTGTCATCAGCATACATCAAAAGAAACATATTAAAATAGTGTACAATACCATCAATTTCATAGTCAATGACAATGCCATTCTGGGTTTTTGATGATAAATAATTGTTAAGGTCATTGATATAGAGAGTCCTGCCTATCTTCCACCTGGCTTTATATTTGAAGGGCTTCATGGCAAAACGCATTATACACCATTCGGGGGTTGTGGCAAAACAGACCAGATTCAAAGCATATTTTTATGTGAAAGGTGAAATTTAAGTCTTAAATAATGTAGATCACATGTCCTTCTATGGAATGGAAATATATATGTATACTAAATACTCCTACTGCTACATGAAGTATGTAGAATAAGATAAAAATTCATATTGGTGGATAACGCGTTTTGTCATGAAACCCTTCATTTAGACATGCCTATTATTTTTCTTTTGAGAAAGGGATTTTTTTTGGGGGGGGGGGCNGGGGAGGAAGAGGGGAAAGGGGTATTTATGGTCCCATTGAGCCAGCTGCCATATTTGGAGACTTCCAAACGGCCCGAGAATATATTACAATTATTCACATTAAAAGCAGAATATCAATGGTTTTTCACAGCTAATCCCAGATAAGCTTGATACCCCGAAGAAGAAGGAGACAGACGAGAGGAAGAAGAGGAAGAAAAGAGGAGGGGGAAGGAAGAGGACAAGAAGAAGACAAAGAAGAAGAAGGAGAAGGATGAGGGAGGAAGGAGGAGGAGGAAGAGGGGGGGAGGAAGAGGAGTAGGAGGAGAAGGAGGAGGAGGAGGAGGAAGATGAGGAAGAGGAGGAAGAGGTGAAAGAGGTGATGTCAGAGTTTGGCGGTGTCCATCAATCATTCTAGGTCACTGTGAAGTGTACTTACCTAAACCCAATAGAACTCTGCGTGAACCTTATTCGGGAGTCTTTATCTCCCTTTGAACTTTCACTTCCATGGTTAAGGATTTCATTGTTGCTGCTATGTGCATCAGTCTCGTCGACATTCTGTACAGTGCCATCGTCTGTCACAGACCCCGTAGGAATGTTAGTGTAAGCTTGTACTGTGGTACCTTGACCTATACTGCCAACATTACTGACAAAAAGCTCAGGATTTGGGTCCTGGGGAATGGCATCAACCATGCTCTTTGTAGGTTTATCAAGATACCACGATACGCCCGCAGCTTTGACAGTGTTTGGGTATCTTGAAGAAGTGCTGGAGTGTGTTCGTAGCTTCCCTTCTCTACTGGGGGACTTCACGTGGAAAAGTTCAGAGTCTGTAAGGGGATCGTTCCATGTTACAACGTTGTGAGATTTTTTGTTTGCTGATTCGTGCTTCTTGGAAATGGCTACCCTGAGCGTAACTCCGCTAGAGATTCGTGGTGTATGGCCACCGGGTTCCAAGTTGACACTTGACCCTCTGGGGCTAGAGGTCACACTAGACGGACCCCAACCTTGAAAGGAAGGCTGGTGCAAATCCGTGTGAGTTGGGCGAATGATACTATTTGTGTTATGTAACTGATGACGATCCAAGGCGCGGCCGCTTTCTCGTGAAATTGAACGAGGATGGAGATGAATGTCAAAGTTGGATTTTGTTTTGTAAACCACGGCAGTTTTTGGTCTTTCTTTTACAGTTTGTTGCCTGTCTTTTGCGGTAGGAGGTCTAGATTTATTTCTGGGTGTAGTGATGATGCTTGAATTGACACTGAGTCTTTCGTTACTCGCTGAGCAAGGCAATGAGCCGATACTGATGTCACTCCTCGGAGATTTACTTCGTGATGTAGGTGGCACGTGACCTCTCATGACCAATTGGAAGGTTCGAATTCTGTTGATGCACTGCCGTGAGAAGCTCCGCCTTGCTATAATCATGGGCGTATCTCCCGAGCAGTCTTTAACGGAGGGAGTGGCTCCATGGGCGAGCAGCAGTTCCAGCACCCTGTCATGATTTCGAATGACAGCTGGAAACATTGGTGTCCGGTGGAATGGAGTTGTGCCATTGGGGTTGACCCCTGCAAAAGTGTGAGTAGAACAGTCAAACAGATCAAGAGATGAAGAAGTTATATCCTCCCCAGACCATAATAACACATATCTTTAAATTGAGCAAAATCACACGAAGCAGCAGCAGCAGCAGCAGCAGTATCAACGACCACAACCAGGACACTGACTCACTAGACTCTGTCTGACCTCACCACATACTCACACTTCATTTGCGCCATCCTCATTCTCTTTAATCTACTCCAGAAATGATTTCTTTTCGCCAGGATATGTTCTCACAAAATGTTGGAAATGTTAGTTTATATTTTTCTAGGATTTCATTTTCGCGAGCCCTGCATGGTTTCCGGAGGTGTAGATGAGCGCAGAAATGGCCAACCTGCTTCGTACAGATAGTAAATCCTAACCGCACTATGATCGATAATAACAAATAAAGAAAAGTAGCAGCATGTGCGATAGCGGAGTGAAAGAGGATATTGTTCATTTTATGTTCCAGTAAGAATGCAATTTTTTAATTGATCTGTATGAAGTGTGCATGGATAATAATATCGAGTGGGTGTATTATACATTTTTAAGCCTGAATAATTTGGAAAGGACTATATTTGTTTTAGATTCAAATTCATTCTCGACTTTTAGCAGTATAATTGATAACTTAGGGAAGAAATTTTTACGAAACTGCAGTTCGATACGATTTTAAAGTAATGTGATACAGATTTACGCAATGTTTCTTTGTATATAGCATTGTTCTATTCCATGTGTGTACAAGACGCAGACAGGTTACCCCGGCCTGCCTGCCCCCGTTGTAAAGGGGTAGTTCTTGAATAAAATTATTATTATTATTAGTAGTAACTAAAAATCACCTTGTGTCTTCCCCTCAGCGGGTCAGCTCCACTATACAAATGATCTACCAGTAGTAAGCCTTTTACAAAAATTTGTGGGAGCTTCAAATCTGCGAGAAATCGTTTTGGAGAATCAAGTTCAAATCGTGTAAGTCGCGAAAATTAGATCTTTGCAAAAAAAAAAAAAAAAAAANTTTGCAAAAAAAAAAAAAAAGAAACACAAGCACCGTAATCACACTTTTCTACCAGTCTAATCAACGTTTCCTACTTGTCTAAGTAGTAATGGCATAATCAGAGGCGTACCGACAGAGAGGAGACCCTGGCACGTCTTAATGGCATCGAACCAGCACGCCAGGTACAGTGCCACACAGCCACGTTCTTCTATAGTCTCCGAGGCTAAGGCATCAGAGTGTTCATCCTCTTCCTGTGTTCCGCCTTGCTTGAAATGGATGTTGCCGCTCCTGGAAGAGGGAATGTTGACGCTAATTATGTGCTGGTAAGGGAGGTGGAGCATGGTAGACAGGCAGACAGGATGAAGGGAAAGCAGATAGGCAGACATGCAAGCAGGCAGGCAGGATGGACGGAAAACAGATAGGTAGGCAGGCAGGCAGGCAGGCAGGCAGGCAAAAAAGCAAGCAGGCGGGGAGTAAGGAAATGACAGGCAGGCAGGTAGGCAGTAAGGAAAGGACAGGCAGGCAGACAGGAAAGGGCAAGCAGGCAGGCAAGTGGCAGGCAGGCAGGCAGGAAAACAAGAGGCAGGGCAGGCAGACAGTAGAACGAGCGAGAGGAGTAGAAAAGCTCGGATGGGCATTCGTGGATGGATGGATGGATGGATGGATGGATGGATGGATGGATGGATGGATGGATGGATATGTCGTGATAAACACATAGTTGGATGAATGGAGGAAATGAAAGAAAGTAGAGAATGATAATCTTCATATAACGCTACAAATATTGGCATCAGAGCAATGTGTTATTCAACGATGTTAACTTTACATCCCGAATACAAATTGCACATACATATTTTGTAGCACACTAGGAGAAGAGTTTAAATAGGATTAAAAGGTAAAAATAATCAAAACATTGACACTGGCAACAATAATAGTAATAATAATAATAATAATAAAGTAATGATAATAATAACAACAACAACAGCAACGACGACGACAACAAAATACCACCACCTCCACTACCACCATCACCGTCACTACCAACAACAACTACAGTGGTATCATCACCTTCATCCCAAAACAACAACAACAAAACAACAACAATAAAATAGCATCATCAACAACAACAACAACAATAACAACCAACAACAACAACAACAACAACAACAACAAAAACAACAACAACAACAAATGACTATAAATCTCTTTTCCATACCTCAGCAACCAGCCAACATCCCCTCTTGCAACAGCATCATACAATGGTTGCCAACAATCAAGCAGGTGGACTCTCATGAGACATCCATCCCAGACATTCTTTCCGAGCTCCAGCACATTCTCCTCGTGCAGCACCTGGCCCTTGCTGCCCTTCAACTTGTAGATCTGGGCCGGAAGTCCGGCAGCCATTTCAAGCCGGCAGCGGATATCTCGAACTGTGACGCCGGATGGCAGGTTGCGAAGGGAACATACTTCCTCACACGGCAGGACAACGAACAGGGTGAAGACCGCCATGTTAGCTTCTTCCTCAGTCTGTTATTCACACATGTTTCCTGGGATTGACTGGGCCATGTCTGAAGAATCTGACCGCTTTATGTAACCTCTGAGACTGTCTTCTATTCCACTGCTCTCAAATTTCACACCATTCTTGTCTACTGCATCATCAAAGCTTACCAAGTAATCTTCTATCTCTTTAACATACCTTGATGCAGTCTTATTATGGTCTATTTAGAGACCTACTGGTAATTCTGGCACACCTGTATAAAAGAGATAGAAATAGCAATATATAACGGTCCCCTTCAGGTAATATGAAGGATGAAAAGAGTATCACAAGATTTAGTAAAGTTACACTGACTGCAGTATTGAAACGACAATGTCCCTGGTGGCTTGGATTGTGGCAAGAAATTCACTAGAAAGAAGTACAGGATTAAACATACAAACTGTCATGAAAACTAAAACGCTGAGCTTATTCTTTGCGGATATGCGATAGTCTATCTTTGAGTCATTATGCGCCAAGTTTAATGTTAAGTCATAAAGCTCAAGAGGCCTATACAATGAATGGATTTTACTGTAGGCTCAAGACGTGCCTGAGTTTAAAAACGGATTATTATTTCCAGGAATAAAAGCAGATATCTCTGAAACCGATCCGTTAAAAATGATATGAAGTCACCTACACAATTGAATAAGCCGCGCAAACCATTTGTGTACTTTCTCTAGACGACAAGCAATCTTGCCAATAAAAGTTTAGCGGTAGCACTGAAATTGTGTCGTCTAATACAGCGAACACGGAGGGAAACAGATTTGATCATGTAGCATGAATACACAACTGTGTAACAGGATGAATGATCGGGGCAAAGGCGGAAAATCATATCCCTGCCGTGTATTCTAGTCTAAGAAAACCGACTCCGTTTATAAATCCTTGTTCATGAGTCATATATCCATCAGAATTTACAAGCAATGCTATTTTTTTTTTTTAACTTGTAGCCCATTGGCAGAAAACAAGCGATCTGGGAGAGCGCAGTTATTATCTGTTACGGAGCTACTCCAATTCGTTCCGTAGCCGGGAGGTTATCTGTACGGCTGCCCTTTTGCCAATATGGCTTATCCGTGCAATTAGCGGTAACGGGGCAACGACCCCAGAGCAGCACTTAACATCCTCTCTGTCAGACCCAGAGTGGATTTGAACGACGAACTTATCTTGAGTGACACAATAGTCGGTAGAAGTAAATGAAACTTCGTGACGTGAAAGCGAATGTTTATAAGCCCTGTATTTCAATAATGCAAAGCTAAGAGTAAATGAATTGAAAGTTTGAAGTCAGAATTTATGTGGTGTTTGCGGTTTGGGTAAATTAAAATTCGTGAACTAGAAAAGGCTATGAAATGCACTGACCTTAAGACCTTAAGACTCTCAGATCCCTTTTGCATTACACAGTTTAATCCTTAGGTGGAGGAGAACAAGGTTGTTGTTAACAAAGAGAAAAGAAAAACAACAAATAAATTGAAAGTATATGTAACTTAAATCTAAGTGCAGTCTACAGTTGCTAAGATCGACCCTTTCCTCCCCTCCCCCCTCCAAAAAAAAACCCACCAACCTCTCCAGGGTGGTTGATAAGGAATCTTAATTAGATTGGGTCGGAGAGTAATAACCTTTCAGTCAACTGGAATGAATATGCTTTTTTTTATGGGGGAGGGGAGAGGAGGAATCAGTAAGGGAG
>JAWQUT010000093.1:1223788-1242772 GCA_033807755.1 Ellobium chinense
AAAAAAACAACAACAAAAAAACAAAAAAACAAAAACAAAACAAACCCAAAACAATTTCGTGCCAAATCACATTTGATTCTTGGCCTGGCCGACCATATTGGCCTAGTTTATTTGGACACCTCCCGTGTGGAATACTTACACCCATCGTTAATCATAGCGAAGGCAGAGGTGGTCACGCTGGCTAAAAGAGCAAGGCAATACATCGTCACGGTCATCGTGCTGATAGTAGCCTGGCGTTGGCGTGGACTTGGACTGAAACACCGTGCAGGAATCACGTCTTTCCCAAGAGGGTCTCGAGAGCTGAAAGTCATCAGTTTTATTATATACAAAACAGCTGGATGAATTTGTGGGGGAGGGAAAGGAGGGAGAAGGATCTAGAAAGTCATAAATTAGTTCTAGAACTATTTAGTATTTGATTTAAAACATGACTTTGTGATCATTATAGGATTAAGAACCCATCTATTTTATAAACTGTTTTTGACAGATTTATTTATTACAAATTACACTGAATTGGTGTCAATAATGGCAAATCCTGGAACTTCCCCAAGGTGTGAATGGGCTGGGGTCAGTGACCGGATTATCGGTAGAGAAAGCACCACTGAGAAGGTTCCCAGATCTTATCCTTGGTATACCTTTAAACCAACCCCAGACCCTAAACCAACCTTTTTGGAGAGTCCCAAGATTTTGGCAAATAATATCATCATCATTTCCAGGACCTAAAATTCCCATAATCCAATCGATCGATGAAGATTAGGATGACAAAAACAATGGTGAATATCCTACCCTGGTTTTGTGGATCTGTTAGACCTAAATTTGTTTGCCATTACTTTGCAAAAAAAGTGATATCTCCTTCTGCTGAATATTTGACAGTTCTCCTAAATTGTGACGAAAATAATTGGTAGTACCATTTCTTTACAAAGGTCAGCGAGTGAGGGGAGAGAGAGAAAGACGGACAGGAGGAGGCGACGGCAAAAGAGAGTGAATGAGAGATAGAACGGGGAGAAAAAGAGTCGTCTGATACACCCTTACCTTCTTTACTTTCTTCATCATTTTCCCCACGATTACTTTCATGATTGTTAACGATGGGTTTGTTTGCTTGGTATTTAAACATTTAAAAACGGTATCGATACTTGAGTGTCTGAAATAAGTGGCCCCCCGCTCTCACTCCCAAGCTCCATTTTCTCTCTCCTCCCAATCCGCCCTCCCTCGCCGAAACAGAAATTCAAGTTAGAACACAGGGTTGAATGTCCCTGCCCAAGGACGTAATACATGAATTGCCATAAAGCGAATGACCTTCCGATAAAAAAAAAAAAGACAGCTGAGCTTATTTTGTGCGAAATTACCTGGCTTATAATGCTAGGGAGCCAGTCTGACAAAATAAATTTATTATATAGATAATGATTGGACGAGTTAATGCTTTGATATACCGATATCATTTACCATAAAATTAAATAACCCACAGCTGTCAAACGCGCCGATAAATCGGAATAATTACGAGTTTGAAGCCGAAATCCAGTTAAAGAAATGATGAAAATTATTTTTATTATGTATGCGTGTCAAATGCTATTACAAAGACTTGATAGACTTAATGTGGCTATTAGCCAAGCATTTTTCTTCCCCTAAACTGTTGGGGACAGCGAGTAGAGTATGTGTTTCTATATGTTTCAGTACAGAGAAAAATGACTGCTATGGTGTACCTATCTACATATTCAATTTATGTAATCTGGAACCAATGTCCGTGTTCTCGACTATGCTGTTTCCTTTAAATCACACTGTTATATTCTATCATCATTACTGTCACAGCTTGAAGGCTATCAATTACTCCACGTTGCTACAAAATGTCCCTTCTGCGTGTAGCTCTATCACTGCAAGAGCGATAATTTGGTGTAAGATTTTTTAACAGAATAATACCTTGATTTCTTTAATTTGAGGGGTGGGAGGTGTTGGCGGGGAANGTATGGCAGTATGCATGAATGTGAGTTAGTCTGAGTACTGTATTGTAATGAGTTATGTACTGCTATGTTTAGACTATTTGATTATTTATTATTTACTCTCATGTACCACAGCCAAGGCAATTTTCCTTTCTAAGGATAACAAAGTCATTCTTCTTATCTTATAATACCAAAACACAATCAAATCAACCTTAAAAAGAAGGAGTGGGGACAGAATAGGAATAGCTCAGAGAAGTTCAAGCTTTCTTTTCATTTCAACCGTTGAAATTAAACAAATACGTTGATTTGTTAGTCTAATGTTCCTCATTTCAATAATGACCACATTTTCTCTTTCCTTTTCCCATTCACTTCATTGTTTGCCTACTAGAAGATTTACAGTATTCGTGGTTGTCACACTGGTTAATTTTGGAACAGATTTACGACCATCAAATCGCTCAACCTTTCTGTATAAAAGTCTGATAAATTTCAACACTCGGCACTTCCTCTTCAGAGAAGAAGCCAGTGTTTTCAACAGTTCTTCAGATCCAGTCCAACTGCGAGTCTACATCCAGCACGATGACCACAACAACGTGTTGTCTTGTTCTTCTTGCCTGCATGGTCACCTTCGCCTTTGCGATAATTGGTGATGGGAGTAAGTACTGTATACTATACCCAGAAATGTCAGATTCTACTTAAATATGAAGACGCCAATGTGTTTTCTTTTTCTGTTAGCATTAGAAGTTTTTACATCCCATCACTGACTTAGCAAGATGACCCCGGCCAAAACACTTTCTATAATTACTGTTCAACTCTTCCTTCAAATTTTTATACGAGAATATATTCCGAGACCAGTATTAAATTTTGAGACTTATTACAGTGAATTAGACTGTGTATTATAAAATATATCATTAGGTCTTTTCACACAGAAAACAGGATAACATTACCCAATTAGCCAATAACTACACAATTTATACATTTATAAAAGGCAAAATCCCATATATTCTGAATAAATATTAAAGTATTTGTATCTATCTAACCCTGTGAAATTAAAATCCAACCACTTTCCAGTGGCCCGAAGACAACTACGTTCTGCTTTTATAAGGATTAACAAAAAATGCACACCTCTATGCTAGGTACTGTTGACATCTTCATATTTTAAGGTTTTGTCTTTCGTGAACGTTGCAAATGCATAATGCGATGAACCTCTGTCCTTCTGCCAAGTTTGAACAAGTAGCCTATCTTTGCAAATTCTAAGATGCAATATTCAGTGTTAAAAGACAAAATCGCTTACACAGTTTTCATCAAGTTAGTTTGTACTACAGCAATCTCTTGAAAAGGTTATCTTTCATAAGACTATTTAATTTTTGGCGAAATCCAAAGCCTTTCTCACTGAATAATGGCCTTTAGGTAACATTGGCAACACAGACTTCGAGCTTATCAGCTGTAATAATAGGTAGACCCTGGACCACCACAGACCCCCATTCACTTCCTCTCCCGGAATTTATGTCGTGGGTACCTTTGTCAAACCTGATGTATGAGAAGTTATTTTCCGATTGTTTGCCAAAAACATTTCACAGGATTTGGAATGGCATGCCATATAAAATTATCCATCTTTTAACCCTCTAGTGCCCACTGGTCCATATTTGGCAATCCAACTTCAAGGGTCCAATATGGAGTGGTCCAAATATGACACGGATGTTTCAGTGCCCGGAGGTCCAAATTTGATCCAAAATTTTTCACCCTATTAAAATCACTATCAATGTTTTATATTNGCCACCACAGACCCCCATTCACTTCCTCTCCCGGAATTTATGTCGTGGGTACCTTTGTCAAACCTGATGTATGAGAAGTTATTTTCCGATTGTTTGCCAAAAACATTTCACAGGATTTGGAATGGCATGCCATATAAAATTATCCATCTTTTAACCCTCTAGTGCCCACTGGTCCATATTTGGCAATCCAACTTCAAGGGTCCAATATGGAGTGGTCCAAATATGACACGGATGTTTCAGTGCCCGGAGGTCCAAATTTGATCCAAAATTTTTCACCCTATTAAAATCACTATCAATGTTTTATATTATATGTTTTAAGTGTCATTTGAAGTGTGTATGTGAATTTTCAGAATTTTTCTCCCAGTATTTCTATGCCTGGGCACTAGAGGGTTAATAAGCAATACTGCAAACACTAACAAACATCTTTTCCTTCCTCTGTCCTCTCCAGTCTGCCAGCCTAAGGCGCAATGAAACGACTGTGCTAGGACTTACACCGTTGACCACAAGCACATCGCTGTTCCTCTGGGCTGCTACAACAGCCGCGGAGACCAGAACGGGAATGCGTTGCCTTACAACTCCCGCACCAACCACAGAGACGGGCATGGGAACGACATCCTTTGGGATATGTGGAACTGCACGCGTGACGCCACCCAGATCATCGCCGAGTTCTGTGGCAAAGAGGCGGTGGCGAAGGGCAAGTCTTACTTTGGTGTGGAGTTCTACGGCGAATGTTACTTCGGTGAAGAGCAGGACATCGACAAGAGCCAGGGGCTGGTGAGCCTCAACGAATGTGATAACCGCTGCAAGTGGGATGTGGGCGGTCCTAACACTATGATGATTTACAAGGTCGAGGACGTTCTGGGTGGTTACAGATGTTCCTCTTAGAACAAATGGCTTCACAACGCCAACGTCACTTCCAGGATGGGCCATAACTCTTCGTCTCTGTAATACAATCGGTTAAACACATATTTGTCCATAGTGGCTCTGGCGGACGGATGATAACGTTTGTGCGTGCAAATAAAAACATGAAAAAGGTGATCTTTTACACTTGTTTACAATGTTCTTTGTGTATTTAACATTTCATTTTGCGTTATTTACCACTTCCAAAGACCAGAGATCCAAAATCTGCTCTGGACAGGCTAAGAACACTTGTCATCCAACACAATTTCTTCCACCTTTCTTCACATTCCCTCCTTCTTCTTGTCTTTCTGGTTGTCAATCTTTGTTTCTCCTTCTTTTGTTTCATGTTTCCTTCAAATATACTTTTTTTCAAATATTGCTGTATGTATATCGCAATTCCATAGCCACATGATCGTACACTGACTTGCTTTCTACTTCATCCATTCACACACATGGAATCACAGTACTTAATTGTAATTCTTTGGACCCCTCATTCATAGATCATTTGTTTGTCTATCATCTGGTAAAGGGTCAACTACTGAACACTTATATGCGTGTTAAATTCTAGTTTTCTGGAATGCTTTTTAAGGTGATAAAATTGGCTATATAAAGTTACAGTTTCTGCTATATCTCACTCTGAACCTGTCATTAGTAAATGCATCAACTGACAATTTGAGTTCACCATTTTGACTTCTTCAGATCAACAAGATGTGCTTAATGAGATTTAAATTTCTATTTCAAACATCATTCAAAACTGCAATACAGTTAAACCTTGATATAAAACATCCAGTGAGCAAGTATGTGTCATTACTAAATATGAGTTTACAAGAAAGGATGGGTACAGTAATTATTCTATCATTTCATTGTTTAGACAGTACATATTACTTATACACTTGATATTGAGATATTACTGTAATACATTCTTGATTTCATTAGCCTTATTATCAATGCCATCATCAGAGGCAGCAGCACAGCAGCGCAACCTCCACAAAATACAGAGACAAGCACTGTAAGAACACTGCAGAAGAAATCAGATGGTAAATCCGTATGACAACTCTTTAATACAGAGACTGAGCTTTCTTAATATTCTTGGGCCAACAACCTTAGATGAAAATACATGTACTGTAATGTATGCATGTCATCTGTGTTAACCTAGAATGTTGCATTTTACAAAACTCAGGTTGCAGAAACATCCAATTGCCAATAGATATTTTGTTAGTCCAATAGAAGTTAGTTGAACCAAAAATAGTTAATCTGAAAATCTATTTTTGAAAAGATTTCCAAGCTCTTTCTGAAAATCCCATATAATTACAGTATATTAAAGTTAAGCCACTTATAAAAAGAATTACAGTATTTTATCGCTAAGTGATGCTATGCCTAACAACATGCAAAATATAAATAAAAGTGCTTCTGGCAAAAGTCAGATAACTGTTTGAAGAAAAGTGTCAGTAAAAAGATATTTGAAGTATTGTATCTTGAAAAGTCTTATATTATAACCTAATGAATCCCACAATGTGTTTCGTTGTAGTATGTGGTCCTACCAACAATAATTTGTCAAAATCCGGTTCCTCACTTGCATACAATTGTCAAACTGTCATGTGATCTCTTTGTGAAAAGCAAAAAAGCTGTATGTCTACTTATAACTATTTCCATAATGACTGTAATTAAACCTTTGGTCCTATGTTTAGATACGACAGTTTTTAAATATGATTTACTGTAAACTTTATGTATGAATAAGTAAAAAAAGTGAAGTGGTTTTAATATAAGAACATATAAATTCCCACTAGATAGATATGGGAGATCAAAATCTATTTAAACACAAGGAAAAATGTTCAAATCAAAACTGACGTATGATTTTTCAGTGACAGTTGCAATAAATATTTCTTAAACACCTGATGATCGATATTTCAATTTCAAGCTCTTTTCAAGACCATAACACCTTAACTCTTGTGATGCAGTGATAGAATATATTTTACCATCTGCTCGCTGCATTTGAATGCAGCAATATATTATATGCATCTCATTGCAGAGGCTGAGTATGATGGTAGAATTTTGCAGCCGAGTGTCACTTGACCGGCTGATAGATAACATGTACAATGGTCATTATCCATAACAATAACCACTCAGCCAGAGGGAGACTAGACTGGGGATGCCTTAGATTTTTTTGCCTGTTGGTGGTGACCCAAGAAATGCTAGTTGCAATTTTATCTGCACATTGATGGTGACATTGGAAGTGTTAGTGTTGAACTCATACCCTACCTTACAGCCAGGGGATTGGCAAATATTAAGGCAAAGTGATAAGATGGCCAATATTGGGTCATGTGGCAAAGGTATTGCACTGACAATAGGCATCTAGTGCCACTAAAATTAAGACTCTCAGGGTCCTTGATACTTTTAAGGCTCTGTTCGACCCCAGAATGGCAGCATACAGATGTCCTGGGTTGAGCCAGCTGTGTGACACAGCCAACTCTAAATAAGAAAATGTGTGTGAGGATGTAAAAATACTTGATTGATGGAAGTACTGTGGAACCTCAAGAAGAAGTACCTCAATTTTACTCATTATAAAGTTTGAATTCATGATATTTATTATATGTTTTATGATTTAGAAGTAACTATACCTGAGTAATAAGTATATGATGGAACCTCAATACTAAGTACTCAATTAACAAATATACATGTACCTTGTTATTAAGTATAATTTTCACATGCACAGATCAATAATATTCTATAATTTCATAATTCAGGCCAACCATGATAATAAGTATACCTTAATAATAGTATACTTTTTCCATGCACCAAGGCATACTTTATACTGAGGTTCTATCATATTTTTTCTATGCACATAGGCAGATTTAGTATTGAGGTTTGATAGTACAACTTAAATGCAGACATACATCAGTGCTGCACATGTCCGTGCTGACATATAGGCCTAGGCACATAATATCTACTGTCTTTTGACAAAAAGGCACATATGCAGTAGAAATTGTACTGCATATCTGCCTTTTTGTCGTAAGACGGCAGATAAGACTTAAATCTTTTTGCATCATATCGTGCTTCTTTGGAGCACCTTGTTTATTACTGCTCACATTATATGGCTTGTTGCTAACCCATTCACACAGTTCCCACCTGAAGATTGGTTACATGTTCTTTACAACAATTTCAAGTGCTTACGTTTTCTTGAACAACCATTTTCAAACACCGAACTACATTGGGATTGGAAGCTGCTGAGTAAGAGTGTTCAACAGGAAGGCAGGAGCCAACACTAGTGTGATGTGAAATGATTGATCAGTGAATACAGCTTTACACATCAGCATGAACAATATATTTTTTATGACAACATGTGTATGTATGGTTACAACCTTGAAAAGGCATTTAGAAAACGGAAGACCATATTATCGACGTCTAATGTCAGGTTTTAAAGTCATTGTCTGTGAGTGTCAAGAAAAATGAAACATGAACATGAACAAGCTCATTACACACACACACAAAAATCCATCATGAGAAACGAACACTACTGTGAAATGCAAGCTTCAAAATAATAGTTACGCTTTAATGTCCTGCGGATTTTGTTCAGTGTCATGACATGGACTATTTGAGCATATCCAAATGAATTTTGAAATCAACATACAGTGGAACCTCGATATTAAATACTCAGGTATAAAGTATACCTCCTCCTTATGTATGAATTCTGCATGCAGAGATTTATTATAATTCTATTATTTCAGTATTCAAGTGATCTTGGTAATATACCTCAATAATACAGTAAGTATACTTCTTTCATGCATTAAGGAATTCTCCATATTAACCCTCTAGTGCCTAGCGTATCAGATCTGATACATTTCGTGGAACAAAGAAAAAGCAAACCAAGATCATCACCCTACCATAATAGTGTGAAGTCGCATGAGCGGGCATTAGCCTGGATATGAGACTTATAAACCGCATGATTATTATTATTCTTATTATCATTTTGATGCTTGTTCCAGCATAGTGGATCCAGAAGTGATCCAAAAACTGGAGCTCGGACTTTTTGTGCCATTGTAAATAGGGCTGGGCACTAGAGGGTTAAGGTTCTACTGTAACTAATTCAAGTTCATGCAGACTTCAGATTCATGTACATGTCCCTCAGGTTCTAGACATACACTCTATGATCTAAAGGCAAGAGAAAATTTTGAAACATCCAACTCCTTACATAGTTTAATATATAATCAAATGCACCCCTAATCTCATTAAATTCACTTCCATAGTAATGATGCCAACAGCTATAAATGCAACACATTTTCAATACTATGGAAATTTGTTGAAACTTCCTTCACAGTCACTCTGTGCTTCGTTCAACAACACCTCATTACAGAGTAAGGGATGGAACCAGGACTTAAGATAAAAAGCCAGAGAATTTCTGGGATATTTGATACAGAGTCTTTTTTACATAAGTGATCTTCAACGATGGCAATATATATCCTGCGCTGGTTCCACCTCTACAGAGTATTTACTATTATTGCCTCATGTATATTTGAACACATGTTTTATGAAAAAAATTTTAACATATCTAATAGTATTCCAAAACTTCTTTGTAAGTCCCAATATTCTCTTGTACAGAGATATTTGATAAGCTCTAATATGAAATGTATCCACTGTTAATTCAAAAAACACCTTTTACAAAGATCCCACTCATCAGATTCAACATTATTCTAATTTCTATAATTTAAAAATAAATATACCCACATCCCCCTACAAAATGCCCTGACCTGCAACCCAAACAACAGGGCCATATACATGTGATGAAGTGGTACCATTCACTGCCTTTTCTTCCTTGTCATGGATAATGTGAAATATGCCAAATACAAAACAACATCGCTGCTACGTATCGCTACCCACGATTAATACTGTTGCAAGTCCTTATATGACCTTTAGCATTTTAGGAGTTTCAATTGTATTATCTGTGGATGGTGATATGGTCTATATCTGCATCCTTACCCTTACCAGCAATATCCTGGTGCCCTCCTACAGTGTGCTTGGTTTAGGATTAGAAGTAGCACTAGGTGGGAGAGGTCCAGGACACAGCCATCAGTGATTAATAAACATGACACAGAGATGAGATTAACCAGTTCCATGAATTTCATAATAAATGTATTCATATGTGATTCTGTCAATAAACACTCCACTAAACACCAGACTCATTTATGACACTGCCACTGTAGGGTTGTCAGATTTGGCTTCCTTGAAGGCATATACCAGATTCTTGTTAAAAGCTCTTGGTTCCCAATTACTGAGTGGCTCTTCAATTTTTTTTTTATTTGGCTCTGATGGACTTTGCTGAAAGCTAATTTCCTTTACCAGAGGTATCTATACCTCTTAAACTGTTTGGTATTTCAAGTCACTGAATTTCAGATATTCTGTCATAAGTGTTTGACGAATATGAATCATACAAAGCTCTCTATTCACCAATCATTTCTTATGTTGCTCTAAAGTATGCAGAAAGGTTTAGGATAGCCAAAACACTCATGTCTAGACAAAGACAGTACCTAGACAAATCATATTAAATTTCTTGTCTTATGTCCAAGTTTGACCCCTGTTAACCCTTCCAGACATGGTTTGGTTCTTTTCTGGCTCCTTTGTAAGCGATTTGGCTCTGGCTTGAAAAAAAGTCTGGCAACCCTGGTCCACTGTCCTGGCAAGAATTGTAAATATCAAAATAGTCCCCTCACACAGGCTGAGGTTATGGCAGCTGAGTATCATCACTGGAAAAGCTTTTGATCAAACTTGCTGCCAAAAACCAGCCTCCAGGACATTGGAATCTTCCACTCAATAATTCCCTTGGCCACATCTTTGGACTCCACTTGCTTGTTTTGGTCCTCCTAAAATAAATAAAATATAAAAGTACATCTTTACTGATGCTGTTAGGAACTGTTTTACAATGCCATATTTGGGAAGAAGTCAGTCATTCATATCAATACAACATTACATATCATGTAGAAATATATTACACACTATAAATAAAATACAAAATATAGTCATTAGCAGTCCCCAAAACACATCAGTCCCCTGCCTGCCATGTGAGATACTTATTTAACCCTGGAGAGAATAAGGGACGAGAGTTACATGTCTTGCCCAAGGATAAAGTAACATCTAAAATGGAAGCCAAAATCACATTCTTAGGACTGTCAGAATGACTCCATTGTGGAACAGCCATGCTGGTCATGTCTGGATGTTTTGCCAGTGGTTGTTTTGCTGGCAAATATTTGGCTGCATGGTTGTTAATTTGACAGATGTTTCACTGAATGGATGTTTGGCTGACAGACGACTGGCTGACCATCGTCCTATTATCTTATCATTTTGTTTTGTATTTCATTTTTATTTCATCAAGACACTAAAACAGAAGAAAACATAAATTAAAGAATAATGATGAGACAACGATGACAATGCTGATGGTGATAAGAAAGAGAGACATCCGCAGGAATATTTTGAAAGTGCCTGTTCTATGAGCCATGGTACTGTAGCTGTGAAGAATCTTTACTTTATTTTACTGCAGGCCAACTGTCCATTGGCCAAACATTCTTTTGGTGAAACGTCCATCAGATGAACGTTGGTTCGGCAAAATACCTCTTGGCCAAAAATTAATTTGTCAAAATGTCCATCCATGATGCCCAGGTATAAGATATTTCATACAAAATCAGTACAAGCTCAATCTTAAGTACCCATGACAGTTACGGGGTTATAAGGGCTTTCTCAATGACCAGAGGCTACACAGTGACCTGCCAGGTCAAAAAAGTATATGACTCCTTAGCCTGAGGTGACAAGACAATTGATCCTTTCCCTAAAATGAAATGTCTAGATGCGGAAAGGTGAGGAGGAAGGGAAGGGGATCATGGCAATACAAAGTTATCAGAGACATCCCAATCCCCTTAAACTGGGTCAATATTTTAGTCCTTTACTTCCTGGTGACACTCCGTGCGGATCAGGCCATACCTAGGTCATGATATAAGGTAACATCTTGGCCCAGCGTGGCAAAATGACTGATCCTTTCCTTAACATTAAATGTCTAATTTCACTACAGTGAAGAATTTCAATGCAAAAATTCAATGTAAGAATAAGCATGAACATAATATGCATTGCCCCACTTACATATTGCGGAATAAGGTTACCATTTCAATTGATAAAAATGGTCCTGAAATATTAATGAAAATGACTATTTCAAACACCTTAAAATTGTTTAACAATTTTTTAAATTTACTGTACTGGCATCTCATCTTGGGGCATGTTAAAGATGACATGCCAAACTTTTCAAAATGGTAACTGTAGAGACAAACTGAACATCACATGCCAAAGGCTTATTTATATTTTCCAGCTAAAATCACTGTTTTGCATATTAGTAATCTACATAATAATGTCAACAATCATAAACATTTGGTGGAACTATGAATACCTCTATATAATATTTGAATTTAGGCAAGAGTTTTGTTGTAACAAAGAGCTTGATTCAAACATAAGAGTTCAAAAAAAAGATTTTGGCAAGAAATAAGTCCTTTGGTTTTATATATGTAAGAAGTTACTGAATTGATAACTGGTTGTAAGAAGAGTACTTACCTTGTTAATGATGAGATTCAACCACTGATTCAACTGATTAGCCATGGACAAGGCATCCTGTGCATTATCTCCCTCAGACACAAACATCATGAATACTAAAACTGGGAGATCCTGGCTGCAATCACATAAAAATATTACCAAACATAGACAGAGTATGACATCACAACTGAAAGATCAGTTCTTAATTTTGAACCTGTGAACAGACTTCTGTATACTACAGTCGATGCTCATCTTGTTACCATCTGCTGAGGTGACTGTGTGACATGGACAATTTATAGTATTTCCTATATATTTAACTTCAATATGACAACCACCTGTCTAACACAATGTTCTCTTTAGGTCATATAAATTGGGGGAAACCTTTCCCCCCCGTCATAAGGATTGGTAAAAGTTTAACGGGATTTTAAAGTTTTTTTTAAATGGGTTTTAACATTTTTTTTTCAAGTTATGCAGACTTCGGAGTGCAGGAAACAGGAAGAGTTAAATGTGTGTTCAAAATATTTTTAGGGGTAATTTTGAAAAATACAGGGTGAATTGGGAAAACTACACAAGCACAGTCAGATTAAAAAACACAGTTAACATGATTGTGACTGCCCTCTCTTATGGTCCAAATATAAGACACAAGAAAAGCCACTATATAAGGTCACTGCTATCTGACCACCCTGAAACCTTGTAGGTGTTATTCAAGGATTTTGTGGTTGACCACAGGTTTTGTTTTTAGTCCGACAATACATTTTGTCTTTTTAATGTGTTAAACACCAGCCTCTTTGCACTGCAATAAAATGTGTTTTCTTAAAAACTCAGTGGAAATGTGTTTTCTTCACACCCTGACCCATTAAAGCCAACTTACATAACTGCATAAGACAACAACTTAAAGTAACAGCTTTTAAGAGGAATGAAGGATGCTTGCCATATACATATAAGGGTTTCACTGCATTAAGTAACCACAATGAACACATGAACAACATCTTTTTGCTGAAACTTCAACATGAGTACATGTCATCAAAAGCATTTCACTATTTTAGTAAAGGACATGCTCAATCATGAGCATTTTGTTGATGCACATGACACCAAAGGCTGTGTACAAAAGTAAATCTAAATGCCATGCAACACCAAAATGTCGGTCATATATTGCACTCTGGGGCCATAAAGGTAATGGCATACAGAAGATCTTGAAATGCTGCTCACAATGAATAAAAATATGATTATAATCCTCAATACCACAAAAGGAGATAGCAGTAAAATCTTTGATTAAACATTTCTTGCTCCAATCATAAGTTTCCTCAATTTCCTGGGTAATTTTGTATCAAAGCATCAAATCGTTGCTGCAGTTCGGTATCTGTGCACTAAGCAAAATTTGGAAAATGTGTTTTCCCTCATGAAATGTTTAACAATAACCTATTCTTTCTGCTAGATTAATAACAATCAAGTTGAACCAATGAAAAGGGCCGAACATCTTAACCGCTCCGTCTCTTTTATTTACGGAACACACAGCATTTTTTTCAGTTCCATCTCAAAAGTATGTTGTTCCATATTGAAAGGGAACAATTATATACACATACTGTCTCAAAATGTCGTCAGTGAATTGCCGCCAAAGAGGCATCACATTTTTACTCACCAATTTTCATATAACATCTTGGATATACCAGAACCTGGCATATACAATAATTTGTTCCTGTATGTGTCATGATCCGCCTCTAGTTGAAGAGGGGTGGGAGCAGGAAAAGAGTGTCTGCGTTCCAACTCCTTCCACTCCATCTTGTTTCTGAAAAATTCTCCACACTTTTCCTCCATCTTAGGTGACTGCAGCACACGGAATGGGGACCTGTTATGGTATTATAAATGAGAGTTATCAACTGGTTTGTTCAGAGCTCAACTTTTCCCACCACACCCTGGCATCTCCAACACTCGGTACATCAGCACCCCCACCCAACTGAAGGTCTCCAGGACCTACTTTAACAAGGTACTGAGCCAAAGGGTTACAGTCCAAGTGCTTCTGGATAGACAACAACAACAATGTCAACAATGACAATAACAACAACAGCAACAACAACAGCAACGATGACGACAACGACAATAACAACAATGACGATGACGACGACAACAACAACGACAACAACAACAACAATAACAACAACAACCCTTAAATCCACAAGCTCTGAACCAAATTTCTTTCAATCATGCTATTCATTGCTGTTATGGGCTGGAAGCTTTTAGAACAACTAAAATATTTAAGTAAAATAATACTATCTATTCCCTAAACGAAAATAGGAATCTGCGATTCACCCAAAACAAGTAACATTATTTATGCCCATTTTTGGTATAAATTCATTTATGCTATAAATTGATTAACTACTCTCATCAACCAGGTAATCAGCGTTCTTACTAATAACAATGTATGTGACTTTTTATTAATTTAAACCACATTCAGTCATCTCTTTGTTCGCTAATCTTTAGAAAGCTCTCATTACATGATATTCCACTAGGAATATCATACTTCCGATGTAATTTGAATACATCAAACAACTTTAAGTAAGAAGAAATGTATGGAGTTTTGCATAAGTGTAAAGGCTGGTTACCCTGTGAGTTGATGGTCCAGTCTCTCTTGCGAGAAAGTACTAGTCAGTATAACCACTTGGTAAAACTGTTTTTCCTTGATCCAACTTGACAACCAGTCAGCATATTCCTTCCTTCGACCCTTACAGGAGAAAGCAATCAATGTAAATATGGAAAATTAGGGCTTGAAGATTTCACTGGGTACAGGGAAAACTGAGATCATATAGTCTCGTGGAAGATTTATAGTTGTGAGACAATGCAAACAAATCCAATGTATGGCAATGACCGACACATAATAGTTTTATAGTCTAAAAAAATCTTTGTCCCACTTCCAGAAAGATTTAGCCAGTGCTGTACACAAAGCCATTCAATGGAATTTCCAGGCGGTGTGCTGGACTCTCCCAGAGAAATCAAACCTCTGTTGTTATGACATTAAAGATATTAAAAAGCTAAAAATCAGTGAGGGAAGAACTACATTTTTGTTCACTGTCTACACTTGGTCACAACTGCCCTAATAAAACCATCCAAAAGATAATGATACAAACAATAAGAAATGTAGTAGGACAATCGAGAGGTGGACTCCAAAAATTCATTTTTCACTTCTCTGGTTAAAAGAAAGATACATGTCTTCGTGTTTACATGCCAAGTGCTACGTAACAGTTCCCCCCCTTTTTTTTTGGCAATCAAGCCAGAGCTTTCACCATCAACCCCATCCTAGCCTTCACACAGGTTCTCATGGTGTTTACTTCACTTGAGTTGGTGCCCTTCTCTCTCAATGTCCCCAGTACAAATAATATAAATAAATCATAATATCTAATGACAACTATTGCCATACCTTTATGAAAGGGGCTCTCTGCTGAATAACAACAACTTGTGCCACAATGCTTTCATACACTGAAGAAAGAGAATGAGACTTTAGAATATGGCATCTGATAAATTCCACAAAGAAATAACATCTCATGCAGTACAAGAAAAGCAAATTCGATGAAAATGAAAATGCCTATCAGACTTATTCCAATGCTGATCTTGATGGCAGTGTTATACTGCACAAAAAAAGAAAACAATTGTATACAAGTAGTAAAAAACTGCTGTTACAGTATTTGAAAATCCAATCATATGTTTGGAAGTTTTCCTCCTTCATCTCTAATGACATTACTAGGACACATGGGCTCACTTCTGATCAAAAGCTTTTGTGGTGTGTTTTGGCAAAAGCTTAAATGCTCAATCTAGTGAAGGATATGGAGAATCTTCATCAGTGTTTCTGATGGACTGATCCCAGCCAAAGGCTAGACAAAAGCACTCACTGCGCCCAGTGACTCATCAGTGTAAACAGTATGTGTGCCTTTAGCTCCTTCATGCAATACTCTTGAATGTGTGAAAATTGGGCACTCCTTGAGCCTATACATAGTCTACCTGGCACGAAGCTACAAACTATTGCCTGTTGGTGCATATTCAATAATAATGCCTTAGGTGTGAGTAATTTCCCTTGACAATTTAAATGCAGCATGTTTTGGTGACATAGTTTTCTTGACATTAGTGAAATGCCATGAGTTAGTTAGTAGACAAATCATGGGGTCATGTGGTTTAGTAGACACTAGGATGAGGAAATCCCATGCAAGTAGTGTAAGCAATCTCAAATGCTCATCAGTCCATGGTTGAAAGAGAATATTTCACATTAATTTTGCATGAATGAAAAATAAAAGTCTTGTTTTAGAAGGGTTGGTCGTAGAATGATACAGAACTTGATCTGTTCCGCCATGTAAACCATGCTGTTATTTCTCAAAAGTCATGCTGTTATTTTTCAAAATTATCTTGTGTAAGGTTGACTCTTTAACTCTGAACATAAGAATTTGTGATAACAGAGATAGTAACACTGTAACAATCTTTGACAAACATTTTCTGGCACCAAGATCAACTTAAGGGTCTCTGTTCTGTCAATATTGCTTTGTCATTTTTCTCTACTTGTTTGCTTGTTATGATACCCTTTTATTTTGGATCTGATCTGATTTTCAGTTTCTGGAAATTTTCCATCTTCTGCCATCATTGTGACTTCATGAGTTTCAATCAACTTGACGTTGATTCCTTCGATATCTACTTTATCTATTTTCAATATTTCTGTTCTGTGTCTTAGACAGACTGCTAGAGCCATACCTTCACAACATGTTGTCATCTTGCAAGAGGTCGCATCCTGATGTGCAAATGGATTATTTCCCACAACAGGAAGTAAACTAGGGTGTACCACATATCCCACTCGCTCCATCCATAATGAGGAAACAATGAGATCTGCTGCAAGCTGGCCTACATTTCCCACTGAGACTGTTGGCTGAAATTAAGATGATTGCTGTCAAAAATATATCTTGAAATGATATTCTTACTGACAATGCTATGTTTCTATAAAAGTCACCAGACAATTGCAACTCCTTTTAATTGCCATTTTTTTTATTGCTCTCGAGGAGGTGTGATTAGAGAGTTGACTGTATAACAGGGGTAAACCAGTTCAATTCATGTACCACGACAGCATACAAGAAAGTGAACTAACAGAAATATGTTGTTTCATAGATAAAGAGGATATCAAGATAATGCATGAATGTTGTCCAATACCGGTAGTTACCATCACATAGCAAGCCTTGCCTACAAATGGCATTGGACACTGCCCGACTCAAGATTTATAACAGTTTACTTTGGTGTAACATTTAGAGGACAATAAACAAGTGGTCTGCAAAGTTTCTATGCAGCATGAAATGTGTTAGCCTACTGGTAAAATTCTGAAATCATTACACTATTTACACTCCAGTGTGAACTGTGTGACTGACTTCAGATATGGCTCATCACTGAAGTATCCCATCATGCCTCTTCTCTCTTTCTAGGCCCGAATGGGTAACCGTGAGGCGTGACAATCTGTGCCTCTACCTACTGCTTTAGTAACAAAATTGACAACCATCAAAACCTGGCCTAAAAAGTAATATTTGTGATTTAAAATTGATGTAATGTCAGATGTCCAATTCAGTACTTACTGTGAGTGTGAATCAGTGGCAGACCGAATGAAGTATAATACTGAAAAGATTACTGGAATAGTGAACCTGGTAGTGGTAATGGGAGTCAATATCAGACTAGAAATAAGAAGAAAGAGATAATGGTAATTGAAATTTGGGGACATCAGCCTTGTCCAGTTTTGTTTCTGCCTGACTCAAGTCTCATGGGATAGAGTCTAAGCCATCTAAGCTAGATCTAGGCTATACCTATTCCTAAGACTTAATGACAACCCCAAACTGCTTGGAAGAGACGAATCTGTCGACTTGAGAAATAGACTAGTCTAGAGATTTAGACCTAGACTAGATTAGACTAGATGATGATATGATGGCTATCTCCTGGGACAGGACCGCTCTGGTGTAGATTCTAGTAGATGCAGTTCATTCAGTCATTTGTTTAGCCACAAGATCAGTCCTATTCCCTGATGATTATCCCGATATGACTAGAGTAGACTCTTGTACTAGTCTGTACTAGAGTAGACAGATGTAGACGTAGACTAGACGGCTATCTCCTGGGACAGGACCGCTCTTGCATAGATGCAGTTTATTTAGTCATATGTTTGGCCACAGGCACAAGACTGACAAGATCGGTCCTATTCCCTGATTATCCCGACTAGAGTGGGTAGGACAGTGCTCGTCACATTTTTACATATTCTGATATTCTTATTTCTGTCCCGTTTAAGCAACTGGCTGTTCCCTTGATTTTTAAGTAGTATGAACCTTCTTTCATCGATTCAAGACCAATTTTTTGAAATTCTCTGAGATAATACGCCAAAAAAACGATGTTTTATAGACCCACCAAAGAGGAGGCTCAAGTTACAAAAGTAGGACAGTGCTCGTCACCTGGTGGACCATGAAATCGCCCATTCAGAAACTTTTAAAAACAAGCAGGGTTTGAAGATCTTAAATATACATTCCCTTGCCAAATTTCAACTAGTTTTGTACACTGAGAAGAAAATTATGACGATTTTTGTTTACCCTGTAAATCTACCACGTCTGCGATCAGGCCATTAGACCTACGGCAATGGTTTATTGATTTTTTTATGAGGGGAGCAGTCATTGTTTGAAATGCAAGACTGTTTGAGTCTTATTTGCGCATTTATCTCCAGTTCCAGATGTAAGTGAGATAAAAGTTAAGAAATTTAGTCAATTGAGTTGATTTTGGATTGTCCATGCAATGCAGTGAAAAGCATTGAAAGAACAGAGGATAAC
>JAWQUT010000093.1:1243405-1273405 GCA_033807755.1 Ellobium chinense
CCATACCTTCACAACATGTTGTCATCTTGCAAGAGGTCGCATCCTGATGTGCAAATGGATTATTTCCCACAACAGGAAGTAAACTAGGGTGTACCACATATCCCACTCGCTCCATCCATAATGAGGAAACAATGAGATCTGCTGCAAGCTGGCCTACATTTCCCACTGAGACTGTTGGCTGAAATTAAGATGACTGCTGTCAAAAATATTTCTTGAAATGATATTCTTACTGACAATGCTATGTTTCTATAAAAGTCACCAAACAATTGCAACTCCTTTTATTAATTGCCATTTTTTTATATTGCTCTCGAGGAGGTGTGATTAGAGAGCTGACTGTATACACACTGAATGTTTCTTATGAATCAATTAACCAGTTCAATTCATGTACCATGACAGCATACACGAAAGTAAACTAACAGAAATATGTTGTTTCATAAAGAGGATATCAAGATGATGCGTGAATGTTGTCCAACAGTTACCATCACATGGCAAGCCTTGCCTACAAATGGCATTGGACAATGCCCGACTCAAGATTTATAACAGTTTACTTTGGTGTAACATTCAGAGAGGACAATAAACAAGTGCTCTGCAAAGTTTCTATGCGGCATGAACTGATGAAATCTGTTAGCCTACTGGTAAAATTCTGAAAACATTACACTATTTACACTCCAGTGTGAACAGTGTGACTGATTTCAGATATGGCTCGTCACTGAAGTATCTCATCTTGCCTCTTCTTTCTTTCTTTATCTAGGCGCGAATGGGCAACCGTGAGGCGTGACAAACTGACAACCATCAAAACCTGGCCTAAAAAGTAATATCTGTGATTTAAAATTGATGTAATGTCAGATGTCCAATTCAGCACTTACTGTGAGTGTGAATCAGTGGCAGACTGAATGAAGTATAATACTGAAAAGATTACAGGAATAGTGTACCTGGTAGTGGTAATGGGAGTCAATATCAGACTAGAAATAAGAAGAAAGAGATAATGGTAATTGAAATTTGGGGACACCAGCCTTGTCCAGTTTTGTTTCTGTTTGACTCAAGTCTCATGGGATAGAGTCTAAGCTAGATCTAGGCTATACCTATTCCTAAGACTTAATGACAACCCCAAACTGCTTGAAGAGACGAATCTGTCGACTTGAGAAATAGACTAGTCTAGAGATTTAGACCTAGACTAGATTAGACTAGATGATGATATGACAGCTATCTCCTGGGACAGGACCGCTCTTGTGTAGATTCTCTAGTAGATGCAGTTCATTTAGTCATTTGATTAGCTACAAGATCGGTCCCATTCCCTGATTATCCCGATATGACTAGACTAGACTTTAGAACTAGTCTGTACTAGAGTAGACAGATGTAGACGTAGACTAGACGGCTATCTCCTGGGTCAGGACCGCTCTTGCATAGATGCAGTTTATTTAGTCATTTGTTTAGCCACAAGATCGGTCCTATTCCCTGATTATCATTATCCCGACTAGACTAGAAGAGACTTACCACAATCAGAGTAAACTCCTGCCAGTTGTGTTTCCGATTGGTAGACGAAATAAACATTATACATACACTTTACAAAAACTCCCAAGTCGATAAAGATAAGAAAAGATCACAACAACTTTCGCTCCTAAGCCATGTGTCGATGTGTCTCACTTTGAATGCCGAATTTTGTTTGTAATGGTGACGGAAACGCTCTTTAGTGTGGAAAAATAGCCTAATGAGAAATCGCTCGAAAATAAAAAAAAAAATCGAACTACACGTGTTTACGAAACAAACAAAACTCCAATACGCGGATGGCAGAACAACGAAACCCATATTCAAGAAATACATGTAATCAAAAGTATCCTGCTTTCATGTGAAAGGTGTGTGTGTGTGTGTGTGTGTGTGTGTGTGTGTGTGTGTGTGTGTGTGTGTGTGAGAGAGAGAGAGAGAGAGAGAGAGAGAGAGAGAGAGAAAGAAAGAAAGAGACTGTGAACTGCCTACATTTGAGGATCTATGTGATAAAAGTTTACAAATTATGCTCAAGCTATCTTAAATGACCCCCGCCAATATTTTGGGTCAAGAATATTTACGATGAAAAAGAAATAATAGAATAATGAAGCTGTATGTCAGAACTGACAGATTCCAGACTTTCGCCCCTTCAACATCACGAAGACTGTTCGATCAGTGTGTAGCAGATGTTGTGAACATATGGGTGTGGGTGTGTGAGCCAGGGGCGTAGTGAAAGGAAGGTTTTGGGTTATCTAACATTTGCATCCAACCAGCCGACTGTCTGAAACCGTCAGTGTGCTTATACGTTCAAGTTCAAGTTTCAAGTTCAAGTTTATCTATCTAGGCGTAAGCCAACCACATACATTGTAATATTAAACCAATGCAAAGGAACAAATGAAAAGGAAAAAAAAAAGGCTACCAAAAAAAAATTTAAAAAAAAAAAAAAAATTATATATATATAGTTTAGTAGTTTATGTAGTTTAGTAACAGTTATAATCCACACACGTTCACACACTAACTCACTAGTCTATTTCTCTCATCTACTTTCTCTGGTTATGGTGGTGGTTGTTGTGGTTGTGGTGGTGGTGATGATGATGGCGGTGGTGGTAGTAGTGGTAGTGATGATGATGTGCTGCTGCTGCTGCTGTTGCTGCTGCTGCTGCTGCTGCTGATGATGATCTAAAAGTAATGATATTCTGAAAGAAAAACAGCAACGTTGAACACACAAATAGACTATTAAAAAAAAAAATCCAAATAAGATAGGAGCAAAACAGTGGTTAAAGGGGAACAACTAGTAAAATGATAATTATAAGCTAGTGCTTCCATGATTTGTCTCCTATTAAATATGATCGTCAACTTTTACGATTATGTCCCTTCGACCATAAATTTTGCACTAATTCATTCCCCCCCTCCCTCCCCCTCTTTCGCTTTCTATCTCTTACTTTCTTTCTCTGTCTCTCTGTCTCTCTTTCTCTGTCTGTCTGTCTCTCTCCCTCCGACATGTCCTTGGGATCACACGGAATTTCGTTGTTGCCAAATTATAGGTAATAGGACCGACTTCTCAAACATTCTATATATGTGCTTGTGTCTGCGTGTGACTCATGTGTGTGCGTGTGTGTACCAGTGTCCGTTTGTGTGTGTGAGTGTGTGTGTATGTGTGTGTGAGTGTGTGTGTATGTGTGTGTGTGTGTGTGTGTGTGTGTGTGTGTGTGTGTGTGTGTGTGTGTGTGTGTGTGTGTGCGTGCGTGCGTGCGTGCGTGTGCATGGGTGTTCGCATGAGTGCGTGTGTGCGTGTGCGCGCGTGCGAGTGCGTGCGTGTGTGCGAGCGTGTGTGCTTATGTGCGCACCTTTTTTTTTTCAGTTTTTAATTCTCTTGTTCATTACCTTATGTGTATTCACGAGGTCAGCAGTGACGTTGTTAAAGGATGTGAAGGTGATACTATCGCTAGCCTTGTTGCTGCTAATACACAGACCAAGGAAGTGATAGTTATGGTACTGCAGTTAGGTAATAGTGGTGGTGATTGTGTCTTAAAGGAAGACTGAACCGTCCTACAAACCATATTAAATCAGACGGTACCCTATTATTTCAATAAAACAGTCTTTCAAGTGTGTGTCATAATGATATGACGCCTCTGCTGGCCCCAGACNGTGGGTCTGTGGGTCTGTGTCTATGTCTGTGGAGTGTGTTCACGTGCTCGTCCGTTTTCTTTATTTCGGGATAATGATAATGGTTATGATGATGTGCTGGTCATTCCTAGAGACAGAATTAGAGACTGAGAAAAAAAAAATGAGAGAAAGAGAGAGGAAAAATAGGAATAAAGTGTTGCTAGATTGGTGTAAAAAAAAAAAACCATGGTAAAAAATGAAGGTGGCAATAAATGGGAGACAAATCACAGATGCGCTAATTCACGATTGTTATTTCATTGGTTGTTTCCCTTCGACTGTTTGCTGCACCTAGCCAAACTTGTGTGGAATTTTTTCGGATTGTTCCCATGACACCACCAATGTATCGTCGTTACTGGTTCCCTCTGAGAGTATCACCACTACTACATCAGCACTAGCAACAACAGCAGAGGCAGCACCAGCAACAGTATCATCACCACCACGCCACAACCACCATCACCACCTACAATCACTACTACCATCACCACCACCACCACCACCACTATCACCACCATTGCCACCATAACACCTTTTGTAATGTCAACCAGCATATCATCATCATCATAACCTTTATCATTAACACCGTCCTTAATACAGAAAACGGACGCGCACGCAAGAGCGCACACACTCACACACAGACACGCATGCACGCACGCAAACGTACACACATTCGCGCGCTCACATGTAAAATACTCATCATACATAATCACATTATACATCAAAATTAGGCCCAACATGCTGTGCAGAGTGCAGAAATGTAAAGATGTTTAATAAGCGAGAATTTTGAAAAGTAAAATTGTATCGAGGGCCGAAAAGGGTGTTTTCTGCCGACGGCAAGCGATACTAGACTAAGTCTAGGCCTAGTCTAGCACAAACGGTCGTTCGATGCAAGGGCATTTTTTTTTTTTTGTGGGGGAAGGGGGAAGGGTGAAGGCATAGTAGACACAGAAACATGAAGAAATAATTATATAAATGGAAAATTTAGAACCTTATAACCCTTTCTACAAAGACACTTATCTTCTTTTAATATCTTATTCATTGTGAATCAAATCAAAATAACGGCTAGTCTACGGCTTGTCTGTTGGGAGGAACACCCAGTAAACATTCTGACACACTATAAAATGTTTAATCCCAGATTAAGAATTACTGGAAACTAGTGAAATGCCTAATCCTTGGGGAAAAAAAATAAAATCATGACACACCATACTTTACAAAATCCGTGAAGTTGAAAATGGCAACATTCTGAACCACCGAAAAAATGTTATCATTGTAAGCTATTGAAATGCCTAATCTTTAGTAAATTATTTCAAATCATAACATAATGTACTTTACGAAACCTGTGAAATTTGAAAATGGCAAAATTCCAACACAATAATAAAATGTTTTATCACAGATTTAAAGTTATCGGAAACTGTTGAAATGCCTATTCCTAGAAACAAGTGTTAAATCGTTACACACCGTACTTTACAAATCACTGAAACTTTTGAAATGGCAATATTCTGACACACCGATAAAATGTTTAATTACTGATTAAGAGTTATCGTAAAATCTTGGAATACCAAATCTTATATTATAAAAAAACTCACGAAATTTTGTAACAGCCATATCTCGACTATTTGTGCACCAACCAACCCAACATTTTGCATACACCCTCCTTATGGTCTGAAGGTGTTTCTTTTGATAATTTCTTCGCCTCAAACGGTCCGTAAGTATTATTTTGATAATTATGTACATTTCCTTTGTTTCATGAATACGGTCCCAGTTCGGTGTTTTTAAATGGACGTTTATGCTTATGACGTCACTACTATTATGGTGTCTGCAGCCAAATTGGTGTTTTGAGGCTAAATTCCTCAAATAAGGCGGTTTTTAGAGAGGCTTCTGTTGAGAAAAGCGTTAATTTTTAGCGTTTTTCAGTTTTTCAGCTTTACCGATATATTTACACACAATGACGTGTGTGAGCACAATAATTACAAAAAGAGGAGTGATGTTAATGTTGTACATGTAGTTTGGTCGTTTGCATGGCACGATAACGCCGCAAATTTGCGGGTGCTTTGACTAGTCCTAGAAAGAAAAAAATTAAATCATGACACACCGTACTTTACAAAATCTGTCAAAGTTGAAAATGACAACATTTCAACACACTGAAAAAATGATTTATCACAGATTAAGAGTTATTGTAAATGGTTAAAATGCTTATTCCTTAAAAAAAAATTAATCGATACACACCGTACTTTACAAAATCACTAAAACTTGGCAATATTCTGACACACCGATAAAATGTTTAATCACAGATTTAGAGTTTTTGTAAACTTTTGAAATGCCTAATACTAGAAAAAAAAAATTAACTCATGACAAAAGTGTCCACGTCTAGACCTACCTGAAATCTTTCATATATTATATGAAGTCCTACAATATTTCAGAAACTGTAAAATCTGAAGAATCAGTGGTATGATGAAGTATACGTGTAATTTTCACCATACTAAAAATGAACGCTTTTTCTGACTGGGTCTAGCCTAGTCCTTTCATCGTCGTCTATCAAGCGCACGGAGAACTCTTTTTAGATCGCCATTTTAAGCATCAAACCTGTTCGATGTTATCATTGAAAGACCAGGCACATAAAAATATTCAGATTCATGCAGTCTAATCATACACATCAGTTCTGAGACACAAAAAACACAACAACAACATTCGGGCAGAAAACAAACAAAACCCAAAACTCACGGACAATGGAGATGGAAATGAGAATGTATTCAAGTTTCGAAACAGGGATTTTAGTCAGCTGGGACTGTGGTTACACTGGACCGTTCATACGAATTTCACATCAAAAACCAAACTATTTTCTCTTAGCACAATGAAAACAGATGCGGGATACATTGTTGTTAAGAGCAGTACGGAAAGACATCCCGGTATCGCAGACTCGGCCAACTTTATCGCAAACCCCTTACGGAATAAGATCTGCAGAGCCTAAGCGAAGACGAATTTGATAGCTTCAACTCTGGGTTGTGTGTAGCCCAAGGAGCATAATTCTAGACGAGTCAAATATCTTATCTCCCTTGATTGATTTCCGAAGTACTTAGTGGTGCAGTACAATGTTCTCTTGGACAAACTGACCGTGGGCGTTCGTTGCCATGCAGGAGAACCGCTCTGTGCCTTGATTATTGTTGAACTTGACTACAGTAAATCCCATATACTTATTTATGAAGGTTTTCATTGTATATCTGTAGAGCAAAAGGTAGTTACGACAGGGGTTAGTTGCAGCTGGAGACAAGAAGTGATTATAATGGTAATTAGCTGTATCTGGAAAACAAAAAGTGATTATGGTGGTGATTAGCTGTATCTGGAAGCAAAAAGGTGATTATAATGGAGATTAGCTGTATCTGGAAAATAAAAGATGAAAATGATGGTGAATAGCTGTATCTGGAAAACGAAAAATGATTATGATGGTGATTAGCTGTATCTGGAAGTAAAGGGTGATTATACTGGTGATTAGTTGCATCTGGATGAGAAAAGTGATTAAGATAGAGATCAGAAGAATCTACAAGCAAAAGGTGATAATGATGACGATTAGCTGATGCCGTAGACAAAAAATGATTATGATGGGGATTAGCTGTAGAAAGTCTTGCTAGCGTACGAAATTTTACGTGATGCTGATAACAAATATCATTTTAATGCGTTCACAAAAAGA
Organism: Ellobium chinense; assembly: GCA_033807755.1. Lineage (NCBI taxonomy): Eukaryota > Metazoa > Mollusca > Gastropoda > Ellobiida > Ellobiidae > Ellobium > Ellobium chinense. Next base: position 1,250,736 of record JAWQUT010000093.1, read on the forward strand.
TGAACAGGATTTTTTGAAGAAAAAAAAAAGCTTTTTTCCTACTGAATTGATTATTTCCAAATTTTGCATAGGCCTCGAAACTAATTTGTCTTAACAGGAATTTTGTTTTTCACATTATGTCTGTGACTGTGGTAAAAGTTTTCTTCATAAACACTATAAGATATGTGTTAACAGGTACGTTTCTCAGACATCGTACAGTATGAGATCTGAAAATGTAAACATTAAACAAAACGTGTTCGTGGACAGTGCTTAAAGGGAAGAAAAAAATTATGAACCGCTTAAGAAGCGTTTGCTTAAAGACAATAAAGCAATGCAACGAAATTGCAAGGACGATAATACGATAATAGGATAAAAAGTGAACATTCAAAGGTTGTCCGGAAGTTAACATCATTTTGTCATTGGTACCCAGTGGTAGAATTGTGCTCGACAGCGCCGACAGTTGTCAAGCAAGTTAGTCAATTAAAAACAGGAGTCAGTGGAATATGTTGGTCTTGAAATCAAAAGACCAAAGTCTGCTATTCAATTTGCGAGACGCCATGACAGAGAATTAAACATTAGACCACTTCAGTCAAATTATCGACAAAGATACTTTGTTGTGACGTCACTGACTTGAGTCTACACACATACGACTGATTGTAGAGCAACATACCCTCAGATTCAGACAACTAGAGGAAAAAAAAACCTTGTTCATTTATTTGTGAGCCCGCTATAATATCCCCATGCATGTAGATGAAAATAACGCTGGGTCACCTGCTGTCCGTCAGTGCAATGGGTCTCACTGTCGAGTCCGATTCTTGTTTGAATATCTTTATGTCCACTATGTCTTCACCAGCAACCGAGCACTGGAAGCTGCAAGTGGTTCCCTCTCTACGAGATGAGAAAGTCGTTAAGAAAACATGAGAACTATGAAGATGATGATCTTTGAGGCAAATATTTTGATATTTTGCTTAGGATACCGAAAAGGAAGAGAAGAGGGGTGAGGAAAAGCAACAGTAAGGACTGCGGGTGGTGATAGTGGTGATGGTAGTGGCCATGGTGTTGGTGGTGGTGATGGTGAGGTGGGTGATATTTTGCTTATGATGTCGATGAGGAGAAGAAAATAGATGAGGAAGTGCATTGGTATGGTAGTGGAGGGGGACCTCATTTTTCTCCGTGACAAAAAACAAAAAAAACCAAACACCACCAACAAACTTGGTTCCGTTAGCCTTTGCAGGTGAGCAAATTTCGTTTCATTTTCCCTAAGGAGCAAAATGTATCGATCCACTTTTTGAGTAGTTGATGATCTTCATCAATTAGTTTCATTCGCTTCCGGCACGATGTCCTATTTCTCTGGAGTCTTTAAACTAAAAAAATTGTACGCTTCAATTAGTGAAAAGTGTACGATATGTGAATGCCGATATTTTGATGATCCAAGTGCAAGATTCAGGTCATGTTTCTTCACAGATAATTCCGACGTGTAAGTCACCTGAGAATTCTGCTGTGTCAAGTACTTAGACCTGGTTTGGACAAAACTTAAAAAAAAAATTTAAATGTGTTTCAAGTGATGATGATGATGATGATGATGATGATGATGATGATGATGGTGACCACAGTGATAACAAAAATAGCAAACGTACACAGCCTGTGCTTTACACTTGCCTGCATGGTATTTGACGTGCACCATCATCATAATTCTCCCATTTATTTTTGAAAAAGCCCAGATATCCAGGAGGGAAGGGGCCATCTTGTGTGGATGGGCGAACGACGACGTACTTGTCACGCTGTCACAACATCATCAAAAGAACAGTAGAGATTATTATACAGATGGCTAGACAGTGCACGCTGGCGCAGTAGTCGCGGGTTCTGATCTCAAGATTATGCAGATGTGTACCAGCCTAGGGCCATTTTTAAAAAAAATTTACAATGCTTATGCAGTAGAAACGCCAGAGCAGACTTCCCCGATTTTAATGTCTATTGTGGAGCAGCGTGGCCTAATGGTTACGGCGTTGAACTCAAGATCTAAAGGTCCTGAGTTCGATTCCCGACCACGGTCATGTTGTAAGTGCCTTGGGAAAGCATTTCATTCACATTTTCCTCAGTCCACCCGTCTGTAAAATGGGTACCTGGCTATAGGCAGTGGAAGATATTGTCAGAATGCTAGTGATCAGCGCCTATAAATGGCAGCGGCACTGTATGCTCCCCAGGGAGTCGAGAAAGTCCTAGAGTGATCAGGCCTGCTGGGGTAATAATAGTGTGAAGTCGCATGAGCGGGCATTAGCCTGGATACGAGACTTATAAACCGCATTATTATTATTGTCTCCAAATAAATCTTTTAATCACCTTCAACAATCGAGCAATAGCCAGTTTTTCAATTCACTATTTAAGGGGTATTAATCGGCTACTTAACTGTCGTTGAGAAGATGGCAGATGGGCTACAAGTAATTTGGAAGTGCTGCCTCAACAACATTATGATGTTAGAAACGCTATTGCTATTCCGTATCAATGTGGCAGCAAAATCCAGGCTAACATTTTGCCTTGGAGTTGAGCTTGGCAAATGTAATAAAATTATTAATCATAGGAGGAGAAGAAAGCAAAACAAAAGTCACAACGACAAAAATGGAAATGCAGGAGACGTCTAAAGATTTTCATGTACAAATATTTACATGTTTCGAATGCACAATGACTGAAAACTTACAGTGATGTGAATCAGTGTAAATATCAGCTTTTGTAGGTTTTACATTCAACACACAGGAAGGATATATTTGGTAGACATTCAGCAGGTCATGTCATATGACACCAATCAACAACTGGATCCATCAAATGTATAATTGTCGAGGATATAGCTAGGACGTTGCATTGGCCTTCTCGAAGGACAGCACCGCAATGATAATGATACAGTTCATTTAGTTATTGACAAGTCGTGGACTATATCGATATTTCGACTAAATCGGTGCCGTTGATAGAGAAAGCCGTTGCATTCACATACCCACATATTGCCCACAAGCTGTGGTGAATCCGTGGTAGGCTTCTTCATCGTTGACAAATAGAGAAATCCACTGGTTTTGAACTCTGAAGACTTAAACTTGATGTCGTACTCTTGATGGTCGGGAAATGTTTTACTGAAACACACAAAGTTGCATGAAACACCAAAACAGATATTATTTTTTTTATATGAAAGTCTTAATTCAGAGTGAATGAAGGGGCAGTCTCGTGCATCACTACCTCATATCTTTTTTGAAAGGGGGGGAGGAGGGGGGGCCAAAATTTGAAGTTCGAGTATTAGGGAATCAAACTCTTATCGTTGAAAATCACGTACTGAAACTTTGTAAGTTTTCGGTTAGTTTGAGAATTATTCACAGGCACAGCAAAACTGGCACACTGTCACACAACCACACATCTACACAGCCACACTGTCACACTGCCACACAGCCACACTGCCACACTGTCACACTGCCACACAGCCACACTGCCACACTGCCATACAGCCACACTGCCACACTGCCATACAGCCACACTGCCACACTGCCACACTGCCACACAGCCACACAGCCACACTGCATGCCATGATATTGTATTATAGAAACAAGTGGAGCATCGTGGCCAAATGGTAACGGCGTTGGACTCAAGATTTAAAGGTCGCGGTTCGATTCCCGACCATTATCATGTTGTAAATGCCCCGGGAAAGGATTTCATTCACATTTTCCTGAGTTCACCTGTCTGTAAAATGGGTACTGGCTATAGGCGGTGGAAGATAATGTTTGAATGCTAAGGTTCAGCGCCTGTAAATGGCAGCGGCACTGAATGTTCCCCAAAGAGTTGAGAAAGCTCTAAAATGATCAGGCCTGATGGGGTAATAATAATGTAAAGTCACGTGAGCAGGCATAAGCCTGGATACGAGACTTATAAACTGCATTGTTATTAGTATTATCTCATGATCTCGGTTCCAAGGGAACTGAACAGATGTTATTTTAGATCGTTTGTAAAATCTGTACTGACTTTCAATTGTTCGTTTCTTCCCTACTGATCTCACCCTCTTATCTATCCTTTCTTCTTCCTCTTGTTTCTCTTCTCCCTAGCCCCCCATTTCACCCTCTTCTCCTCTCTGCTTTCCCTTTCATTTCCTTCCTTTCGGCGTAACGCTTTTAATCTTTCCCCTTTCTTTTCTTTAATCCCTTATCCTTGGTGCTGGTGGGCGGGCCTATCTCACCGCCAGCCAATCGTAAGCGCCTGTCCTTTCATGACAGCTCCCACCCTCTCCTCCTCCCCCATTTTTTTGTGTCCATTTGACTACTGTGCCATTTTACAGGGTAGTAGTGTTTCTGTTCATTTCATTTGCTTTTGAATTCATTTTCCTTACTTTTGTTAGTTTGTTTACGTTCTACTTGTTTTTTTTTGTGATTGCAGAAGAAGGTATATCTGCCGAAACGTCTGTATATTGTGTCGTGATTTTGTAAAGCTTTATACCTGTTTGCTTTTTTACTTTCCTGTTCCTAACTTTACGGCGATTTCTTTATTTCTGTACAAACTATATGTTTTCTGGTGTCATTATGTCTTTGTTCTATACGAGTGCCTCAAATGGAAAAAGCAAAGCAGTTATTTGCTCATTTTCAGCAGATGTAAAATGAAAGTTATTATGTTATGTTTTTCTATAATTGTGCACTTTCTCAATGTGTACATTGTGTTCAAATATGCACAGGTATTTCTTTTCCTTAATACATGCAGATTTTGCCTGGGCTTTATCTCTTGACTGAAAAGACTTACTTGTCCAGAAGCTCCAAATACCAGGTAGCATCAAACTCCGGCATGATGTCTTCGGTGAACTCATTTAAGTTCAGAAAATTTGAAGTTACAGAAAATGGGAGGCCGGGGTAATTTACAGTCACGTCAAGGGATGTCTTCACCTGTTAAGTAGACGGTGAAGATCGAGGACAATATGGGGCGAAATCTATGAGCTTCAGAAAATGACACGTTTTTTTTTTTTTTTTTGTGTCCATCAAAATGTACACTTTTGCTGTCATACAAGGTTTCCTATGTGCAAGACGATGGTTTTGACATTTCCTACAAACCACGGTAACCGTGACCTAGTAGTCAAGGGGAGGTAACCATGAATTCCCGAGCATTGTACTAATGTTATTTTCTTAGGTATCGTATTTTCGTAATGTAGCCTGCACAGGACATAATCACTTATCGGTAACAAAGTGTTAAAGAGACGTATCCCACGATTATCCTATACAGTGGCATGTCGCCAGGGTGGATTAAAGATTTACCCTTTTGCATGATACTATGTGAGAAGGCTAGGTCTTGGCTGGAACTGAAATTGCTGCAATTTGGTGTGTATTAGATCAACACGATGTTTCTCACAAAGTCTCTTTTGTGCAGACATAATGTCGTAACTGCGAAAGATGGTCTACCGTGACCTGGAACTAGCACGTCTAAGGCTATAGGGTAAGGTTTGGTATCTTCAGAAATGCCGTCTCTGAGGTTCTTATACAGCTATTCTCAAATTCAAACATAGAGCAGACAAAAGCAACAAAGATCAAATACTACACCACCCAAATGTATTATACAACTTCAGCTACAAACATGGAAGGTTCAGATGTGCACATAATAACAAGATCAAGTGTCAGTCTTACTATGTCACAACTACTTTCCCTCATGTGGTATTTGAGCCAGGCTGTGTTTTGTTAGATTTTTTTTCTATTCCCATTTTGAGAGAGAAACGGCCAGGCCCCTCGGAGATGGCATGCAACAGGAAGTTGATTTGTGCCAACGGAAGTTGCTATCCCTTGGCAAATTTGAAATCACAGATGAACGCCGCCATTGTATGAGTTTCCGATCATAAAGCTACCAGACTTTTCTTTCGAGCGGAGCCAAGTCGTATAAATAAAAAGCGTCAAAACAACAACGACAAAAAAACTATGTTTGGAGAGGGCCTACTGAGCGTTAAGATTTGACATAAGACCAGAAATTTATTACGAACTATCCATGTATTGGATATACATGGGTTCTAGGATTATACGAGGTACATTAATTTAATTTGGATGTGCAATGTGGCATATGATACTACACGGTGCGTCAAAAATCCATTGTGTATTTGAACTCACTATGTGGCATTTGATCTTGCTTCGTAATATTTCAAGTTTCTAGTTGAACAGAAAACAACAACAACAACAACAACAACAACAACAACAACAACAAAAACCAACCCTATGTAACAACAACATTAAACTACATTCACTTCCAAAATGATTTTAGACACAACCTAAATTATGAGGGTTCTCAAGTTCTAGATGAAATGACCTTAAGTGAAGCGTCCATCCCGTCTTGATAGACAATCTCTTGTGGCTCAGTCTCCAGTTCGGGCAAGGCTATATCATTCTCCACAGCGTCTGTGTTTGCGATTGCCAGCTCTAAAAAGAGAACATCGCTGAAACCAAATACAGTGAGTGAAAATGAAATCTTCAATGAAAGAACAGTGAGCTACATTTGTTTGATGCCTGCAATTTGACAAAAATGACAAGCCACAGCCCTCCCTTGGCAAAGGAAATTAATATCAGTCTCTAGGCAAGTCAAGATGTAGGTTTCTAATCAGGACATTGTATTCCTATGTATTCTGAATCCGTGATATTTAAATTCCTGTTATTGATCTCTATAGCTCCGTCAAGACTGTATCTTTTCTTAATCTTGGGTCACATTTTTAAAGCCAGTGACTACGGGTCTACTCGTTGATAAGAAATGATTTTTTCTTAAGCCCGTTTGAGGTAATCTACATCTAACTGGCAGACTAGTGAGGGATTTTGAAGCTGGCTAGAAACACAAAATCGAGAACATCTGTGGCATATTCATTGTACATTCCGGTAAAAACATACATACATGCCGTCGGCAAGAACAGCTACTCTCGGTTTGTTGCTTACTGGTTGTATGTCACTGCCTCCAGTGTGACAAGTGCGTTGTCATAAACAGAATATGATATATTTGTATATTCTGCGTTGTCATAAACAGAGTATGATGCATTGGTGTATTCTGTGTTGTCATAACCGGAATATGATGTATTCGTATATGCTGTGATGTCACTGATATAGTCGTCAACATCCAGAGGTTGTACGAGAACACTTGTCTCCCTTGTCCCATCTTCTAACTTCCGGTTGGAAAGTTCCTCTGGCAATAGATGAAAAAAACGAAAAAGTTAACAAGAAAGGTTGTGGTTTGCTTATCCCTCCCTCCCTCCCTCCCTCTTGTTTTGTGCTCCTTTCCCACAACGGTTTTCCATTTCTCTGTTTGTAGCCTCCAATATTTTTGCTCTCATGTTTCGGAGGATTATTTACACATGCATAATATTGCCCTTTATTCCTAACTATTATACATATCTATGCGAAATTTAAAGTTTAGAACACCTGTAATAATGTTAATAAAGCCACGTGAAGTCAGTTGTATGGGTAATAGAGATGAAGGGGGCGTCGAGGGGGAGGGGGAAGACCAAACCTCTCGTTATCAATGCGCCCAACTTGTGGTTATTAAAACACCTGACTTTTGTTATCAAAACACCTAACTTTTGTTATCAAAACGGTCGACTATTGTTACTTAAAAAAAACCCCACCTTTTGTTATCAAAACACTCGTTTTGTTATCAAAACACCCAACTTTTGTTATCAAGACTCCCAACTTTTGTTATTAAAAGACCCGATTTTTGTTATCAAAACACCCAACTTTTGTTATCAAAACACACGACTTTTGTTATCAAAACACTCAACTTCTCATTATCAAAGCACCCAACTTCTCCTTATCAAAATACCAACTTCTCGTTATCAAAGCACCAACTTTTAGTGATCAAAACAGAATTACGATGGCACATTCGGGACGGCACGACAACAGCACCAGTTATAACATTTAACAACTTGCGCATTAACTGTGGGATCTCTTACCAGCGTAAGAATTATATTTATCCATAATTGCTAATTGCACCCTTAGTAGCCCAAAACATGCAGATTAATGTAATCCTCACCATCGTAATCCGTTACTAAAGCAGAAGCTCTCTAATAACTTCACCAATAATACAGTACCTAAAAATGCAGCAGCGTCTCTGTAGTCCCTCCACAGCGTGAAGAACATGTCAGAGGTCGATCTGTACTTCACCGTATACTTCAGTCCTGAATCCAAGACCTCTCTCCTGACCTCACTGATAGTGAATACTGGAGGACTAAGGACACTAGTGGCCTTCTCGTCAGGGTTTTCCTTGCTGATCGGACCATCCAGACCCTCGGAGATAGAGAGAGAACAGAAATGAATGCATCAGGACTCTTGTCATCCAACATGAAACGTTACTGGATGGTGGTCTATTGAGAGCTTGCGCATTAACGGTAGGATCTCTTACCATCGTAAGAATTTACACTAATCTGCATGTTGTCGGCTACTATGGCACCAATGCATTATTGTAATTCGGAAGATGGTACGAGATCCCATTGTTAATACGCAAAGTCCATGTCTTCGAGCCTATCCAGATGAAGCCTAGTCTATGCCGTCTTCTGACAAAGTCAAATTATTGTTATGACATGAACACGAAATATATTAATGTACTTTCATTAAGTGAAAATATATTAACCCAGCCTTATTCTGGTTTCAGAAATAGTGGTTTGAACAGGCATGGGCTAAACCCATGACATGGAAAATATTCTGAAAAAAATCTTAACTGAGGAACAGTTTTTCAGTATACAGGTAATCGCTTCACAAACACTATTTATTTACAATTAGTCACACAGAACATCAATAATTTTGCAACAAACAAAAATTTGATGTTGGATGGCCTCCATCACTTTCAGAGGTTGATATTTCAATTTCTAATTTGGTGCAAGACATACGAATCTGGTTGTATAGCAAAATTCCAGTCAGCTTATATCTTAACGTCCCCGCCGAACCAGAAACTTAGTGTGAACGGAATCTATCTATCTACCTATCTACCTAACTACTTACCTACCTACCTACCTACCTATCTATCTATCTATCTATCTATCTATCTATCTATCTATCTATCTATCTATCTATCTATCTATCAGTGCAGATTAAATTACAGCAGCACTATCTGGGGTCAGAGGTTATACAAAAATAGACATGCAAAGTAGTTGAGCCCTCTCCTCTCAAAATAGCCTGAGGTTCCAAGTGGGTCTTGATGAGGGGGAGGGGGGTCCAAACAACAAGGCGGGGCTCAGAAGTTTACTTGTCAAGGTGTCCTCAAACCGAGTCATTTTTTAAGAAGTTTGATAGTCATGTGTTATACTGCTCAGTGGGAATGATGAATGAAAATTAGGGGAGGGGCCAGAGGAGATTTGTTGAATTACTAATGTTATATTATAGGGAACTTATTTGGGTGTATAAAGAAAAATTTCCCCACGGGGATAAGTAAAGTATCTTATCTTATCGTATCGTATCGTATCGTATCGTATCTTATCTTATCTTATCTTATCTTATCTTACTGACCTCTTCATCAGAGTCTATGAGTTCCATGAGCTTTGTACCGTCTCGCACGATATTTTGGGCTAGTAGTCGTACGAGGTCATCGCGTTGTATCGTCTCGCTGCTCAGTATATCCAATTTTGTGTCGATACTGTCCACCTTATTCTCCAGAGTCGATAGCTGACGAAATTCCAGGAAAAAAGTAGACATTAGTTGGGCCATAGTCTAACATGACTTAAAAGTTATTACCATCGATATATTTCTTTTCGTCATCATCAGTATGCCTAGTATGCCTCTAGGGAACTATGACTTAAATAACAAGACCGTGTTCTCCAGCAAAAAGCAACCAGTTACATAAAAATGTTACTTTTTAATAATTCATCTGTGTGTGTGTGTGTGTGTGTGTGTGTGTGTGTGTGTATGCGTGCGCGCGCGCGCGCGGTGTGTGTGTGTGTGTGTGTGTGTGTGTGTGTGTGTGTGTGNTGTGTGTGTGTGTGTGTGTGTGTGTGTGTGTGTGTGTGTGTGTGTGTGTGACTGCGTGTGAGGGCGTACTTGCGCTTTGTATTCACTAAACATTTTCGACATTTGCTGAAAGCCCAGGTTAATAATGTTAACTATGAAATGCCAACTAGATATTCCCGTCACACAAGTTTCTGTATCTTTATTCTATATAATATACTGCTCCTCTTAGATAACCCTCCACTCGTCCGCACTTTAGACGTTTGGCAGTTTTTGATCTTATATAAAAAGGGAGGGAAACGGAAGGGGCTGGATAAATCTTATACAAGCTTACAAACGTTGTCCATTTTAACTGACTGTAAGTGAGTGAGTGAGTGAGTGAGTGAGTAAGTGAGTGAGTGAGTAAGTGAGTTATTATGTGAGTGAGTGAGTGAGTGAGTGAGTGAGTGAGTGAGTGAGTGAGTGAGTGAGTGAGTGAGTGAGTGAGTGAACGAAGGACAGTATACCACACAAGAAGGGGGGTGGAGTTCACTCACCCTGTGTTCCAGACCATCCCCGCCAGAACATATTATGGCAGTCTGTAACAAGCTCCAGAGAAAGAAGAAACGTATGAAGTTCGTTCCCATCATTCTGTTGCCATGGAAAATAAAAGTAACGACGAAAAATTTCAAACACAATGATAATACTGATATCATTAAGCAGCGGTGCCCAACTGTTTCAGTACTTGGACCAGTTTTGCATTTCAGGNTATATGTTTTGTTTCATAAAATGCATTTTTGCTCTTTTATACGGTGGGCACTCAAATAGATAAACTTACAGTGTCCTCGTTTACTGTACAATGCAACAGTCTTCCAGTTCTTTTCACTCTTATTCTGTACTAAACTGCACTTATACCAAGATGTACAACATATTACTATTGCTGTGTTCGTTAGAAAAAATATTGCTAATCCATTGTGGTTGCAGCGATGATGATGCACTGCATGATGATAGTGGTGATGCCCTAACGTGGTGTTGGTTGTGGTATTTATGTGGCAGTGATAGTGCACTGTGATGATGATGGTGTTGTTGTTGTTGGTGCACTGCAGTGGTGCATTGCGATGATGCTCTACATGATGATGGTGCTGCGTTGGTGTTTAGTGATGTCATTGGTAGTGGTGGTGGGGGGGGGNGGGGGGGAAGTGGTGGGGAGTCGGGGAACTCAGTAAATGTAAAGAAAGCGTTGGGCTGATGGTATATAATGCCCTGCTCGCTTTTGATTTTATGTTACAGTACAAAGCTTTAATGATATGTAGCATTTTGCAACCAATAATAATATCTTGCAGTTTTTCAAATAATAGAGGCTTACAGATGCCCGTTTCAGATCATGAAAGCAGCGGAGATATGTTTGTTGTCGTTTCTCATGATTTCAGAGAGTGGATTTATTACGAAGATACCGTCAACAATCGAATAGCCCTCCCTAAATCCTAATTGTTTCTCTCCGATTAACTTGTGGTTTTCGAGGTATGAAATTAGTCGAGTATTCAGAACAGAAGTGAATAATTTTCCAAGACAGCTCCAAGACTAGCCTCAGCCTACACGAGGCAAGGAGACAGGCAGGCAGGCAGGCAGGCAAACGGCAGGAGGCAAGGGGCAGGTACACAGGCAGGCAGGCAAATAGGCAGGAAGGCAAGCAGGCAGGCAAGCAGGTAGGCAGGCAGAACATAAGCAAGCGGAGAGGCAGGAAAATGGCAGGAAGGCAGGCAGGCAGCAGGCAATAACCTAAGACGCCCACACAGTGCCCTTAGAGGACATCGTCTACCTCTCGAGCCTTGAATACGAAAGTCCTCGGTTCGGTGGGGAAAGCCGAAAAAAAAAATGGAAATTAATTTGTGACTCGCATGGCAAATTAAATTGAGCGAAGTCGCTGGAGAAATAGACTTACATGGCTATGCATAAAATGGCGAGAGATTTGTCATTTTTTAAAAAAGACTAGTCAAAGGATCCGCAAATTTCCGGGATATTTTTATGCGAAGTAAACAATCAAACCACATCTACACTGTTCCTCTTCAGTGCTGTCTTTGTTTACGGGCATCATTGCCTGTAAATAAGATGGTTATGCTGACAAAGGAAAAAAAACAACAACAACGCCACACGATTCTTTCATACACGAATTTGAGGAAATTGATCCCAGAACACCAATTTGGTTGCAGACAACATAATAGTTGTGACATCATGCACACGACATCTACTTAAAACAACGAAGCAGGTCATTCGTGTGTGGTAAATCAATTCTCTGTAAATTCGGGGCCAGGTGATACAGTACTCCTGACCAAAATAGGCTGACCAACAAAAAATCTTGATTCACATTGCAAAAAAGAGCAGAACTGGTGAAGAAATAACCATACACATCTTTGCACTAAATCGCACTAACTATCTTGTATGCGCGTGTGTGGGTGTGTGTGTGCTATAAATAATATATAGCAGATAAATACAGTAATTGAAAAGACAGAATATATCAGTGGGATATTTTCATCGTCTTCTTGAACACAATACCCCAAATCATCACAAAGAGATTTCGAGGATACTCTGTTCGTGTTACAGGCCCGTAACTTACCTGCGCCCCATCGGTGACGTAAGCGTAAGAACTGCGTCCCCATATTCATCTGCCCACTCCGCCCCACCAATACACCCCCCCTCCACCTTTTTTTTTTCTTTCTTTGTTATTTTTAATCTGCGGTTGTTTTGAGCAACGGGAGGCAGGAAGATTAAGACCCCGTGTGTTTTGATAGCGGAGACTTTACAGGTGTCGGCATAACAATAAGACTCCCTGTGTTTTGATAGCGGAGACTTTACAGGTGTCAGCGTAACAATAGGTCCAACCAGAAAGAGAGCCCAGTACATCCTGGTGTTTGTTTTACGAATCCATTGTTAGTTAGTGCAAGTTCAATCGATTAGGAGACAAGAGTTTTATGATAAGAATGAAATCAAAAGGTGTCACGACAACTCAAGGAATGAGTATTACAACTTGTAATACACGTAATATCTTGTAAGACAAGGTGGTGTCAAGTTCTTCACACGAACCGCCAGTATAGACAAATAATAATAATCATCAATTTATTATGACAGAAAACTGATTGACCGGATTTAACTTGCTATCACCGGGAGTCCACGGTTAATTCTAGTGAATCTTAATGTCAAAATGTGCAATATGTAAAAGCTTATATTGATTGATTGATTGATTGGTTGCTTGATTGATTGATTGATTGATTGATTGATTGATTGATTGATTGATTGAGTGAGTGATTGATTGATTGATTGATTGATTGATTGATTGATTGATTGATGGGTCCTTTTCTTTGCTAATCTATTAGATATGGTCATCTAATCTACTAGATATGGTCATATTTTTAAAAAAATCCCACTCTATTTAAAATACTATCGGCGTTGTTCAATAATCAAATTCAATTGTTATGTTTCATTCAACGGAGATTATGTTAATAATTTCTATGTTGATAGTTATGTTAGTGATATACCACTTTCTTTTCTTTGTTCTTTCCTAAGAGGATTTCTATACATATCTTCATACAACAAACTGAAAGCCAAGAACTCCCAGGTGAACACAAAGAGATTTCGACGACACAACTCCGCTCATGTGACGAACCCGTAAGTGCGTAGCTTCACCTGTCTCCTCCGTGACATAAGAATCTCGGCGCCATTGTTATCTGCTTTTTAAAATTATTTTGATTATTTTGTCTGCTTATATAAATATGCATTTCCCTTGCAGCAGACCACCGATGTTTGATCGCCCATAAGTTATTGCAAAAAAAGTGTGGAGACTGCGGACGGGTAAAAATCAGTGTGTAAATAGTGAAAACAGATCCCGTCATAAAAATCAAATTCGAGTAATTTCGAATAACATAAGTTATTGTTCAATAACTTGGCTTCAAAGTGGTTAAACTGAAGTGAAAATTGAATTGTTTGGTTCTATAACTCTTGAACTGCCGGTAGTTTTGAGTGACGACCCTGTCAGGAGAGGACGAGAAGGGGGCAGGGTAAGATGTATTTTGATAGTGATGACATCACAAGTATCAGTTAACAACGGGTCCAATCAGAGCCATTTAAGACCAGATGGGGAGCTGGGAAAAAATATTACATAGGTTTACAGTAAAGACAATCCAAGCCTTTCTCCTAGAGCTTTGTTTTCAGACACTACAGTCAACTTGTGGTAGTTATGTCAACTAGGAGGCAAAACTTATGATAAGAGTGAGATGAAAATATATCATAACAACACAAGAATGGAGCATTACAAGGTGGTGTCAGGCTCTTAACACGACCGCCAGCGTAGAGAAATAATCATAATACTTTATTTATGAATAGAAGACTGATTGACTGGTTTTATCTTGTTGTGAGCAGGAATTCTACTGACAAGATATAGATATACTTCAGATTTTAAAAAAAAAAAAAAATGTCTTCTGAATATGTCGTAGTTTGATTAAGATAGCGAATGTTCATTGCCCCAATTCAGACTGTTAGAAATATCGTTGAAAAATCAAAAGTACCTAATAGCATTTTAGTGGGATAATATCATTACAGCATAGGAAGACGCACCATAATCACATTTAAGCATTGTTTGTACCTTGAGGTTAACTATTTGAAAAGATACATATCTGAAAAACAGAACATTATATCAGTGGTGTGATACTTTCATCGCCTGTCTTGATCATGATACCCCAAATCAACACAAAGATGAATTCCTGGTTACTCTATTCGTAATACGGGCTCGTAATTACCTTCGCCCCATCCGTGGTGTAACAAAAATCCCCCATTTCTTTCTCTTTGTTGTTTCATTAGATTAAATTTAAAATCTACCGGTGTCTTGAGCAACGATGCTCAGGATGAATAGGACGCCCTGTGTTTTGATAGTGGAGACTTTACAGGTGTCAGCATAACAATAGGTCCAACCAGAGGTCATTGAAGTCCAGATGGCGAGCCCACTACCTCCTGGTGTTTATTTTTAGAATCTATTTTTAATAAGTGTAAGTTGTAACGATTAGGGCACAAGAGTTCTGAAAAGAGTGAAATCAAAAGGTGTCAGGACAACACAAGAAATGAGCATTACAACTTGTAATACACGTAATACCTTTCTAAGACGAGGTGGTGTCAAGTTCTTCGTACGGACCGCCAGAATAGACAGATAACCATAGTCATCAATTTACTATGACAGAAAACTGATAAACCGGTTTCATCTTGCTGTTACCAGAAGTCACCGTTTAAATGTACAGTGAATCTTAGTGACAAAGTGTGCAAGATGAATATTTTATATTTCATTAAAGGTAGCGATTGACTGATTGATTGATAGACTAATTGATTGATTGACTGATTGGTTGGTTGATTGATTGATTGATTGATTGATTGATTGACTGATTGATTCATTGATTAATCCCACTCGTTTTAAAATACTACCGGCGTTTTTCAATAATCAAACTCAATTGTTATCTTTCATGGAGGGAAAGTGATGTTAATCATTTCTATGTTGATAGTAATGTTATAATATATAATGTATTTAATGTACCCCTTCCTTTTCTTTGTTCTTTCGTAAGACGATTTCTACATCTATCATTATATCACAGATTGAATGCCAAGAACTCCCCGGTGATCCAGTTTTCGGTCCACATCGTCAGAACCCATCCCATATTTTGCACGGTTTCGGTCCACTGCTATTTATTTAGTGAGGCTGCACCACGATTCAGCCCACTCTTCGTTTTGTTTGAACTTCCGACTTCAAAGGGTGTCAACACCTTGGCCATGCAGGTAACCTCTTTTCAGCCCGGTATCGGTCAGGCCAATTGATAATGATACGCTTCGATACTAACATTTTCCCATCTGCGTTAAACAGGCTTTGGACTGTCACTTTGCTTGTTTCAAAGTGGCCACATTAGAAAGTTTTGTTGTTATCGTTGGCGGGAAGTAAATTTATTCATATTTAGGTTAAAATGCTAAAATGCGTTATTAAAATCATTTTTACAAAGTTGGGGGGCACATCTTTTTCGAGATCTGGCGTAGAAATTCGGTGAGATCAATTTCTTCGTCTTCATATTTTTTATACAACTGTTCTTTCTTCTTGTTCATACTTGAGCGTCTCTAAAAATCTGAAAATGTTTGGATGCGGACAGAGGTTCTTAGAAAAGTGCATGTGAAATGCTTCGCATGCATTTGTAGTAGTAACATTCTTTTTTTGGCAAGGGTATCGGAATACCTAATTACAGGTCAAGAGGGCTGAAACGAGGTGTCGGCGAATAGGGGCGGTGACCGGGCTGAATCGTGGTACGCGCAGGTAAAACTGGGCTGAACGAAGGCGCTCCCTTTAGTGATGGGTTAAGAGGATCGATAATCGAACAATTGATTGGTTGATTGATTGACTGACTGACTTCTGTTTCCATTTCTTAGTTAATTTTGACGGCCCATTATGTTCTTCTGTGAAATTTCCATTGTAAAGAATTTGAAATCAAATCGATGTCTGTTCGAGGAAAAAAAAAAGTGTGCGTATCCTTGTATGAAAGGAGTCAGGGCGCGTATGCTACAGACGGTCAGAGACCAGACAAATGATGGGGTAATGGTGTTTAATGTGCATAAGCCTATTTACCCATGACAAATATCTTATCTTTTGATGGAATTTAGGCCTACTACTTCTGATATCGAAAAATACCTTGTTTTGCACAGTTTTGCGTTCTTATTTTTGTCTCCTTCTGTTGTTGAAAAATCCTCATATGGCACTATTTTAGCCCCTAATTTTCAAACATTTCCCGGGAGGAGCATGCCCCCGGACCCCCCTAACAAGGGCTCTGCCTTTCGCCGCGCCTCCGTTGTTTGGTGTCCCTACAAATATTTTCAATTGTTTGGCAGCCGTGTAATATAAACTGGTCAAACTAGTCAGACCAGTCATCCACGGACAGAGAAGGGCAGATTTAGTACTTTTTGAGCGAAAACTAATCGATACTCGAGAGCTTGAAGATTTAGTGAGGATATGAAGGAAAAACAGTGGGCTGAAAACGGGTAAGAAAATGGGTGTGTCAGCGGGCCGAAACGGGGTACGAAATTTTTTATCTGGGCCGAAAAAGGGTTCTCCCGAACTCCCAGGTGAACACAAAGAGATTTCGACGACACAACTCCGCTCATGTGACGGACCCGTAACACCTTAATTACACGTGTCTCTTCCGTGATATAAGAATCTCTGCCCCATTGTTGTCTGCATTTTGAAAATTATGTTGATTGTTTTGTCTGCGTATATAAAATATGCATTTCCCATGCAGACTCATGTTTGATTGCCCACAAGTTATTATTCAATACCTTGGGTTTAAAGTGATTAAGTGGAAATTGAAAAAACACTGTATTTGGTTCTTGAACTTGAACTGCCGGTGGTCTTGAGTGACGACGCCGTGGGGAGAGGGCGAGGAGAGGGGCAGGACAAGGTTAACAAAACCTCGTAAATGTAGATAGTGATGACACCACAAGTGTCAGGAAACAACGGGTCCAATCAAAGCCATTTAAGTCCAGATGGAGAGCTGGGAAAATATTATGAAGATTAAAAATGATCCAAGCCTTTCCTCTTAGGTCTTTGTTTTTAGACACTACAGTCAACTTGTGGTAGTTATGTCAACTAGGAGACAAGAGTTATGATAAGAGTGGGAGGAAAAGATCTCATTACACAAGAATGGAGCATTACAAGGTGGTGTCAAGCTCTTTACACGACCGCCAGCGTAGACAAATAATCATTTTCATTAATTTATGAATAGAAGACTGATTGACTGGTTTTATGTCCCTGTGAGCAGGAATTCTACTGACAAGATATAGATATGGTTCAGATTTTTAAAAAAAATGTCCTCTGAATAAGTACCCTGGAAGATTTCATTACATTCTTGAATGATGCGACTTTGTGTCTCTATGCTTCCTATCTGTCACTGATAATTTAGAACCGCACATTACCCATTTCCTATGTTTAAACCATTTAATTTATGCGAGTAAATGCCTATGAAACACTCAAACGGAAATATATTTATTGTTGCACTGATAGAAATGATAAGCACTTGGATTAGTCGTTGCCGCTGCAAAGTAACAAATTTAATCCAAGATTCAAGATTCAACGTCTTTATTAGGCTCTGGACCAATAACAAAACTTCAGTACATAATCTATATCAAATCAAAGAAAGTGAGGACGAAGGCAAGGAAGTGAGAGAAGGGAGAGAAAAAAAACCCCGAGAGAAATGGAAGAATAAAGCAGAGGGAAAGACGAAACATTGATGGTCACTTTCCTTTCTCGCCACTTTCTCATGGTCTCTTATGCAAGTCACATCCATCCATCCATCCATCCATCCATCCATCCATCCATACATCCATCCATCCATCCATCCATCCATCCATCCATCCATCCATCCATCCATCCATCCATCCATCCATCCATCCATCCAGTTCAGAAAACTCACACCCAACTTTGAAATGAGGTATCTCCAAAATATCTGATAGACTTACTTTGAAGTTTGCATGTGAGATGTTTAGATTGATGACCCTAGGTGAGTCGTTGTTTGAATCAGAGTAAGCTATGTCGTTTTTGATTTTTTTCATGCGAATTTACTGAAAACTGACAAAGCCTGATATTTTTGGTCGCGAAAATGAGAATTTACAGTACTATTAAACCATTATGGCTACAACACAACGGAGTCGTACAATTTTCGTACCTCATGGGTTGCTAAAAATAAGCTGTATCATTATTTCCACTTGAATAACATTACCAAAACTGTCTACCTTATTTTTTTTATGTTGTTTTGTCTCGAAATTGTGGTTGAAATTTAGCTATTACATGTCCAACCTAGAGACACTACACTATTAATGTTACACTACTTTTGCTTGCCAGATTTTTCCTCATGTACTGCTTGACGCTGTACCCATTACCAGTTACCCATTACCCATGTTGAGACTTCTTTATTCCATTTACCAAAAACGTAACGCATGCAAACTATGATCAGGCGAGAACAACTTCATCACCATACGAAATATTTCAAACAGGAAGACACTCCGCCACTACAATTCCAGGTATTGTGTTACCCAGAGGTCTCGGGATCGAGTCTGACTCTATTCTCATTCTTCCTCTCTGTTCATATTATGCCTGTCGACAACTCACTCTCTCACTCTCTCTCTGCCTCTCTCTCTCTTTCTCTCTCTCTGCCTCTCTCCCTCTCTCTCCTTTACCATGAGTGAGCATCTTTTTGTGCATAATTATTATTCGCTCCATTCAGATTTAAAGTTGGAGGCCCTCTGATTTTACAGTATGTAATACGGACAAAAGAGGGGGACACACGGCAAATCAGTTTGCCCGTTCATTTGTCATTCTCTAATTCTATATTCAATTCAGTCTTGTAAGCTCAAATCACATTCTCTTTATCATTTCATGTGTTGAGGGTATTCCAAAAAAAAGTGTCTCTTCATTTTGAAATTTTATTTCAGATTTCAATATCTCATCTCAATTTATTCAAAAATTGCACCTTTAGCCTGTGCCTTTTTTCTTTCTTTTTTTGAAGGGGTCGAATGACTTAACAAAAAAACAAAACAAAACAACAACAAAAAAAACGGTGAAGGACAGTGTGGAAGTGAGAACAATAATGATAGTAGATATTTTTGACTGGAATTTGATTTGAAAATAATAGTATTCATAGTTGTGCTCTGCCTCGTACGGAACAACTACAAACGTGATGGTCATAACGTGAAGTAGCGGGTGGGGGATAAACAGTGCAATCAAGTGTTGATACCTGGAGCTTCTAGATTTCACGAGCTATCACTGCCTGTGACAGAGGCGGGGCTTAGCTAAATTAATCCCTCTCACGTCAAGAGGCCCACGCGTACAGGCGTGGCGCTCTGATTGGCTGGAGACGGGCGGCTAATCGCCCCTGATTTTGTACAACAATGTTATGCCTGCTGTAGCGTTGCCTCTTGATTGGTGGGCGGGGCAGATTGCACAGTTATTGTGTACTACACACGCTTAGGTGGCAAAACGTTGGAAGATAAGATAAAAACTGGAAAATTCCAAATCCATATATACACATTCTCAGGATTGTTTCGTGGTAACAAGTCATAACCCAAGCCATTTCATAATCTGCAACTCAAGGATGTTTTCATATTGTCTTTCATGCTGGACTTCTAACACTTGTATGATCTTGTGACTGTTGTAGTGTTGGGAACGACATCTTCACTGTTCTTGTATGTGGCATACCGAAACACGGAGGAGTATTTAGAGGCAGACTCTAGATCAGGTAAACATTTCGGTGACATGATGGAGTCTTTTATGGATAACCCTGCATCTGCAGAATCTAGAAAAACTTCAAATCCAAGACCGAGGAAAAGGTCGAGAAAACTTGCTGGCTTGTCAGATGAAGAAGCAGAGGTTAAACGTTTGCGGGTTTATGAGCAGGTAAAATCATTCTCCTTCTCCTCCTCCTTATTCTTCTGCTTCCTTTTCTTCATCTTCTTCTTCTTCTTTTTCTCCTCCTCCCTCTTCCTCTTCTTCTACTTCATCTTTACCATCTTCCTCTTCTATTTCTTTTTCTTCTTCTGATTTAATCTGTTTTGTTAAAGAAGTTCCTGTCTTCATCACGTTCCCTCTCCTGCAGATTATACAACTTGCATTAGATCAGATGACAAAAAACTTTCGGTCTTTTAATTTTCAAAATGTACATGTAATGTTTTTTATCTTGTGTTGCTTTACTGAGATATGGAATCATTTTAGAAACATGTCCTCTGTCTTTTGATTATTATATTCTGTGCGTATTCTGTGATAAATTTGTGTGTCATTATGCAATATTATGCTGGATTATATTGAAGTTATTAGTATTTTACCACCACTTACTTACAAAATATTCTGTGACGTCGCTCAGGTTAGACTTTGCTTTATGACATGTACAGAGAAAGTTCATAATATGTACACAAAGTGTACACGACAGAATAAAGAATGGTGTGCATTCGTTTCGTCCGAAGACTGCATTCGAGCAAGCTAGCGCAGTTCTGTTGTATTCAGTTCAGACTGTCTAGCAATTTTTGTCCGTGAATAAATGAAGTATCCCATCGCCTCTCTTTCTTCTTTTATATCCAGGAGGGAACTTAAACTGCGTGTTATAATTTGTCTAAGAAGAATTTATTTACATAACATTCAGCACAGCAAAATGGGAAATATTTTAAATACATATGTACTTTATTTCTTTTTTTTTTCCTCTTAAATGCGAACTAGATAAACATAAAAAAAACAACCAAACATAATTGGTTTAAAGTATTTATTTCCTCAGTAGAGGTAGTAAGAGCCGATGTGCGATATAGAAGAAAATCGAATTATGAAACAGAACAGGTGACATTCAACACTCACAATCATTGCATAAACAATTTGCTTGTGAGTGCTGGAACCAAATTTAAAGTAGATCACTGAATCGTACAAATGCCATCTCACTAGATATCTCATGAACTTCCATACAAAAATCACTTTTCATCTCTTATTCTTAAATTTTATTTCAAGATAATTATTATATTGTCAAAAGTACATCCACTATTTCACTTGTTGAGAAGTGAAGCATCACTGATAGTGATAGGACTATGTTTAAATTAAAAGAGGAACATTTTTGACATTTTTAAAAATGTGATTTCACACCAACTTTAAAAATACGTTTGTAAACTAAGAATTACCGAAACAAAAAGAACACTGCTAAAAGTTGTCTTCAACCTTCACGTGATGGGCATCAAGCGGCAGCTGATAAATTGTTGGCAAACAGAAAGGGCTCTGTGAGGGATTGATAAATACTTCAAATGTTCCGAATTGTTGATTGGAAAATGCGACGATTTAACTTGCGCCACATCGAAGATTTCAGAAAAGTGCGTAGAATCATTGTGCTCCCTAACAGCGTGACTGATTAGCTACGGCTTAGGAATGAGGATCAAAAATTCAAATGGTCAAGAACTAGATAACTACCACGACTTCACACTTCATATCGTCACGCTCATTCCAGATTTGCCGTTGTTTTTGTTGTTTTTTTATGTTTAGAGTTGTTTATATTATTACATTGACCTTCCATCTATCTTTTCCCCACTAAAACGATGTAGAGTTTTGACTAGTTATTACAGTATATCCCAATTTTACAAGCAAAAATTACACCAGCCTATCACTATCAGCCTCATTGTTATGCTTTGAGCAACAAGTTGAGGGCATTAAAATTCTCATAACATCAACAACTGACTTCGGCAAATGTGGAATGACTGTGACGATATGCAATGGGAAAATATTAAAATTTTATTCACTTGCTTTTCAGTCCCCTGGATATAATATTTAGTACAGTAGTTTGGTTGTCTGGCTCGGTGGGAAACGTTTGAGGTCCATTTTATGTTACAAACGAGCTCCAAAACGTGTGATGCATAAGAACCACATTTTCAACAGATGTTAAATAGGTGGGATTACAATCGAGCGCTTACTGTTCTGCACTGAAATGGGAACAGATATCCTAGTGAAAACTAAAGCTTTTTTCCTCTCCAACTAATGTTTTGATTCCTGGGCCTCTTCTTAAAAAAATAAATAATAATAATTTTCTCTGTAAAGCACAATAGGGCCGTGGTGCAGTAGAGGATTTTTTTACTCTATTTATTTGCATGCAATGTTTCTATCTGCTTTACTTGCTGCGCCTAAATAATCTATCTAAACGCAATAAGCTACTGACACTGCTAGGCATCAGTTCCTGTAAAAATGGTAGCATCACTCTCTCTCTCTCTCTCTCTCTCTCTCTC
>JAWQUT010000093.1:1278405-1298471 GCA_033807755.1 Ellobium chinense
TATGTGAATCAAACTTAATTTACCATCCCCTTCCTACTAGTAAAGAAGAACATATTTCTGGAGAGTTATTCTGATTTTGGTCCATATCCGAAAAAGGGCCACTTTGCTTAAGAGACGTGGTGTAGCAAAATCAGTCCGTCACTCCTATATCCTAATATCCTATACCGAATTTTACAATTTTTTGTTCAATCTTTCAGCACCATGATTCCTACCTTTTTGTACCCCCCTCTGAGTGCTGGCTTGAGGAAACAGAATCACTTGCAGGCTTTACCCCATATCGCCCCCAGTGCCGACCGCAAATGAATCACGACCAAAGCCAAACCCACTAGTCAACGTCAACATTCTTATCAGCGCTGATTTCATCCATCGACCTTCCACGAACACATGGACAGTCAACCAATCGTGCTTCCCTCTCCCCTCCCATCTACACCAGCTGAGAGTCCTGGAACCAGCATGTTTCATTCCACTCCAATGAAAAAAATCAGTCGCCGTTGACAACCGACCAGCCCCAGAAAACTTTCTTTCAACACCAGTGAGCCACCAGTCAAGTCCAAATAATCAACTCCTGGATTCTCAAAATACTCCACTTAGCCACTTGAATAACGGCCCGAGGTCTTCTTCAACAATTAATAGAAGCACTGTCTCTCAGTGTAACACCATAAAACAATCTCTCACCTGGTTTTGGTAAACCCGTTGGTCAAAGCAACTCTATGGATGAATCCATGGACTATAGATTTCTAGATGACGCGATCAAGGACTCGGTGGAGTTTGAAAAAAAAACACCTTCCTGTCAACACCAGTGAGTCTCCAGTCAAGTCCTGAGAATCAACTGCTAGATACCCAAAATTCCTCACTTCTTTCATTTGGTTCTGGTGACCTCGTCGGCCGAAGGTACTCTCTGAAGGATACCAAAGGCTACAGCGGCAACTTTCTGGATGAGGTCACTGACGCCTTGGATGACTTTGAAAATGACTCTTCAAAACCAAACAGCAGCATTGTCAGTGTCACTCCGCCATGCGATCTCTTATCTGAATTTGGTGGCCTCTTCGGTCGAAGCAAGGGCTTTTAAAGTATTTTGGAGCATGCCCACGTCGGTCGGAGCAATTCTTTAGGTGATGGCATTGACTATAACTGCAGCTTTCAAAGTATTTTGGATCACGCCCCGTCGGTCGGAGCAAATCTTTAGATGATACCATTGACTATAGCAGCAGCTTGAAAAGTTCTCTAGATCACGTCCCCGTCGGTCGGAGCAACTTTTTAGATGATATCATTGACTATAGCAGCAGCTGTGAGACTTTTCTGGATGATGTCATCAAGGCCTGACAACTTCCAACAGTCAGTGTCGATCAATCAGGTTATGGATATGCATCAACCAGCGTCGACCAATCAAGCTATTAGTACTACGTGATGCAGGTGACAATATGAATAATACCAGGGACTACAGTAGCAGCTTTGAGGATCTAAAAACTCAAAACACACAGCCAATGAAGATGGAAATAAAGATGTATTCAAGCTTCGAAACAAGGATATTGGTCAGCTAGGATTGCGCTCCACAATTATATTACACCTTCGCATAAGAATTTCCGGTAAAAATATAATGCTGTTTTCTCTCAGTAAAAATAAAAACAGATGTGCGTATATAATGTTGTTAAGAGTAATTTGAAATTTCAAAAGATGTCCCGGCATGGCTGACTCATCCAATTTAATAAGGGAACGTTACTCCTGCAAACCCTTTACAGAAGAAGATCTTATCATGAAACGTTTATATTTGCTACAGAGAAAAACCAGTGCATAGTCGACTTCATTTATTATATTTGTAGTTTGGATAATCAAAGCCTCCGCTTAATGACAACATATTTGAGGAAATAAAATGGTGTATTTCAATATAAATAAAAGTCACAGCATAACAGCAACTTCTTTTAATATCAACTTTTTTCCATTCATCAGAGGAATTGCGATTAGGTGGACTTGACTGTAGTTAGATTTGTGTATACGGCAAAATCAGGTTGTTAGAACTGCTTTTGCAATTTTGTTAAGAAGAAAAACATTGGATTTTCATAAATTGGGGGATTTTTTTTGAAATTCCGACCATTATTATTATCTGTCTTTGCGTCACCAAGGGACTACAAACTAAATTAAATATGTCAATACGTTAGTGTTAGGTTTACAGGGATTTATCTCAAATTTTATTTTCTGTCCTTTTTGTTGACGGGAGAGAGAAAGGAGGATGTATGTATAGGAGAAGAAGGTGGAGAAGGGAAGAAGGTATAAGTGGAATTCAGACCGTGTATAGAACAACTTAAAATTGCCTTATATAGAGGATAAACGTAATTCGTTTGGCGTCAATGAATCAATTTTAGGTTATCAATTATGTATATATATGGGTTTTTTTTTGTTTTTATTTTTTTTGGTGTTTTTTTTTGGGGGGGTGGNTATTGTTTTGGAGGTGGGGAAGGGGGTATCTGTGAAGCTCAGACTGTATAGACTGTAGACAATTAAAAACAGAAAACATCCCTCAGATTATATTATGATAGTTTTAAAATTGTGACACAGAACAAACGATGTACATCTAGATAAGGCTTGTCGACCCGTCAATCTCAGATCTTTCATTGGATACACCACGGAACCGCGCAGTTTTAATCCGCCTATTGTTAACAGATCAAAGAGATGCCTTGAGGGAGAAACCACGGAACCGAGCAACTAGGTAATCGTTATATGCTCTAATTCTTAGCAACGATATCATTCGATACTTCAACACATTTTCTCTCTGCATTTGAGGGCTTGAGACCTTCTCCCGTGGGAGGCTGCATTAAAAATGTGTTTTATGAGTTTGAGACTGTATTAAAATATTATAAAAACTGGAGAACTCCATTTACAGTTTGGACACTGGAAGCATTATTTTACACATCTGGCTAAGAAAGTCTCTTTGAGGCAGGTCATTTGAACGATATTTTTCCAACAGTTCTTTGCGCATGGATTCTTTCTGTCGTATCGCCTTGCGTTTGACCACTCTTCGCTCCGCTGCTCTCATCTTCAGGATAGTTCTCTTCTGCTCTTCTTGTAATGCATCCAGAAATGCAAAGATGTTGGGAGACGGACTGGTGAAATGTTCTCCGAAATATCTATGAAAGCATTCACATGCATTTGTCGTTCGAGAGTCCTCACTGCCATGCGCCCATAAGCGTGGTGGAAACACTGAGCTTTCCTGTAGGTAGTTGCGCAGGAAGTAGTCTGCAAACTCTGTGGATTTTTCATTGTCAGGTGCTGAGGCGAATAAAACAAAGCTGAAGCAATCCTCAATCTCATGAGATGGGAGGGCAGGCTGGGCAAAGAACAGCTTTAACCAGTTCCCAACGTCTGAGTTTACATTCTTGTATTCCATCGTCAATCTAAGGTGCTGAATTTGTCTGTACCAACCTGGGCAACATGGAAGGCACATGCTTTTATCTCAATGTTAGGTCATATCTTCTTCACTTCTGTGTGCAAGGCAACTTCTAAATCCAGATGAATAGCAGAAAAATGCAGTGGAATGTTCAGGTGGTGGAAAACTGATTGGAAATGAGAAAACATCATAACATACGTCTTTTCTTTCTTGTCTGGCAAAAGGAAGAATACACACGGTGCATAATTATACATTGTCCTTGAGAGCATGGATGGTGAAAAGTTGAAAAAAGAACTTGGGACAGTACTTGAAAGTGCCATCAGCAAATAGTTCAGTCGATGAACGGAGGTGTTGGATATTCTCCTTGGAGGAAATCATAACAATTTCAGTATCAGCGTCATTGATAAATATTTCAAGGTTGCTGTCTTTCGTCAGATAATTGCTGATCGCGGTGAAAACTTCTTGTCTTGATTTGGGCAGTCTTGGTCGCATCTTCATCCTTTCTCTGTAGACAGTCATAGACAGGGTGTGCATGTCGTTGATATTAATGCTGGAAAAATCCCTGGATTCCGCGCAGATGATTTTGCTTGCCCTAGAGTTCACTTCTTGCTTAGCTTGTCTTTTGCACGCAGCTCGGACTGCATCCATCTCCAAGACTTTGGGATCTGGCGTTTCATGGTTGTGATTTGTAGGCTGAGTTATAAGGGAGGAAATTTCTAGATTTGTAGAGCATTTTGACTGGCATCTGTCGACACAGCATCGCCACGTCACTGCTTTAAGATTCTTCCTGTCTTTGCGAAACTTAAAATTGTCGACCACGACGCCTGTTGTGCCTTTGCGCGTAGTAAAAGTTGTAAAACTTCCAGTGTCCATATTTCTGAATTAAAATCCAGAGTCGGCAAAACATAATGACTTTTATACTTAAGACGTCTTGTTATTTTTAGTCTGAGGTGTAATCATAAACTAATATGAGCTAATATGAGGCCTAACGTTAAAGTGAATTCTGCTGTAAGTCATATCATTGTCTGTTCATGCAAACACTGATTTATTTCGTGTTGTCTGAGGTATCTGATGTGTTCTCATATACTATCTTAAAAGTTTGACCTAAAATCAGGACGAAAAGTATCGAAATGATATAGCTTCATATCGATACCTGACTTAAAAAGGAACAAAAGAAACAACTGCGCGGTTCCGTGGTCGGCGAAGTAGGATTACCGCGGCGGTTGATTACGTCAACTGCGCTGTTCCGTGGTGCTCCCCTTTCATTAGACCAGTGTCTCTTACAGTCAGTAAACATTTGTCTCTGGTTTGTTAGGTGGTTGTTTTTTTTTCAGTTGAAATATTTTACGTTAGGTACCTTCTGGCTTGAAAAGCAATACACAGAATGACTGTTCTTAAATTTGCAGATATTTTACATGATTATTTTTTATTAGGCCACGGCTTGGCGTTTTAATAATTATATTCAGCCATGTTCATATAGGTCAGTGATTTGGTTTTCTGTGTGATCTGTGTTATATCCATGCACAATTCGAAGAATAACACACTTCAAAATAAATTTACATTCTCAAATGTGATTCCTTCTACACCGTTGGCTGTCTTGTGTCATAGTGTTTTTGATTTCGTTAAAGGGCAGATACTAATCTTTCTCCAGAGGTTTTAACATGGTGTGCAATTTATCCCCATGAGTGCACTGGATTACTATAAAAAAAACAAAAAACAACAGTACGCCAAAATGCTGTATGGTGCATTTTCCTCCCTCAAGGATGATGATTTTAGGACAATTGTCATCTGGGATAACATCACTTGTCTGTCACCACATGATTTTTATCTGTTTCTCTTAGATAGCTTTATGCATGATCTAGAAAGGCTTTTTTGAATTTCCTGTCTGGATACAAAGTTACTTTATTTTACATCAAGGTGTGTTGCTAGTTCCGCATATTTGTGTAACAGGACAGAAAATCCGAAGAAAACCTCATTGGGATCACGCATAAAGATATTAAGAGATAGGGGTGAAATCTGATGTCAAACAGTTGGTGCTATCGCAAATAACAGTTGTCCTAATATCATCCTCAAGGGAGGAGAATGCACCATTTAACACATTGGTGTATAGTTTTGCACAGTTATTCAATACACTTATGGGGATAAGTTGCACACCATGTTATGTGCACAGTAGTGTAATGTTAACAATAGCTGCCATGTCTAGTCTTGCCGTTAACATGATTTCTACTTGTGTTGTGTTTGTTTGACAGTTTGACACCTTGTTGCTTTTATTAAACTCTGTTGCTGTATTCAGCTTTCTTTTAGCAAGCAATTTAGTTGAAACCAAATAAGGCATCACTTTGGTGCACACACTGTTAATCACAATTTTCTCTTACTTCTCATGAATTTGCGTCAGCTGAACTATACCTCTATATCTCACTATCCCCTATCTTAGTCTTGTATTCTGTAAAGAACACAATAGCACCACGAGATCTCACCACCCTGAACCCACCCCCTTGAAAACAAAACAATTGATACCGGTAACGGTCATATTACTAAAAAAACACAATTAATTCTTTAAATAATCACACGTACAACACAAAAACAGTTATTTTATATCATCAGTATAAATTTTATAATTTTACTAGCCAGGGATAACCTGCATGCGTCATCAAACTACTTAGGCATAAAAACGTATCATACACTAATTCCACATTGTCATTCATACAAATCTCATACTAATATATATATATATATCAGTGTTATGTCATAATGCCAAATCGGAGCCAAATCTCAGAATTTATGTGTATCCATATTACAATAATTTCTTAATATGTTGGTCTGATGTACGTTGAAAGGTTTATGATAACAATAACATCAGCATATAACAGCACATGGCCAATTCGTTGTAAATTTCTTGTCTGGTATCAAATCTTGACCCCAGCTGGTACTTTCAGACATTGTTTGGCTCTTTTTTGGTTATTTTTTGGATATACGATTTGGAACCAGCTCGAAAAAAATCTGGAAACCCTGTTGTGCAGCAATAACAATAATAATAACAACATTTTCTATAAATGGGTAGATTACCTTTCTACTGTAGATTATAGTGTGCACTGCTCTTTTCTAATTCACCGAAGTTCACTTGCCAAATTGTGCACCAAAGAGTTAAACAGCTGTTTTGTTTTCTCTGTTGTTGGTGTTGATCTTAGGAAAATTTTGTCGCAAAATCCATTTGTAGCTTCACCACCAAACTTCACACATACACCTAAAACACATCAATGCGCATAGTGACAGAGGTGTTTTTAAAATATATATGTCGTCACAATAAGTTACTTGGAACATAAGAAAGGGACTCTCAAAGAGTCATAAAGAAAATCAAACTTTTAAAAATACAATGCTTCTTTAATTAAATATCTTACGGTATCTAAGGTAATAAAATATGCATGAAACCCGGTGATAAAAATGACAACTGTTTTTGAGACAAACTTTTCCTGAGGTCAACAACCGGAACAGAAAAGATGCACTAGTTCGCATGCTGGTGCGCAATTTTGCAAGCAAGATATACTGAATTAGACAAGCGCAGACGCAACACAGTTAAACACTATGATTTGCAATAGTAAGATAGTCTATCCTCTTAATATACCCTTGTAAACGTGTGAGGAATGAACACTACATACGTGTATTCAGATTCAGCCGCTAGTTGTGTACCAACACGCAGTGTGAGGCAGAACTGTCTATCTTGCCTAAATAGGTTATAGCCAGCAATACCCAGTTGTTAAAAACTTACAAGTAGAAGTTAGTCACTCCGCACTTAGGCCAACAAATGTCGGCAGAGCAAATTTTTCAGAATGCGTTTCAGGGGCGTTGCTTAGAGGCGTTTCCACTCCGCAGTCTTTGCAATGAGAGGGGGCGTAACGAGGACAATTTTTTGGGGGTAATCTTATAGACCTAGCTGCCATTTCGATTGTTAGAAGTAACGCTGTTTAACATTCACTAACATCCAACTGGCTGTCTGACGGGTTAAGATTTCGCATAAGACAAGACATTTACTACGAACTGCCTTGATACTGGATATACACGGGTATTTTAATTGTTATCAACCTTTCTGTATACACTAGAGCAGGGAAAAACGATTGTTAAATGAACGTTTTTTAGATATCGTTCATTGTTCCAAATGTGACAGAAGCCCTGTCTTTAAAGTTGAAATACCATACAGTCTCAGAGATATATAACAACTTTTTGCATAGAAAATCAGTCAATTTGGACCTAAAGTTTGTTGGAGCCAAATGCCAAAAGAGCCAGTCAGTTATTTGGGAGCCTGAAGCTTTTTGAAAAACCAAAATCTGATATTTGCCTCCGAAAGAGCGAAGTCTGGCAACCATGAGAAAAACCCGGGGAAGCCGGTCACGCAAAGAGTCTTGCCGCTCTTGCAATACATTGTGCACGTATAGAAGCGCTGAATCTGTGAGACAGTGTATGGTTTTCAGATTATCTGAGAGTAAAACTAGCTAACCGTGATAAAGTCATATTGTCGTTACTTGTAAATATATTGTAAGTGAAATATTGTGAAAGTGATTTTGAAAATTTCACAAAACATTTCGGATTAGTTAAATTGTACTGAATAAATACGACAAATATATCGGTAATCTCAGACTCATAGATTCCACGGACGCTATGTCCCTGCTTGGAAGTCTTTGAGAGTCAGGCGATTGGTTCGTGAGTTTCAGTGAGAAGAAGTACACGTCGTCTGAAAAATAGTGTGATTAAGCTTAAACTGATTATGCAAGTTGCGACTAAGCGGAATCAGGTTTGCCACTCGCAGGCCTATAATTGACTGGTAATTTCTGACAATACTTGTAATTATCGTACTTGGGTTAGTGTTTGATAATGGTGACATTTTCCCCTACGCTGGTGCTATTTCCTCAGGCAATTACTGATGGTAGGGGTCAAAGTTCATTTAGACACCACATTTGGTAGTGAGTGTGGGGCCACTTTGGCGCAATAACGGTATTATCATTTCTAATGTTCCCAGTGTGTGGACGAAATAACGAGAATGAATACCACTACATGTAAGTTGGGATTATCCAATTTGCCACTGGGAAATTCCACTGCACAGCCTTGACATTTTACCTTTTCGGAAGTGAAACAAGAAGCAGAACAACAACAACAACAACAACAACAACAACAACAACAACAACAACAGCAACAACAGCAACAACAACAGCAGCAGCTGTAGCAGCAGTCACAGCAGCCGCAGCACCCCAACAACAACGAAAAAAAAGACGAACATAAGCCCAACTAAACCTTCTCCACCTAATGTAGTTTAATTTACTATTTGCATCCTATAAAGGTTTAAAGTCACTCTATATTCGGGTTTTCCCCGGGAACCGACACAGGATTAATATCTAGCACGGAAACTGATGTTGCTGAGATTACAATATTTAGATCTACTATTTTATGTTCACAAACTTTGTGATAAGCGCACTGGAACTCGGAATGAACCAAATTGGTCGAAGTCAATTTTTTCACACTCCTGAAGGAACCCTGGGTGAACATCATTGTGGCAAAGGAAATTGAGTTAAGAGTTAAAGTATATATTTGCAACTGCAATGTCGGCAAGAAAATATTCGCGCACTTTTAAGTTTTTTAACATGTTAACATGAGCCGTGTTATCTTCAACAAAATGCTACCCTTGTTAACATTATTATGGGTTAAGTCTTACTTGGGCCGTTTTCCGTCTGTCTGTCTGTCTGTCTGTCTGTCTGTCTGTCTGTCTGTCTGTCTGTCTGTCTGTCTGTCTGTCTGTCTGTCTGTCTTTTTCCCTGTGACGTCCCTAAAACTGGACCCCACATTCTGGTCCATCAACCACGTACAATCGTCCGTCACACAGCTGGTTATTTCAGGCATTTCATGCATACAGTTGGACCATCGAGAGCTATTATGTTATTATAGTGTACCATTAACGATAATAAAGTGCTTTGTGCCGTAGGCGCGTCAGAAATGAGGAATGAGCGGATAGAGGTGCTCATGCAGGCTAGGAGGATAGAAAGGAAAGTGCTCGAGAATCCAACGCTTCGCGTCAGCTCAGAATCAGCTAGACTTCTGAAAACAGCCACGCCGCTACTTCAAAAAAAAAAAAAAAAAANAGTAGCTTTAATGGCAGGGGTGTTTTGAGAAGCCGAACAGAAGACTTACAGTAATAGCGCTGGGCACGAGACTCAGGGGTCGCGGGTTCCATTCCTGCCACATCACTGTCTTTCCTCCTTCCCTTTTCTCTCTGCTTTTGTCTTACTGAACATTTCCCCCTCTATCTATCCTATATGAGCGTCTATTTGTATCCGCTTACTGTCCAGATCTATTACTAAGTGCTCTGTTTTCATTTTGTACTAGATTTATGTGCCATACGTGATAAGCTTTACCATTAATCTTCTAATAACTAAACATGAAAATAATAATATATGACTAGATCTCTTTGTTTTTGAATGGGTTTGGTAGGTATAGAAAGCCACGTGTTCCAACCCCGCGTCTCAAAATTTACAAGACATCAAGAGATGGTAAGGAAAGACACGTGAGACATGTATCGATGGATCCTAGTTGCCCCCTCTAATCACTCGGCATTTAGTGAGGCTCTTCTATGAGTGAAAGAAGGGACTGAGCTTATAACTGTAGACACGTGACGCACAAAGCAAAAAGCAGGGCGGGCCCAGCTGTTTTCACGGGTGAAAAAAATGGCAAGACAAAATCTCCATAGAATCAAACATGTAGGTATCTAAAAGACATGGTAGGTATCTAAAAGACATGGTAGGTATCTAAAAGACATGGTAGGTATCTAAAAGACATTTTATTTGCTACAGATCTAATGTCAAACAACCTGTGAGTTTGCAAATGGCAATTGTCTTAAGATCTTCATCCGTCTGGAAGAAAAGTGTTTCATCCAGCAGCTGGTGTGCAAGTTTGCAACAAGTGTACTCGAGTACCCAGAAAATAGAAGACAAAATGATCATCTGAAAAAAATATGTATAGTAGGACACTGGTAGACGCTTTTATATTTTATTTTGTGTGAAACAACTGAAAAAAAAATGCCACGTAGACCGAGTCAGCATCATAGCTTTGAAGGGACGTTACTCATGAAAATACTTCGGACGCTTAAGAATTCCGCAGTTATTTTTCCATGACATGTATTCACAAAAAACAAAATGGCAACCAATGGCTGAATGATTGATGTGCGCAATTTCATCTGAACCAGTTTTTTTTTCCGAACCGTTGAAGACAATAAGTTATACTCTAGACGAACAAAAAGTGTGATTTATCGTATCAAAAATGTCATGCAATACCTTGAATTTTGCAGTAAGAAGTTGTAAAATGTAGCATGCCTTGTTGCTATTAAAGGTTTTGGGAAAGTGTCCAAAGAGATCTGATCAAAAGGCAAACAATCAAAATGAACAAGGAAAGAAACATAACTGGCAACGTTATACAACATCGTAAACCATTTCTTGAATTGCCTCCCTTACACTTAACAGTCCAAGTACAGAAATCAAATTTGATCCCATACAGATACACTGAGAAGCAACTAAAATGATTACAATCTAGGACAGAAACCAAGATGTTTACTACATAAAAGTGAAATGTAATGTTTGAAATTTTTGAACCATATCAAGCAGGCAGGCAGGCAGGCAGGCAGGCAGGCAGGCAGGCAGGCGGGCAGAGGTCTGTTGTTGGGCTTACTAGTAAGGGTGATCTATTTATCACATTATTTTTTTCTCCCTCTCAATGGCCTAGTGATTTTAGCTGTTGCCTGTTCTAATGCATTTGAAAAGATAGGGGCTGTCAATGAGCTAACACCCTGTTCTCTTGAAATAGCCTGAGGCCTCAAGTGGCTTTTCATCGGAGTGGGTCAAACGAAGAAACACAGCAAAAAACTTTACTTGTTATGGGCTATTAAAAATAATGTAGTTTTTAAAATCACATGTTCATCTTCATCACTGGTGAGTGGGAATAGCAGACGAAAATTAGGGCTGGAGTGACGACAGTCGACAATACAATAGTAATATAGAGCAAATGGATTTGGGAGTGTGGAACCACTTGCACTATCCTTGGCAGGACCATAATTACCTCGTCTAACGCTTAAGCCAACCTTCCCTCCCCCTCCCCCTCCAACCCTAACCCCAACCAGCTACACAATTCAAGCCTCTTCTCATCCTCGTCTGAGCTTTTCTCTAGATCCGATTTTTCTCCTCCTTTCTTTGGTGCCCCTGACCCATGGAGGCTTTATGTATGAAGATGCCAATGTATTTTTCACTGTTGGCTATATTAGGTTTTACACCTCTCATTAACTTATCCTGGAGTGCCGTTTCAAAATACTTTCCAAATATGTTGTTTAGCTCTTCCTCCAAATTTTGACACAAAGAAAAATGCACCTGAACCAGTTAGATTTTGAGAACTTAGGCAGTGAAGCAGACACCCTAATATTTTAGGCCTTTTCACTCAGTAAACAGGGTAACCTTACCCACCTAGCAACAATCACAAATTTTATACTTGAGTGACTAAACCTCACCTATTCTGAGTCTACACATATATTTGCACCTATCTAAGCCTTTGAAACTAAAATCCAACCCCTTCCCCCCCTCCCCATGGCCAATTTTCTGATTTTAAAGGGACTATTTAAAATTGCATATTTTTATGCCAGGTGCTAATGGCATCTTCATACCTTTATGGGGGATGCCGGACAGGGTAAGGGGTGGGGTGAAGGCTAATTACGATCCTGATTCATGAAATTACAGGACCCTATCCCTCCTCTCTACCCTCACAAAGTTAAACAAAGTTGATCTATAGACCTAGCTTGATGTAGAGGAGATGCAAAGAGCTTCGTAGAGATCAAAGAATTACGAGTAGTTGACTGGAAACTGTACTATAGAATGAAAGGAACATGCGCAATGAAGTCCTTGGGATTTATTATCTTGCTGGGAAATAAGAGTACATTTCTGGAACCGGCCTGTTTGCACTGACAGATTTATTGTAAAATAATAGAATGGTGGATGGCATGAGCAACGGAGGACCAAAGTTGTTTATCATCTGGACGACCAGATTGTTTGTTTACTCTATACGTTTGGCCGTGCAGGACTTAAGTCTGGTCATCCCCCTCCCCCTATCTTTCCCCTTTCCCGGCTGAACAGGGACTTGGACTAGTAGTACTAGTACAGAGTATCCAAAAGTTTAAGTCTACCTGACATCCTTTAACCCTTGGTGGTCCATAGTGAACTAAATGCACGTAGAACTTGATAACCATGATAGATAATTGCATTCCGTTTCCTTTGTTGTAACATCATGAAAAGTAACATTGTCGTTATCAAGAGACCGCTTACCATGAAATGAAATAATAAGCCTTTGTTATGGTTTTATCATGATAATGCCGTGATGTATCAATATTCATCTTTATGAACATTACGGATTTTATTATTTTATCTAACTCTTTGATGCATCTGTTACTTTTGTGATAACTATGGCCGTAACCTGGATCCCCGCAGCCCCGCACTCCTGGCGATGCGGGAGCCGTGGGTCAGGGGGCCTAAGAGGGAAAGGAGGAGAAAACGGGATAAAGGGGAAGGTAGAGGACAGAAAGAAGAGGGAGATAAAGAGAGAAAAAGGAGAAGAAGAGCTAGAGAACAAGAGACTGCATTTTATGACACACGAATAACTATAATAATAATGATAAATAATGATGTAAGTCTCGTATTCAGGTTACTGCCCACTCACCCGACTTCACACTTTTATTACCTTAGCAGGCTTCATCCCTCCAGGACTCCATACAGTGCCGCTACGATTTATAGACGTTTATCACTAGCATTCTGACAAGTTCCACTGCCTATAGTCGGGTACCCATTTTATAGGCAGATGACTGAGGAAAATGTTAATGAAAGGCTTTCCCAAGGCACGTACAAAATGACCGTGGTCGGGAATCGAACTCACGACCTACTTTCTATCATAATTTTAGTAACCTTTTTTTGTAGGTGGGGGGAGGGAGGCAGGGAGGGGGAATTGCCATAATAATTTCAATGAAGATGACTCGAATAGCACATCTGTACAATTTTTAAAATATCCATGTCGAAAAAATATATCAGATTTGATTATTACTATTTCTCAAGACACGTGTTTTAAGTCTTTGAATTTCCAGTGGCTGTCTGTACAATACAAGCATTAATTAACCAACTGCGTTAACTTCAGTGAACACCCTAATGTTTTGGGAGTTTTTCGTGATAACGCAGTACGTTAACTAACGTAAGGATTATGCGTACAGCCACAGGTGTGAAATGTGGGC
Organism: Ellobium chinense; assembly: GCA_033807755.1. NCBI lineage: Eukaryota > Metazoa > Mollusca > Gastropoda > Ellobiida > Ellobiidae > Ellobium > Ellobium chinense. Next base: position 1,292,082 of record JAWQUT010000093.1, read on the forward strand.
AACATCATAAAAAATGGACCATTCAAACATAGCAGAGAGAAAGGTATCAGGGGCGTATCCCTGATCCTTCTACAGCTGCATGACGGGCGCACGACGACTGAGCCCGGTTTTACCTGTGCATACTACGATTGAGCCCGGTCGCCGACTAAAATGCCGACGTTACGACTGAGCCCGTTTGCATAAAAATACTTGAAAAGTACTCATTAAACGTTTATTCGATACGCGCAATTCCATCAGCACAATCGAGCTGACTAACTTTTCAAATTGGCGGGCATGAAGTTCAATATAGCTATACAACTCTACTATATTTAGTTATGAACCCAAGCTCATAAAGGTATAAAAGAAAGTGCTCGGTGTCTTCAGTTTATTAATATCATGGAGATTACGGAAACCAAGCAAGGAGCATCCTGTCTGGTGCACAACGGATTCCATTTTAGGATTAGACGGCGGAATAAATCGCACATTGCTTGGCGATGCTTATTTAACGGATGTCCATCCACATGCACAACTAATATGGACATGACCGCAATGTTGATATGCCCAGACGTGCACAACCACAGCGAAGTCGAGCCTGCCAAACTAAGTATGGATTAGGCAAGAAAGAACGTTAAAAGAAAAGCGCATGTAAGTACAGAATAATTATTGCCACCATCATCATCATCATCATCAGCATCATCATCATCACCAACATCATCATCATCATCATCATCGTCATCATCATCATCATCATTTTATAAAATATAATAAAACTGTCTCACCGGCAACTAACTAAACAATTCAAGAAAAGCAAATAACATATTATATAAACAACTTGATCTTGATGTTAATAGTACATCATCATCATCATCATCATCATCATCATCATCATCATTATCATCATCCTCTTCTTCTTCATATCTTTTCTTACAGAAAGTGGATAACCCCTCCGTCGGCAAAGTTCTTTGTGAAGAAGCCGTAAATCATGGAGCTCATTTATCTTACAAAGATGTTACGAATCTGAAGGCATCCTTCTACAGGGATGATGAAATATAACCCCTAAGTCGTAGGACCCAAAAGTGAAAGTACAATTACAGGCCTGTAACGTAACCTTTTTACGAGTACAAGTGAATGCCCTGATCATGTGACCAGTCCCCTTGCGGGCAGGAGATTTGAATTAGGCCATAGATACCAAAGATCACAATATAATTTGGCTTGAATAATATTAAGGTAGGCAAATCTACTGACAAACAGGCCAACAGACAGTGTGACAGACTGACAGACAGAGACACGACACAGACTGACAGTCAGAGTGCAAAACTGACAGACACACTTACAGACAGAGTGGCAGTCTGACAGGCATTCTAAAAAGAGTGATAGGCAAAGTCTGACAGTGTGTCACGGTCTCAGAATGACAGATGGACAAACAGAGTAGACAAATTGAGAATGTGACAGACTGTCTGCCAGGCTTTGTCTTTCAGTTTGTCACTCTGTCTGTCAGTCTGTCATTATATCTGTCATTATTTCACAATGTGTGTCATTATGTCACACAGTCTGTCTAATACTCTCTCTCTCTGTTTATCACTCAGTCAGTCTTTCAGCTGTCACACCGTCAATCTGTCAGTCTGTCACTCTTTCTATCAGGCTGTCACACTGTCTGTCAATCTGTCACTTTGTCTGTCAGTCTATGTTTGTTAGTCCGTATGTCAATCTTTCTGCTATCAATCTGTCTGTCAGTCTAGCACTCTGTCGGTATATGACTTTGTCAGTCAGTCCTTTTGTCGCTCTGTCTGTCACTCTGTATCGAAAGGTGAATGGCAAATAATCTTCAGATGCACTCGGTGAGATGCTGTCAGCCACATGAAAGAAAATAATTTATATACAGTACCGTGCCAAGACATTTAGTGATAATGCTGACATTGTGAGTAGAAGTTTCCGATCTTGAACATTCCTGGACAGTCCTAGGACACCTCGAGTCATGCGCACATCAAGTCCACATTTAGCAGACGCGAATAGAAGAATCAGACGGATAATATTGACTACATGAATGTTTCACTGTGATCCTCCTTCTCAGAAATCTGTTACCACATGGTGACCTCTCACCTGTCTCCTTCCCCCACCCCCTCCTGGCCTCGCCCTCGAGTTNGGCCTCCCCCTCGAGTTTCAAAAATTGTTTTAAGTTTATAACGTTAAAAGAGAATGTCAGTGGGTGACGTGCTTTATACTTAAACAAAATATACATTATGCATTACCACAAAGTGAGGCTAGCCTATCTGCGTGAAAAATAGTTTAGTAGTATTTATTACTGATGCCTACAGATTGTCAAAGAACAAAGCATAGAACAAAATGGAGCCGGCCATTTAAATTCATTCTCTATACCGAGCTGAATATGTTATTAAGATACTGTACTTATAATCGAGGTTCCACTGCATACTAAGTGTAGAAGTGTACTTAGTATCGAGATCCGCCTTAACAAATAATAATATGGATAGAATATCAGTAAATAATCTGCGACAGTATCATTCATGCCTAATAACAAAATATACTTAATATTGAAATACTTTATATCGAGATTCTATCGCTTGTGAAGATGTTGGAAATGATAATCGCAAATGTATGCCATTTCAGATGAGATCTAATGATATGACAGACTAAATGAATGGTTAAAGTAGCCTGGGAAGTTGAGACTGCTTCAGTTTCGGCTCTAGTCCTGTAGGTGAGAGGATCTCGGCAAATTGTGAGTAGAACTTAAGCTTAACTCGTATCTTCTTTCAGCCAATAAATTTTACTCTGAATGGCCAGAGTTCCACTATCAAAAAAAAAACAAAAACATAAACAATCTCTTTCAGTAGTTCACAGAATCCATAACGCTGGCAGAAAACGCTCTTTAAACTCCATAGAGTCAGCGTAAGTTCAGTTAATAGAAGTCAAGAAAGAAAACTGGACTAGATTTACATTTGGGTTAACGAGAATTTTCTACACATACAGCATGGAACTGTGGATGGAGGTTGACAAGTTTAAGTTTTGACATAATTTTTCTGCATCGGGGTGAATAAATTTTAATATCTGACTTGTTCTTTGCAATCTAACAGCATGATATCGTGGTCTTTAAACAAATTATTACAAATCAAAATTTGTGACAGTCGGAGAAGCCACAGGAAACAGTGCAAAAATTCACAAAAAAACCGCGTTATTTGCTTTTGTGCCATTTGGGTGTTTTTGAATGACTAGCTCATAGTTTAGTTGTAAATACGTGAAAGAATGGAACAGTAATTTGTAATGATTTCTCAGCCCCCTCCCCCTCCCTTCCAAAGAAAAACAAGACATGGTGTCATCATCGGAAGGCCAAAAAGACGGAAATGCCTAAATCACTCAGGGGATTGCTATGTAAATAAATTTTTTATTGGAGTCTTTTACTATCTATCCAATGCCTACCTATCACTGCAAGTCTTTCCCATCTGTTAATGCATTAGTTAAGAACTGTAACTTTTGTGTATGTGTTAGTATTTCATCAAGTTTATCTCGTATTTACGACATTAGTAATGGAGGTGGAGAAAGTCTAAGAGAGAGGAATATAAAATCTAGAGAAGGCTGCGGCAGCCAAACTGTAAAAGCCTTTTGAAGAATTTATTAAAAATTTCTCCTCGAACCACTCGAAAGTTCCAGGGTCGCCAAGGCTAGTCGGCAGCTGTCCATCACTATGCTCAAATTATATACTGTTTATAATGGGAGTCCTTCATTTAGATTTTTCACAAATTTAATTTAAATGAAAAGGGGTTGAAAATCTGGCCCTCTTTTGCAGATCACAGCCCACATAAAATCCAAAGTAGCCACTGGGAAACACTGCCTGCAACAATACCTTTTTTCACAAATTCAGAACTGAATTTCATCACTTTTGCATTGTGATATCATGTTATACGCTTATTTTTAAAGAATCTGTCCTATAGACAGGTTTTGTACTCCGCTATTATTGATTCTGATAGTCCACATTTTCTTTTCTCTCAGTTAGGCTCCCGTAGCCAGAAGCACTCATTTGCTTTCTGGAAATTGTAATGAAATCCTTTATTTTGGCCTTACAAAAAAACAATTACGCCACTAAAATTAAATCTAATCCGTTAGCTTGTGTCGTTTCTGTTGTAAAGTGTCGTCAGTTTGGGAGTTTGTGTCCTTCTGGTGAATGCTTTAATGTACCTTTTTGTATTTCTTTAATGCACCTTTTTGTATTTCAGCTTTCTAATAAAACTTGTTGAACATGTTAACTAACGCATACCTCCTGCCTCTAAACGTAGTCCAGCTGCCGGTTAACAGATTTCTTGTTAGAACCTGGAAGTAACGTACTACCAATGTTTTCTTGCTGATCATGGTTAACAGAGATGTCCTAATCAAGAATCCGTTTGATCCTCCACTGTAACTATTGAGCATTTTGATCTACCATCATTTATGTTTCAACTTTGACGGTATCGTGACTAGTACAAATGATGAGCACAATGCGATTTTGTTAATTAATCCAGCTTCCAAAAGTGATACTTGGAAGTAGAGGACCAAGATGGAGACATGTCCTTTGGTTTGTCATAGTTTCTGTTGTTTGTATTGTTTTTGTAACTTTCATTATCACAGTCAGTCTTAATGAACTAGCACACTATGAATCCATAAGCAACATAACAGCTGTGGCGTTACCTGATGTAAATAAAAACACAACAGAGACATAGACAAAGAGAGGTAAAGAAACAATCCTATACTTGAGCAAAAACACCTACTGCTGTTACAGCACAACTTGTCGGGAGTATCGCTACATAAAATAATTAAAATCGAATGCCTCGGCGACAATTTGTGCTTTCATATGTTACTGCATGAATTGTCGCCGGTCACTGTATTGTGTTTGTGTGTGCGATTGTGCGTAAGAGTGTGCGTGTTTGTTTGTTTGTGTGTGTGTGTGTGTGTGTGTGTGTGTGTGTGTGTGGGAGAGAGAGAGAGAGAGAGAGAGAGAGAGAGAGAGAGAGAGAGAGAGAGAGGGGAGAGGAGAGCCTGCAGGCACTATGGCTGCTTGTCACCTTTTTAATGTCTACCATCATTTAATTATGGTAGATGTTTAATTATGAGAGTAAAGTGTGCAAGTGTGATGCAAATAACTCAGTCCACTAATTAGCAGGAGCTGATACCTGGATACTCAATCTTCAAGTTCTTGATATCATTAACATCAATTCTATTGCGATTGTGATCGTTTGTTTGGTATTTACTCTCTCGTTAATTTATTATTGACTGATCGGTAGATGGGTGGGTGGGTCGGCCGGTCGGTCGGTCGGTCGGTCGGTTGGTTGGTTGGTAGATCAGTATGATTGACTGATTAATGGTCTGAGTCACTATATGATTGACTGAACGATCGATAGATCAACTGTTTGTTTGATCGCCTGATTGACCGACTGATCAAATGACTGACTGAGTGATCGATCCATCCAGCCATCCATACATTGATTCATTGTAATCGATCGACTGATTTTGATAGATTGATCTATTTTGATTGATTGATCTATTTTGATTGTTCTCACACTCACACAAACACACATACACACACACACACACACACACACACACACACACACATACACACACACACACACACATACACACACACACATACACACACACACACACAAACGCAAGCACGCACGCACGCACATACAAACACACACACAAACACACATGTGTATTCTCTCCTGAAGTCCTTTATAAGCATGATCATGACCACCATCATCATCATCATCATCATCATCATCATTATCATCATTTAAAACTGAGAAAAATTAAAAGCTCAACCTTAATTCAAGGAATTTATTAAAAATCTCGTTAAGAAATAAGATCGAAAATTAATTCTAAACGTTCCGGCTGTACGGTCTTTATCAATAAAATGAAACAAGAATTATAACTTTCGCAAAAAAGCAACCACATTAATAAGAAGAAACAGAAAAGACAAGCATGGAAGAGTGAGCTAAAAGTCAGTTATTGATCGATTAAGTAGGGCTGTCTTAAAATTGAGGGTAAGGACAATAAGAACTGAACCTGGATCACGGGATAAGACAGTTGGTATAGGAATGAATTAAGGTAAGAAGAAAAGAGTTGTGTGTAAAAGTGGGGAGGGGGTTTGATGGGCTCCCCCAAGAACAATCTGAGCTACAAGCAGTCAATAATATATGTGGAGGGAGAAAGCAGAGGGTCAAGTTAGGAAGTCATACATATAAAAGAGACGAGCTTGGTACATCTCCACAATAAAGAAATACGACCAGAAGAGGCCTAAGTATGCACTACCACTAGCATAATATCATCATCACTATCATCATCGTAATCAAGGATGTAGGCATCATCTTCATCGAGTTGACGAGTGGCGACAATTTGTGCCTTGATAACTGTTGGCTGTCT
>JAWQUT010000093.1:1307863-1319909 GCA_033807755.1 Ellobium chinense
ATCCCCGCCCTCTCCACTGTATGAAATCCCATTAACTTAGGCAGCCACTAAATTCCCGACGAATGCAGGACCGGAAAGGAAAATAGCCAAAATCTGATGACTATGAAACTTTTGACCAGAGGACTAGATCCCGTCAACGCCAGTGATAGGCAGTCCGATAAATGGAAACATTAGAACGAAATATTTCATTGTCTATTTATAATTATATAAAATGTAGATCTGCTGTTTTATGGCGAATCCTCCCTGTTTCAACATTTTTGCTCCAAAGGAGTTGCAGTTATACGGGATCGACGGTGAATCTCATCATAATGGACAGGGTTGAAACGAGAATCTGATTATATCAGGCCAAGTCTCAACCCCTCTCCTCATTATTGCTATTAAAACAGCCTATTCATATCCGAATAGAAGGGAGAAAATCTTCTTGTAACAATATAACTGCCTCACTCTCATGCACGCTTTTACATGAATAGGGTAAGGTAATAACCAACATGTAAGGCCCTTGACAGACGAGCTACAATTGTCGCGCAGTAAATTCTGCGCAGAAAGTGTCGCTTACTTTTGTGACGGGCGACATTTAACGCTACAGCTCATTTCAGCATGGACGATCGGAGAGTCAGGGTGGCTTTGGTCATGGTGAGTGTCGCGGCGTACCCGAATGTGGGCGACACACATCTGCTACGCCAGGACTGAAACGCAGCCTCGTTTTCAAACTATTACACACTGGGCTAGGAAGAGAGATAGAGAGAGAGAGAGAGAGAGAGAGAGAGAGAGAGAGAGAGAGAGAGAGAGAGGAAGGGGGGAAATGAAAGGAAAACAACAAGAATAAAATTGAGATCATCACACTCCACTGAACTGACAAACAGCGAGGCATCATAGAAATAACTGTTACAGAACCTCTGCGCACTCACTGCATAACAAAGTCCGGAAACTGAGCCCAGCTTTCCTCTATACTTCCGCTCCCTCTTCCAGACCGCGGGGCAATAAATCGTACAGACCGTAAACTCGGTGGACCTATAAATGTCTGTGGGCTAGAGGAACTAGAGGAAGACTGAAAAGCGATCTTGTTCCTATGGACTGGAAAAAGCGAAGCAAGCAGGCAGGCAGGCAGACAGGCAGGCAGGCAAGTAGGCAGGCAGGCAGGCAGGCTGATAGGCAGGCAGTCAATGAGGCAAACAGGCAGGCGAACAAGCAGACAGGCAGGCAGAGGCAGGCAGACAGGCAGGCAGTCAGGGAGGCAGGCAGTCAGGAAGGCAGGCAGGCGGACGAAGAGACAGGCAGGCAGGCAGGCAGACTGACAGGCAGGCAGGCAGGGAAAAGAGAACTTTACTGCAAAATATGTACGTCTTTCCTTTGTCATAATGATTCGTGTTTTTTGTTATATATATTTTTGCTTATGACTTTTTTTTTTTTCCTCCTACTCAATATCATGTTTTGGATGTATCTATCAAATCCAGTCGACAGCAACTCATTTCACAGTGTTTTTGTCTTGTTTACTGACGTGACTGTTGAGTCGACGTCATCGCAATCCGGATACATCCATAATCGCACTGTTATCCACGTGAATTGATGGGCCAGGGTTCTCATGCTTATAGTGCCCCTGAGCATTTGATTACAGTGGAATCAATTCTGCCTAGATAGAACTGATATAGGGGAGTTTGACCAGCCTGACAGCAAAACCAAAAAAACAAACACAATCGTTTACAGAAGACAAAGCATGGAAGAGAAAGAAGTACAGATAAGAAAAACAAACAAACAAACAAGACTCTGAAAAGGAGATAAGAAAAGTGATCGAAATGAAAATACTGTAGTCATAAAGATTTTTGATAGAGGTTTACTTAAACATCTGCAGGCATGAATAAGGTCAGCTTGCCACAGGCGATGGAAAAAAACAACAACCAAAAGCAGATTTACAGTAATCCAATTTTTTTATGGTGGTAAAAAAAAAAAAATGAACTTTGTGCCCATATTTTACACGTTCGACAACTGTCATGCATTCTTGTGTCCATTCTTCTGAGACCAGCTCTCAGAGTCTAAATTAGCCAGATTTCACCATAGGACAGGCTATTTTAAATTTAATTCTCAGAAAAACCGCCCACATGTAGATTTTCCCTCATCCATCAAACCAAGCACTGACGACATGAGACTTGCCTGGTTGAGTCACAACAGAGGAACAAAACCAAAACAAAAAGATAAGCAAAGCTCTGATATCCTGCGAAACAACAACATAAAAAAAAATGCCAAAAGCAAGACAACCTTTGACGTCAAAACTGTCTCTTTACGAAAAAAAGACCTTTTGAACCAGAATCACACGCACTCACGCACACACACGCGCGCGCACACACACACACACACACACACACACACACACACACACACACATACACATACATACACGCTCACACACGCACCTTTGTATTGCGCCTCTCCTTATCAATCCACCAAAAGCTCGTGCCGTTGACTATAATTATTAGTATTTACAAAAACCTTCACGAGAGTAACTTCTGCTATAGAATAATAAAATAAATGATAATAATAATAATAATAATAATAATAATAAGTCTCGTATCCAGGCTAATGCCCGCTCACGCGACTTCACACATTTATTACCTCGGCAGGCCTGATCATTCTAGGACTTTGTCAATTCCCTGGGGAGCATACAATGTCGCTGTCATTTATAGGCGCTGATCACTAGCATTCTGACAATGTCTTTTAAGTCCAAAGCCAGGCATCCATTTGACAGATGGGTGGACTGAGGAAAACGTAAATGAAAAGCTTTCCCAAGGCACTTACAACACAGCCGTGGTCGGGAATCGAACCCACGACCTTTAGATCTTAAGTCCAACGTTGCAACCATTCGGCCACGCTGCTCCAAATATATATCTATATTAATAAAACGCTTCAGCCAAATTTGTGTCACAGATTTCTTGAGAACTACGTAACGTAAAAACATACGGTTTTCATCTAATTTCGTAGAAAAATACACAAAAGGTAACTATACACATCAGTCCTCTTTATTTTTTTCACCCTTTTTTAAAGATAAGAATGTGTAAAGCAACGAAACACAATCTCCGATAGATCTTTTCAATCCGCCCGATTAGCCAATCGTCCAACTTTTACATGGAGTCTAATGCATTCGTCTATGATGCCTTCCGGTGCGCTAGGTATTCTTTCGCCGCAGGTACGTTGCCTGCCTGCCCATTTGTAAAATGGGGTGTTAGTCTTGTATTATATATAATTTGTTCTAAGGTCTTTGTAAAAGTGAATTTGACATTATAAGCCTTAAACGACCTTTTGTTATAAAACGGTAGAAAATTTCAATTGTACTTTTATAATATAGTGCACTAGACAAACTCAGCAGTCTTTACAATGTAATTTTTCTGAATGTTTTGTAAACAAACTAGCTGCGCTATAGCTTTATGTTTCCCTCGTTCTTTCTTAATTGTACATAGATCTTAATGTGTTTTAATAGCTTCTATGATTCCGTTTATATAGAATTAGTTGCAGATAATTGATTAACTGATGGCAAGTGATTCATCTTGCGTACTTGGATTTCAAGAACCACTCTGGAATAAAACACAAACATGTACGCACGCACGCACACACGCACGCACGCACGCACGCACGCACGCACGCACTCTTTCACGTACAGTGGGAAGTTACTTTGTGTCCAATAGTATATCATGTAGTGTCCTTCCCATTTCCATGACTCTCAGCAGTAAAATGTCAAGGTCATTGTGGTCTATGCTTCCAGCCAATAGCTGCAAAAATCATTGACTGATTAAATTTGTTAGAATAATATACACGTGATGTTGGATGAGGATACAGTACCTATTTATCATCATTATCATAATCATTTGTTTTCTAGGACAATTGTATCTTGGCCGGACAAGCCAAACTATCCCGTGGAGAGTATAATGGCTATATATAGGCAGACGGTAAGATCTTCGTATGCGACCTAGTCAAGCATCATGGTTCTCACATATTTATATAAAAAAAAATATTTCATGTTAAGGCTGAGTCTTTCTTAAGGGTCTGAGTCAGTACTGAAATCCATAGCAGGCTGCCAATGTGCTTGAATTTTAGCACATGGACTTCCCAGGAAAAATCTGGTAGGCTTTTGGCACCTGTAAGAGGGGCAAATCACTCATTTTGTAGAACCCAAATAATCCGTTAATATATAAAATCCCCATTTTCTGGGGCCCAGCCAGCCAGTGTTAAGATGTAGTACTATGTGAAATGATAAAAAAAAAAAAAAGTGTGTAGGTCTATGTATTCGCAGGCGGTCTAAACCAGCCTAATGAAATATTGGGGACCAAATCAGAATTCGAGGTGACCTTTTTCGAAAGAGACTTGTGAACAATTTTGGGTGTTGACCCCCCTTTTTCTTCCCGCTAAAATATCGGGCAAAAGAAGTACTTTAACCTACATGGAAGAAATTTCCCGAAATCACAGTGGCATTTGCAGAATAACACAAAATGTTAATAGGGCCAAAATAGGAAAAACAAAAATGGGTTCCAAAGACCAGGTAGGCAGATAGAGGAGATAACTAGCAAAAACTTCATCTCCCTTTAAAAGTGCAATCCAGCCCGAGTAATCCGTAAGAGGTATATGTATTCTGGCAGTCCATCCATACACTCAAGCCCATAGTATTATTACTATTATTATTATTATCATCCTTATTAAAATGTATCCAGTATCCAATTGCATTTTCTCTGTTGTTTTCTCTTCTCCTCTCTGCGTATTATGGATCTTTCCTTTTCCTCATTCGCTGATTGCCTCGCATTGCCCTCACAGTGTCTGGCGTCACGCTAGAGCGCTTGGCATCGCAATGATGTCTGTCTAGATTAATCGAGTATCGTCAAAGGTAGCCGCATGCAGTCAGTAATGTGTCTAGCAATGAGCCTTTATACACCTCATCCGGCATGCATAGAGCGCGAGGCAGTGCCTAGGAATTTGTGATGGGCGAAACTGAGTATGAAGTATAGTCACGATTACCGATTACTCGGGGAGATCTGAATATTTAGAGCCAGTGCTTACTGCGTTTTATTATGTAAGTAACAAAAATATGGGATTCCATGTCATATGATTATTCGTATGCTCATTTGAACGTCATTATTTTGTGGGGCGAGAAAGAGGAGAGCGTTCACAGTGGTGGAGATAATAGGGCATAACACGGCAGAGCTTCAAATTGACTAGACAAAACAAAGCAAATCGGAGAAAAAAGTATATTCCTCTGACCTTTCCCAAAAAGCTAAATCACCACCACCACCACCACTAACAACAAAAACATCACCACCACCACCACCATCATCACCACCACCACCACCACCAACAACAACAAAATCTCACTGCATAGCTAAACTAGGCAAGTCGAGGTCTCCGCATGGTGAAAATAGACCAGCGCCGCCCATATTTTATCAACTTCGCAGGTCTGTTTTCTGCTCACATCGTTTGTTCAGCAATAACTCTAAACATTACTCAGCTCACTCTTCCACGCTTTGGACCCTCTCTCTTAGACATCCGCAAATACGCCAATGTTTGTCCTGGCTGGTTCGGAAAGGTGACTTAAATGCTTACGGTGAGCTCTGTTCCTATTTCTCTTGTCCCTCTCTTCCCTCCATTTTTCTCCCTCTCTCTCTCTCTCTCTCTCTCTCTCTCCTCTCTCTCTCTGCTCTTGCCATATAAAAATGGGAAGGCAAATAAACACGCCTTGTTTTGTTGATTCTGGGCCAAACAAATCATTAAATGTTTAAAATCCGTGATTTGACCAGCCAGTCGTTTGGCTCACTTTGAATACGATTCTTATCTAACTGATCAGCTCAATGTTCTTGCGAGAGATTCATGTTTGCCGCATTCCAGTGATCTTGAAATCGGCCACGTTGCTCCACAATAGTATTGTAGTAGTCGAATAGTAAGTAAGAGTCGGTCCACAGTGAGTTTACATCATGTTGGAAGCCGGTGAGCTCACAGTGGTATCTGCAGGATAATGAGTTGCACCGACTTGACCCACAACCACACTGTGTCCACAGACAGGGCCCGCAATTAGTAGAGGTAATCAAAGGTGTTACTGTACATATTGCGCACATAACAGATTCATCAACTACTGCGTGAGAAACTGTGTCTTCACTGGCTGTGTCGGATACGTTCCGGTGTGTCATGTCACTTCAGTCGTGACGTGTGAAGATACATATGCCAAATTTAAGTTATAAGTTTGTGTGCTAATTCTTGAGTGGGGTGGGGATGGGGANCTATCTTGTAGCGTCCTTGGGAAATGGGTGCCTGGGAAGTTCATCATGGGGGACCAGCAGTAACTTTGTTATGTATTTCATATGTAATACATGTATTATGTATTTACGTGTATGATGTGAATTGTTATTGTTTGTATTGTGAATGAAGTGTATAACATTGTATGATATTATAAACCAATTTCTCTACGGGATAAATAAAAGTTGTTTTTAAGTTTTGTTTTTCATTTTCCGAGGTGTGCTACATAAAAACATATTCTTACAGTGGCAAATTCAATCTAGAGAGGTACTTGCTTCATTTTTTTTTGTGTGATTGAGTTGTGTGGCTGGGATAGCGATGCCCAGTGTTTTGTTGGTCATGTTAATGAGTCTTTTTATACTGTTATCCACTTTCAACTGTTTTGCTTCCACATTTTCTTTGTAATTTACTTAACTCTCTGCACATCACACCAGCCCAGTTGGATAATTTGCAAAATGAATTCTATAGGATAATTACAACGAATTTCTGGCAAACAGCTTACGGATTAGCTGCTTTTAGACCAGCTTGATAAATCATCAAGCAGACAGTAAGGGGGCACTGGTGTAAAACTATAACTTGAAAGTGTGTGCGTCCCCTCTGTATATTTTTTTTTTTGAGGGNGGGGGGGGGGGGGGGGGGCTTTGTACGTTATGCTCGTTAAATTGTAATTGTTACTTTTTATCTATAATGTTTGCTTATATGGTATGCTATGTACACCTGAGTTAATAAATTTGTTGTTATAGCTATTGTTATTATTAATGTACTACCGCCTCTCGACGACAGTGCAATGAATGTTAGCGATGGTAGGGAGGGAGGAATAGTGTTTTATTTAGGACTGAAATATGGCTAGACCTGCCCGAATTGAAAATGAAATACCGCGAACTTGTCTGGCAAAAGCTTGTAGGCTGGTCTAGAATACTGTAGCTACTCACCTTGTATTTTTTTTTTTTTGGTAAGCAGAGTTCATCTGATAGTTTCTATCCTTTCTTTGAGTCAACTGTTTAGCCATGGTTTACACTGGCGGACATTTTCGTAAAATTAACCTTACAACCGTCATTTTGAAACTTTTCTATGGCCTATGTCTTTTGTAAAAACACCTCATAAAGACAGTGCTATACTAAGTTTCATGTTTCTATCATTATTAGAATTTAGCGTTCTCAAATACAGACCTCTCCAGCCCACTGTGTCGGGTTTCGGAATTTGGGTAGGCGACACAGGAAAAAGTAATTTAAATGGATGAGTTCTTATTGGATCTCTCATCTAAAATTGTTTTCTCTTTACAAGCAACCCGACATGACAAAAGTAGAGACCAAGAAACACTCGACCTGAAAACAGCAACAAATGATTTCAAGCACTGCACTGGTTATATTCAGCTTTGTTTTCTGTGGAAATTGTAGACGTATACGCCCATGGTGCATCCATTGTATTCCTTGTGACTGAACTGCACTACAGCATTTCCATTAACAGAGGCGGATCTAGCATAATTATCTAATTTAATTTGATTGGGTAGGGAGCTGTAAAAGACATCTCTTTTACTGTTTACTCCTTTTCTCTTTAAAAAAAATGTTTCCTTCTCTATATATTTTAACTTTCGTTCTTCCTATCAGTTTCTCTTTACTGTTTCTCTCTGCGTTTCATGTTTTTCTTTCTTCTTCTTTTATTTTGTTTACATCTCTCTTCCTCTCAATTGTTCCTTCTCATTAATCTTCTAAAGGCATTAGAGCTACCCAAATCTTCCCGCCTCCTCTCCCATCATTTCCTCCCTCTAACGATCCGCCCCTGTTCATTTTATCAGTCTTATACAATCTTGTCGCCAGCTGCAGCAATAACCACCAGTAAATTACCCACTAGTGTAAACAGATCAAAGCTGTCACTAAAATAGGACTTCTGGCAGGGACAATATTGATTGGACGAGAGGACATTCATTACCGGAGATTCCAAAAGTAGATCCCACATCTCGGAGACAAAAAAAGACTTAAATAACCGCTCTCTTTATTCCACCCGCGCTCCCCTTAATGGGCTTTTTAATGAACTGAATTTTTCTATACATTGTACTTTTTGTTTTCTTTAAAAGGTGAAAGGGTTGAATCAACAAAATGAAATAACAAACTTAAAGATCAAAACAAAATTAATCAAATGAGAGGTTTAGATGCAAAAAAAAGAGCTATTTCAAACCCTTGTATCGCACTGGATTGAACAAATCCTTGGCTTCCTAAAGTATCAAATGTAGACTATTCTTGTTTAAAGTTTTTGATTATTTTTTTATAAAAAATTCAGAGTTCATAGAATATCAGAAACTGAGTAAAATTAACTTTGGATACTTAAAAAGAAGGTGATATCAATTCATATTACAGAAAATGGCCGTATGACGAAGGAGAGCATGATTGCCGGATGGTTGCTTGCTTGAGTCGAGTCCTGACCACGCTCTTGTTATGCGTTGGGAAAGCATCACATTTTCGTCAGTCCATTCGTATGTAAAATGGGTACCTGGCAATAGGTATCGACTGTAAATGGCAGCTTCACTGTACGTTTCAGGGAGTTGAGAAATACCAGAATAATCTGGTCTGCTGGGGTTATAATAGTTTTAAATCGCGTCAGTGGGCATGCGTCTGGATACCTAACTTATAAACCGTATTGTTATTGTATTATTTTAGAACATGCGCATTAACAATGAGACCTCTTACCATCGTAAGAATTCCACTGGTGCACTGGTTCTGAATGCATTCTTAGTGGTGTTCAACCTGCAGAGTAAATGTAATTGCTACAATGGTACGAGATCCCATCGCTAATGCTTAAGCTTAAGCTCTCCATTGGCGTTTATCAGTTTTTGCATGTTAAGAATTGCTGGGCAGCGAATGGGTCTAACATCAATCAACAGAAGCCTATATGGGATTGTCGTAGCAAAAGATCCAGTGATGTATTTGACAATGCTGTCAATGCGTCCATATATGTTATTTGGCGAAGACATTTCAGATCTAGACTATCCGACACATTTCTTGCTGTGAATGAACTGCAATATGAATTGCTATCATCTTCTCTTTAAGTATCCAAAGTTAATTTCACATTTCCCATTTCAATTAGTCAATTTTATGATTGACGTAAGGGATATAACTTTATGCAGATAGTGAGTTACGGGGAATACTGTATGTCTGATCTCATTGCAAGACTTCTACGAGAGAACCTCCAGATTGTTTAGTCAATACGAGTGTACGTCATTGCAGGGTCGTAACTACCAAGCAGGGGCCCGCCTAGTACGACCCCAGGGAAACAGATGAGTGGAATCAATTTGGAGTTAGCCTGTACTCCTCAATACCGCATATATTATTGGTTTGCTTTGCTATTCTCAATACAAACTCATGGGTAGCACACAAGATTGGAGTGGGTTAAGGTACTGTTCTACTTTCGAATCAATGCAACCGTTTGAAATTAGTGCCGTTCTATAAGAATCAACTTAAGAGCTTCACTAGTTCATCGACCAACTTTAGGTATCAAAGAGTGCACTAGATCTACGGCAAAAATGAGGACATTAACCTATCATGGTCGAACTCTTTTAATTTTTCATTTCCTGCATCAGATGTAAAACGATTACAAGTACTAAATACATTGTGTATCATGACAATTTCACGTTGAGGTACTGAGTACGTTGTGTACTGTCCTACCACGTATTCGTCCTCCATACGCATGACGGAGCTTATAGGTTGCGGGAGCCTAATTGGTTAAAAATATTGGACTATCAGAGTCACCAATAGCAGAGTATATAATATGTCCCTATGTAGGAGTAATCGTATGACATAAAACCACGCCCAATTTTTTTGCGATATTTAGTCTTGAATTTGTAAAAAAAAAAAAATTCTTGCACGCAGTCTTCCCCAAATTTGGCTTCAGCGGATTTCATTTGTGCGGGCCTGTGGTCTGCAAAAGAAGCCACATTTTTAATCCTCTTTCAAAATTGTGAAAAATCTAAATGAAGGATCTCCACTGTAAACAAGTATAATAATAGAATTTCAGCAGAGTGGTGGCACCAGATCTGTGGACTTGACTTGGTCATCTAAGAACCTTCGTGTGGCTCGAGGAAAATTTATTAATAGTTCAAAGTGGCGTTTATAGTTTGGTTCCTGCAACTTGTTAGCGATCTGTAACAATAAATTTCCTTTTTTTTTTGAGATATGAAAGCGGAAAGCGTCTAGACTATATTTTCATCAGTTTTCTTAACCCTCTGTCCCAAGAGTAGAAAAATTAATATAGTGACAAAGACTGTTCCTATTGTGTTTTACGTAAGTAGGTTATCTTTTATAATGTCTATATAGACTATTTATTGTTATGCCATTGTACACTGGTTCTTTGAGGAGTCATTTCCACATAGCTTGTTTTGTTACGGAAACACTAAGCTCACGTGCCACATATGGCACAATGGGTCTTTGAGAGTTAAGTAAGTTTTGTTCCTGCGTATTCTAGGTCTTCCTATGATGTATCGTTTCTTTCAACATAAAGGGGAAGGAGGGGAGTGCATGTTAGGCCAGGGGAGGAGGTGGGAGGTGGGGAGTGGGAATGGGATAAAGAGGAACAGTAGTTGACCATTAAGTGGTGTCGATGCTGCAGCAAATATGAAAGCTGATCAGGAATAACAGTACAATTGTAAAGGGAATCTCTTTATAAATGTCTTGGAGCCAGAGGGAGTTTTATGTGTAATTATAAGCTGTCTTGTAA
Source organism: Ellobium chinense (assembly GCA_033807755.1). Classification (NCBI taxonomy): domain Eukaryota; kingdom Metazoa; phylum Mollusca; class Gastropoda; order Ellobiida; family Ellobiidae; genus Ellobium; species Ellobium chinense. The sequence goes on from JAWQUT010000093.1 coordinate 1,318,835, forward strand.
ACATTCAAGATTTTCTGCTGTCGGCGGGGAATTGTAAAGCTGAGAGTAATGACGCACAACAGATGTAATTAAATAATTGTGTGTGTGTGTGTGTGTGTGTGTGTGTGTGTGTGTGTGTGTGTGTGTGTGTGGAGGGGATGGGAACCTATAGGGGTTAGAATGGTTGTTGGTGGGGATATGCTACAAGTCTGTGATTCAACTGTTGAGGACTACTGTGACTAGTGTATAGCAGACAGATCCATGCATGCACTGTTCTCCCTCTAAAAGACCTCGTAGAATCCACCTGCTGACATTCATGTGCTGGTTAGTTGTTGGTTGAGCAATATTCCTTCCTCTTTATTGGTTACAGAAACCTAATCCGATTTGCCTTTTCGAGCCAATAAATTATTTTCCTTATGGTCACTTACAAGAAATTCCACAATCTGTACGTCTTCTTTAAACATTTGTAGCATTATTAAAAATGATGTTTAAAATATAAATCTGTCATTTCGTTTTCGAGCTAAGAGCCGATACATCGAAAGACGTAAACAAGCCAACTAGTTTCCTTCACGATAAGTTCTCCACACAGAAGGCCACACCGAAACTGAAGTGTATGACCCAAACTTCAGGTTTGATTTACAAAATCAGGAGAGAATACAAAATATTTCGCAGGCAGGTTTACAAATCTAGGGCCCATTCTCCGTAATCTATCAAGAGAACAGATCTTTTACTGTCCTCTTAAGGCATATGGTCAAACACTATTGTCATTCAGTTAGGAGTCTGTAACTTTTTGAGCCCTGATTCTGGCTCTGCCTCTATTGACACTATTCCTTCATCACCGATTTCCAAGCTCCTATTGACACTATTCCTTCATCCCAAGCTCCTATTGACACTATTCCTTCATCATCGATTTCCAAGCTCCTATTGACACTATTCCTTCATCACTGATTTCCGAGCTCCTATTGACACTATTCCTTCATCATCGATTTCCAAGCTCCTATTGACACTATTCCTTCATCACTGATTTCCAAGCCCCTATTGACACTATTCCTTCATCACCGATTTCCAAGCCCCTATTGACACTATTCCTTCATCA
>JAWQUT010000093.1:1329686-1348287 GCA_033807755.1 Ellobium chinense
AGAGAGAGAGAGAGAGAGAGAGAGAGAGAGAGAGAGAGAGAGAGAGAGAGATCAGACGTTTTCTAAAAAACACGTGAGTTCGATTTTTATCTATCATTTAGGGCGCCCGACACGGAGGCCTTGGTGTACCGTTTGACGGCCATTTATTCTGGGGGCAAATCTGCCATAACATTAGATTACAACCTGAAAAAGAAAATCGTCTGACTCATTCTCATTCCTTCCACCTTCCTCCTCTCTTATTTTCTTCCTTATAACTCTCATCGTTTCCATTTCATAAACATTTTCTCGTCCTCTGATTAAGAGAGAGAGAGAGAGAGAGAGAGAGAGAGAGAGAGAGAGAGAGAGAGAGAGAGAGAGAGAGAGANAGAGAGAGAGAGAGAGAGAGAAAGAGAGAGAGGGGGGGAAAGAAAGAGCCAGACGAATATTTTCGCTGTTTTCGTTCCTCCTGTTTCCCTCCCACTCTCTCTTGTATTATTTGTCACTGTCTCTCTCTCTCTCTCTCTCACTCTTTCAAACCTTCCACACTCTGTTTGCACACTAGAATGGAATGGGGATAGATCGCCGTAACATAAACTTTTTCTCTGAATTCTCGTTTATTATAAACTTTAAAGAGGAACTTTTATGCGTAGGTGTGTGTGTGTATGTATGTGTGTGTGTGTGTGTGTGTGGGGGGTGGTGGGTGGGTGAGTGAGTGAGTGAGTGAGTGAGTGAGTGAGTGAGTGAGTGAGTGAGTGAATGAGTGAGTGAGTGAGTTACTGACTGTCTGACTGACTAATTGACTGACTGATTGACTGACTAAAGGAACATTAAACAAAGTTAACTCGGATGCGAGCGAACAAGCCAGCCAGAAGTTCATATATATGTTAATCTTTTCCATTTTTGTCCTCTATTCAGACAGTGGTTTATATATCGGTCAGTGCGTCAGTCAGTCAGCTTGTCTTTTACACAATGTCTTTGTTTTCTTCTCTTCATGTCATGCAACAAATGTTATTGGACCGGTATTCTGCCACTTCATGAAATAATACTACATAGTGTGTGAATCTAGTATTGTAAGACAAAACTGTAGGCCATTTCTTAATTTTTTTCTGTCTTAAAAGACCGTATAACAACATCCATTATTATTTTGAGATATACTGGCATTTAAAATAAAACTCCAATATCGTTTATATACGGTACAGTGCTGGTTGCGCCAGAGAATATCAAGTTAGATTGTTAAATGATAGACTTATATCAGTGTTTGGACGTTAGAGTAAAGGAAAGTCTTTGCATTAGGGCTCTGCTTGTGCTAGGAGTCATTCATGTGGCTTTCTTGTAGCCTGATACTGACCTTGGTGGAGGTATGAAGATGCCAATGTATTTTTCACTGTTGGCTATATTAGGTTTTACTCTCATTAACTTATCCTGGGGTGCCGTTTCAAAATATTTTCTAAAGATGTTGTTTAGCTCTTCCTCCAAATTTTGACACAAAGAAAAATGCACCTGAACCAGTTAGATTTTGAGAACTTAGGCAGTGAAGCAGACACCCTAATATTTTAGGCCTTTTCACTCAGTAAACAGGGTAACCTTATCCACCTCGCAACAATCACAAATTTTATACTTGAGTGACTAAACCTCACCTATTCTGAGTCTACACATATATTTGCACCTATCTAAGCCTTTGAAACTAAAATCCAACCCCTTTCCCCCCTAACCATGGCCAATTTTCTGATTTTATAGGGACTATTTAAAATTGCATATTTTTATGCCAGGTGCTATTGGCATCTTCATACCTGGAGGACACCAAATTACAGTGTCTAGCTTATGTATGCACTTGTAAAATCGAAACCAGGTAAGAGAAAACGAAATGAGTGATCTTGAGGGCAAGCAGACTCCTGTCACAACGACCTGCCTTTACCCTAATTCTTCGCGTCCTCTTCCACTGATGTTCCTTTCCTGTCCGGAAGTTGGTTTGACCCAGATGTACATTTACGGTATTTTTCGGTGAAACGTCAGTGTTGTTGGTATTACCAGATGGTAACACGTCGTCTTCCGGTGTCTAATATGGGTCATCAGAGAGAGGCTAGGTGTCACCAGCCCAAAGACTGACCGGGAGAGCAAACAGACGTATAATCATAGAACAGTCGAGTACCCATGATTGCAGCTAGTCCTGTAATGACTATGAGACAAAGAGAAACAGGGCGCTCGGGCGCGCACACATTTAACCACTCACTCTCACACATACACATATTCACACAGACAGACACACACACGCAGATAGAAACACACAGACACACACACAAAGACACACATACACACACTTAGGCAAACCACATAACATCACACAGCCAGAGAGAGAGAGAAAGAAAGAGAGAGAGAGAAAGAGAGAGAGAGAGAGAGAGAGAGAGAGAGAGAGANAGAGAGAGAGAGAGAGAGAGAGAGAGAGAGAGAGAGAGAAAGTGAACGAGAGAGATATATTTTGTTTTCTCTATAATTTTGTTGTTTTTCATTTTTTATCTTCTTTTCTTCATTTTGAGGTCTTGCTTTTTAAATTCTGTTTTTTTGTTCTGTCTAAATCTTTTTGCACTCTTCCGTTTTCTTCCTTTTAACCGCTATTTTTCTACATTTTGCACACTGCATCACTCTTTCTTTTCTTTCATTGTTATTTGTTATTTTATTCCTTGTTTCTTGCTTAGTACTGTTGCCCTTCCTCTCACGCTCCCACAGCCTGACGGATATAATCATACAGTCAGCTCCGCTTAATTGCAACTCCTCGAGAACATGGAAAATGTTGCTATTAAATGGAGTCGCGATTACCTAGTTCCATGTACTTAGATATAGGGATATAGCATTTTGCATTTAGCAAACTTTGCTTAAGAGATTGCGATTATCCGAATTGTGAATAAAGCAGAGTCGACAGTATTTTGTTCCTTTCTTGTCTCAATACTTTTTCTGAGGTCTCGTCCAGTTTTGCCCTATTTCTTTTGGTGTGTGTGTGTAGGTGTGTGTGTGTGTGTGTGTGTGTGTTTGAGTGTGTGTGTGTGTGTGTGTGTGTGTGTGTGTGTGTGTGTGTGTGTGTGTGTGTGTGTGTGTGTGTGTGTGCGCGCGCGCGCCCGTACAGTTTTAAAATGGTTTAAATAGAGATAATTACATTTCCATGTTACACCACATCCCGACTCCTATCAATCCCAGGATACAGTTCCCAACATGGCTGACCTTTTGTTTACAACGCACATGTGGGAAACACAACATCTATAGATTCCCACACGCGCACGCAACCTATCAGATAGCATCTGTGATTATTTCGTTTCCATTCAGGAAAACTGGCGTAAGTTCAATATCTCAAAGCTCGGCATACGATACTCTTCCGAGAAGATGTCGATTAAGACCAAAACCTTTTTTTTTGTTCTTTAAAGTACAATCAGCAGCATAAAATCGTGCGGTCTTCCACACGGTTCCCGGACACTTGGCCGAACGGACATTTGGCCGAATGAACATTTGGCCGAATGAACATTTGGCCGAAATTCATTACTGCATATTGTTATATTCATTCATCTCGGCACTTTCTTCTCTCTCAGAGAATGTGCGAATGTAAGTTCTCACTAAATTCGTTTAAATGTTGACACGTACTGCAATAAAGAATTATGCTGTAATAAACACTTGTCAAAAGAAACAACCTCCCCCCTGAACAATGGCCCCACCCCACCAAAAAAAAACAACAAAAAACCAAAACAAATCTTCAGCCAACTGTCCTTCGGCCAAATGTCCGTTCGGCCAAGTGTCCGTTCGGCCAAATATCCTTCGGCCAAATGTCCGTTCGGCCAAGTATCCGTCGGCCAATTGTCCGTCGGCCAAATGTCAGTCGGCCTAGTGTCCGGCCACGCTTCCACACATACATGGCCTTCAGAAGTTTGCTAACACTCATCCATCGCGTTATTTTTAACGCATTTTAACCTTCACCCTACTAAGCCAGAGATAAAAAAAAAAAAATGAAAAAGGTCTTTTCTTCATCACGCAGGGAAATTAGTTTAGAAGGCCATACAAGTTTGTATTTCATTTGTAATAAAAGCACATAGAGAAGTTTACACCATACACGTAAATACTCAATATGACATATGAAACACACATCAAAGTTATGACTGGTCGGCAATTGTGCAGCGCCCTGGTCCCCCAGCTCTAAACCAGGTACTTATTTATACCTGCGTCTAGTGGGGAAAGGTGTATTTCCCAAGGACACCACAACGATAATCATTCCTGCCCAAGAGTCAAACATACAAACCTCAGGTTTGACAGTCTTCAGTTTCTCAATATGACTAGCAAACCACACGGCCCCATTGCCTTCCTGTAGATAGCCCTTGGAAAAGATGCGAAAGATCCCTGGTTCAAGTCCCGCTACCGACAGGTTTCTGTTTGAGTACAGACGCGAGGAATTAAAGGCATTTTATTACCAGAGGTCTGGGTGGGGTTTCAAATGTCATCTATGTGTGTGTGTAAGTGTGTGTGTGTGTGTGTGTGTGTGTGTGTGTGTGTGTGTGTGTGTGTGTGTGTGTGTGTNAGAGAGAGAGAGAGAGAGAGAGAGAGAGAGAGAGAGAGAGAGAGAGAGATGCCATTAGTAAATATGTCAGTTATGCACTTTTTGACCCATTTTATTTGTTATTTTCATTTTCCTTTTTTAAAATTTATTCTGGATTGTTGAATTTATTGCTGTGTGGTTGGCTTTGCCTAAATAAACAATCTTGAATCTTGATTTTATAACATAGCCATAACTCTGCTAAAAAGGGACGTTAAAGCCTTACACTCACATTCACATGGATAAACACTGTTGATATTTTCTTTAAAGGTGGACTAACATTCAGTGACTGTTTGTTTTCTCTTTTCATTTCAATCTGTTACGTGACCTACTTACATCTGTACTGAACTTTAAAAATATCGAGATGACGTAGGTGGGCTTAAAGCTGTCCGTACAAGTCTTTGATTCTTTAGGAATAGTGCTATACGTTTACAGTTATTAATGAATATTTTACACCTGTAAGACAATCCCCGGAAAAGCCCTTATTTTATTGCTTTTCAAATAGATAATTATCTCTCTACTTCGATTACAGGTAGGAAAGTAGATCTACGCCTTATTTCCTACATATATAATAAATTGTTCCAAAATTAACAACTAGGACAGTAACGTAGCTCCACAGTATGAAAGACTAAGCACTAACCACCGCCGAAGCGCCAATCGGAAAGGAGCGGGAACAAAAAAAAAAAATGAATGTTCCAATGTTCGGTTAAGGGGGAGGGGGAAGGCGGGTCCTGAGGGCGAGTTTTCAACTGCCACATTTAAAAAAAAAAATAACTATCATTTTTGAAATCAGCATGTTCAAATTAGTGTAAAACAGTGAAAAAATATCATGGTTCATATCTTGGTTGCTATGGAAACGGCCGCCAACTTGAATATTTATATGAAAATATGTCATTTTCAATAGATATCTCCTCCGCCAAATGAAAAGCTATGCATTCGATATTTTACACAGACATGTGCAAAGATATCCTCTCAATACTAATAGAGAGGTTTTTTGGATATCCTGATGAAATTGTATTTTACACAGCTTTAAATATGGGGTTCCACTAAATAACTAATTTCCACAATTTTTTAACAAAAACACCATGAATTTCAGAAAATTAAAAAAAAAAACCACCAAAATATCTCTCAATTACATTTTACACATTTGGAGAACGTATATACAAAAAAATACGTAGATTAGTCCAGAAATGACGATGGAGATAGGAAATTTGTATGAGAAATCGGCAATCAAAAGTTTCAAACGTGAAATCTGAATGTAATAACAATGGAAGTCCAAATATGTATGTAATAATTTTGGAACTCATATGAGGAACTTATATACACAAATTTAGAAAAATTCCTCTATAAACAAATGAAGGAGGCTAATATTTTGAGTTCTGAGAAGAGACATTTTCATACATGTACACGAACATTCATTAGGGAGTTCACGTGCTGGTGTTATTGTAAACCACAAAACGAGTCTGATACAAATGGTCCGAACTTATCAGAAAACTGGGTCAATCGAGGCGAGCACACACGAAATACGACGGGCGAATCAAATAGGCGCCCGATGTTTGTCGGCCTGAGCCGAGCTAAAAGTAGGTCTTGACCTCGCTATATATAGCAGGAGGACTGGTGCTAAACATAATTTATGCTTCATTTCAGCATAACTTTGTACGGCATACACGTTCATTGGTCAAATCTATTCATAGATTGTAGTAGAAGAGAAAATTTCCTTTTGTATGACATGTGACACGATGGGTCGATTTTTATGGCTTATAGCTGAAAATCAAGCTCAAAGTTACTTAATTTCAACAGGGATACCTCAAATTGACGAAAACAAAGTTTCAGTCACCATCTCCAGATGCATTTTTTTTGGCAAGACATGGACTTTTCTGCAGTCAACAACACTTTGTCTGAATTCTAGTCAAAGTACCTAAAAATAGCAAAACCCTGACCTCGATAATTTCATCCCAAAACCTCATTTTCAGGACCCGCCCCCCTCTTTGATGAGCTCATGAAAAACATCTTTTAGCGAAAGGGGTTAACCTATATGAACAAAGACGTGACCCCACCTCAAAGACATCCGGGTTTCATATATCTACCCAGAGACAATTAGATCTAGATTTGTAAAGAGGTCAATCCGTCATAGAATAGGAGAGAGACATGATTGCTCTGACAATCCCACGACAAATGACGTCATTTTTCATGACGAACCATCGTATTAATTGGATACACCAAATGTCAAAATGTTCCAAGTTGTCTCCGACTTTAAAGTGAAAGAAAGCCACCTTTGAAAGTAAACTGACTTTTGATATACTGTAATTTCGCTCTTACCGGCAACGTTCTTCAAAAAAAGCTTGTACTTTAAAACTGCCGATTTCTTGGACTTGTGGGCGATCTCCTTCTTCACTGGAAATTGTAAAGCAAAGGAGGAAGCTGAGCTTTCGGCGATTTTGTCTCGGATGTCTAAACTTTCCTTTCCAAACGGACATTCTAGAAATAGACTCACTGTTGGTTCGAGCAGATTGTTAGCCGGACAATCCATAGATAAAAGACGTCGCTTCCTTCCGCCCGTTCAGATTCTGGCGTTTGCCCTTTCGTGTTTAATTTAGCTTCGACGCAGACCGTGTTTGACAGACCGGGCGCACTGGAAAGTTTTCTTAACTGCTCCACTTGTCCAGCTAACCGACAGCATTTCTGTGTCCCGAGTCCTTTGTTTGTATGACTGTTCACATCAATACTAGTATCATCTTCAGCTGAAAAAAAAAAGGCAAGCACTTCAGTCTATCAAATATCACTGGTGATTTTAGTAAAACATGACACGTTCACAGCAATAAAATATTTCGGTTACAGAGTCTATTTCTGTTATATGTTTTATCTTTAATTATCATCTTCAGCATCATGATCAGCATGATGATCATCATTACTGATACTATAATGAATCACAGAAATCCCCACCGTGACCCGTAGTACATAACGATAATAATAATAATAAAAAAAGTCTTTGTCCTTGTCTTGTGATTTAAATTTTTGCATCACATGGAAAGATACAGAGACAGGAACAACTAAATTCCCCTATCTTAGTTTTAAATTCCATCCGTCCAATAGTCATTATATCCTTTCGCATTTTGCTTTTGGCATGTACTACCATCCATGCATTTATTCATCCATTCCTCACTCACTCACTCACTCACTCACTCACTCACTCACTCACTCACTCACTCACTCCACTCCACTCCACTCCACTCCACTCCACTCCACTCCACTCCACTCCACTCCACTCATGCACGCTCTCATGCACATCGAAGGAAAGCGAAGCTACAAACGAGCATCCATCCATCCATCCATCCATCCATCCATCCATCCATCCATCCATCCATCCATCACCCAAATTGGCTAGACTAATGGGTTCTTTAATGGGACTTCTATATCATGTTTCTTGTCAGTTCCAGCTGTCACAATACACTCCCGATCTGGCACACAAACCGGAAGTGAAGTCACAACTTCTGATTCCCGGAAACAGGGAACGCTGAAGAAAATGGCACTTCCAGTGTGGCACCATTCATACAACTACTAGTGCTCTGGCAGCCAAATAAAGCGAACGGAGCAAGAGAACACTACAAAGTGGGCAAGGTCACGTGACCCTAGTTGGACGTACGTGTCTTGCTTGAGCAATGCCATGGCGTGACAGACTTAGAAACAGGAAGTTTAGTGAAAAACGCGGACTCTTTTGGGTAGTGAAAAGACTAAGATTCTGTAAAAATTACATCTTGTTTTCCTTTGTAAGGTCACCAGCTATTCTAACAGTCTGGTTCATGGTGGAATGACCGAATGGATGATTGCGGAATGGAATGCGTGAATTTAGTTGTATTTCAACTGTACTGTTACATTATGACAGCCCTGATACACTGGGCCCAAATCGCGCTCATTAGAGCACCCATTTTTGTAGGGCAAGAACAACACAGAGAATAATAAAACTCACAGTGTGTCAGAAAACTCGGCATAGACTGATGTGGCAGCACCATTGAGTGTCTAGACAGACAGACGAAAGGATTCTCTGGTATTTCTCTTGGCATTAGTGTGTTTGATGAGGGTGGAACCAGCGAAGTGGTGCAACACCAACCCACTTGTGACTTACACTGTATTGTTTAACTCTCAAGTTTACGCGGGATATCAGGGACCAGATTATTATATAATTTATATGAAGAATTCTAAAAATTGGAACCAAATGTCTTAAGATATTATATCACAAGTAGAAGCGCTCCTATTGCTTCTCTGCCAAGATTTGAGACACTGCAGTTTGTTGGCAAAAAAGATATTAACGAAAACGTCTGACTAAAAGTCATAACACCGACAATAGGAAATTTTTGCAAGTGGTTGTAGAGAGAAAGGGTTGTAGGCTCAAAGAGGCAAGTCAAATTTAAGCTTTCAGAACCTTTATGAACAAGAAGATGCTGTATTATTTATACCATTGGTAGATTCTTTAGCTTTTGAGTTGATACATGAATTCTGATATTGTCATCAGAATCGATTTAAGATTCTTAATCAAATGATACCAAGTTTGCAGTTCCCGTGTTTAATGGATTACGCACGACAATAATGCATGTAGGGCAATGGGGGCGAATGGTTGCGGCCTTGGACTTAAGATTATAAAGTCGTGGGTTCGATTCCCGATACGATCGTGTCGCAGATGCCGTGGGAAATCATTTCATTCATATTTCCCTCGATCCGCCGGTCTCGTGTGTGTAAAATAGCCATAAGCAGCCAACGATGTTATCAGAATGCTAGTGATCAGCGTCTATGACTGGAAGCTCCCCAGGTAGTTAGCATTCTTCCTAAGAGGTCTGGCCTGCTGGGATGATAATATCGTTGGCAGGAGAGGACAAATGTCGGGAAGCAGGTTTAAAAACCGCTGAATCACTACATTTATTATTATTATTGTTATTATTATTCTAATATTTGACTGGTCATTGATCTCTCCATGAATATATATTATAAATATACACTTTCCTGAAGAGTCCAAAGTATCTCTTGTCCAAAACAAGGTAGAACCACTGAACGACTTAGACAATTTTTTCTCTATTTCCAAGTCACAGACAGTTTTTTTTTCACCAAACCCGCCTACTTGTTAAATGTATTTTTATAACAAACTTTATCAAATGGGAGCAAGGTCTTCTCAGATTCTGGGATTACAGGGCGTCAGTGGGATGCAGACAATGAGAGATTGGCCAAGATTTAGCTCTTCAGCCAGGATGTCGTGGTTTTGGAAAGATTTAAGTGATGTTTACCTCGGCCATTTCGTGTTATCAAACTTACAGCTCCAAGTTCCCGCTGGGCTCGACACATCTTCTGATAGACTGGAAAACTCTCCATGGGGGTGGGAGTCGCCCAGGACAACGTGATTAGATATAAATCTAATCTAACGACTCCAGGGGCGGATTCTGAAAAAGAAAAGCAAGTGAGGTTCCCCCACATTTCAGTATTAACCCTATTAGAGAATCGTATAAAGACGACTTTGTATTATACCCAACCTCTCCTGCCCCACTCAATTTTTGCTAAGGATTATCATATACAGATATGGAATGAACAGCTATGTAGAACTACTGATAAGTAAAGGGTAAATGTGATTAGTAATATTTAGGGCATTACTTATACTACTTAGACGTGACCACGTACAGATACTGTGTTTTCCGTAGTCAAACTGCATGGTAGCGCTTAGCGATACCTTTTTTTTTTGCTTTGTAATCTCAATTACAATCACTCGTGAGTAGCTCTCATAAACTGAAGAGCGTAAGGTCTTGGAAATGTTGGTTCAGTTCCTGGGCTGCGTCGGGCAGTTTGTGCAGTGGTGTCCTTGGGAAAGACACTTTTCTCCGACTTCTACACTCGACTCAGTTGTGAATGGGTACCTCGCATTGGAACCGGGGAAGAACCGGGGAAGACCATGGCGCTGCTCTGTGGCGACTAAAATGAAAGAGGTCTTTGGAGAGTTGGCTGAAAAATAGCGGAGGAGGGGCAAGATGCTACACTACTCTCTCTCTCTCTCTCTCTCTGTTTCTCTCTTTCTGTCTGTCTCTCTCTCTCTCCGTCGTTTGTTTTTCAATTTCCTTGTTAAATCGTTTTCCAAAATTTACATTCCTTTATCAGGAAGTGTAAAGCAATGAACTTAACTGTTCCTCAACTATATTTTTAAACATTGGGCGACTATTTATTTATTTATTTATTAATCTATTTATTTATATACTTACTTATCTATGTTGGCGCGATTATTGGAAGGCATAATCTTCACATTATTATAGCCTGAACCAAAGGGGAAAAAATGAAAGAAGCAGTGAGTCTTTATATCAATGTCATCAAGAGTCAGCTCTGAGCAACAGAACTATTCGTTTCAATCAGGTATCGTTAATAGGACACAAATAGACTCTGGGGGTTTCAAGGAGAAAAGAGGCTTTCCGCCTTAACGACATGGCTTCGATGTTACCGTTAAAAGAGATAAAACACTCAGGTCCGCATTTCAGTGCCGTGCTGTGCCATGTCACGCCGTGCTATGCCGTGCCGTGCCGTGTCCAAATTCGGTGTTTTACCCAAGCTGATGAGTCATGAGCTATTTCAATATTATCTCGAAGCCTCGCGCTGACGCCATAAGAGAGTTTACTCGCCCTCGGGTCACCCCTGGAAATGAGGAGAAAACTCGTTTGAACTCCGTGCACTCACACACGCCTTCTAATTTGTATTAGGGGCCATTAGGCTATTATCGAATTTGAGACCGATCCCATTACAAGAAGCGTCCGAAATTCGGCTCAGAAAGAATTAAAAACATCTAGACTTTGGTGGCGTTTCTCACAGCCATTGGCGGATCCATACATTACTGAAATGGAGAGGTGTGGGCGTTTGGTTAAGGAGGTACTCAGCGCTGATATATATTGCATTAGATAAACAAGATGTTAAGAAGAGGGATGGACGCATAGTGCCGGATGCAAAACAAAACAAATGAAACAAACAGACAAACAAACACAAAAAAGCAAGCGACCAAACAAACAAGGAATTCTGCCGAAAGTTCCAAATACGACAGGGAAGTAACCATTTTCAGATTCTTCTTCCCACCTGGTCTAAGTGAAGCAAAGAGTTTAGCACCCCTGCATACTCGAAGACGCGCAAGAGAATTATTCAATTTCCAAGGATAATTTCTATGCACACGGCCTTTTCTTATTTTGAGAGTTTGTGCATTAACGATGGGATCTTTTATAATGTTGAAAGCTACGAAGGGCACATTCAGCTTCGATGCACTAATGTAACTTTTATGACGGTAAGAGAACCAATCGTTAATGCACAATCGCTCAATAACAGACTTATGAACTACCTGTTATGAACTACTTGTTATGAAGTACCTGTTGTGAACTACCTGTTATGAACTACTTGTTATGAACTACCTGTTATGAACTACCTGCCCTTGTGATAGAATGAATTTCGTCTGATATGTGGTGCATATAAAATATAGATAGCCTAAACTAGAACTTGATAATGTTCGTTCCAGGGACACATTTAGTGTTGGATAGAATATTGAGTAAGATTAGGAATGTTATTAAAACCGGCAGAAGAGCTGATCTGTCTTCTTGGGAGAGCTCGTACTGCCAGGGGTGGGTCAACACATTCCATTAAAACTATGTATACTAGTATGCAGTCAGGGAAGTAGGATGAAAAAAGGGGTGGGGGTTGGGGTTGTAAAATATTGCCTTTCATCAAATTCATGCCTCTTTTTTTCACCCCTCTTTTTTCTTTGTACTCTAGAATCAGGGGTGGGCTCAGGAATGATATTAGGAATCTTGGGGACGAGGGTGGGGTGGGGGAAGGTGAATTAAAATTATGACTATTCTATAATATTCGAAGTTACAGCTGCAAAGCCATGATTTTAGACATTATAAAAGGGATTTCACCGTTATGACTTTAATGCAGTAGCCGTCTCTGAAAAAAAAAGAAGTATTGCTCTGAACTGGAAACTGCCATTAAGTGAATTGCTTTTAGATGGAGCTGACTGTATGATATAGGTCCTTTTCGGAAGAGGAAGGAGACTGCGGGTTTCACGCTCCCTAGTTCTTAGTTTCAAAGCTATTTATGCCTTAATCCAAAGACAGAATTCTGGTAAGCTGTTCAATAAACTTGTTAAACTTGTTAATAAGGAACGTTACTTTATCTGAGAAATCCACTGAACTTTTATTACATGTACTTTCAAAAGCGAATCAGTGCCAGTATCCGTACAGAAAATAAACAGTAAGGATACTGTAAATGGAAGATGCCCAATATAAAAGCATACCGTTCTTCAGCATTTGAACGTAGTACCACGCGCTCCTCCCCCTGAAGATGGCCCGGCCGAGATCAAAGCGCTTGAGCCGTCGGGCGAGAGGTCTGTTGTTCGAATCCTGCTAAGTGACACGACATTAACCCTTTAAGTTCCAAGTGTAGAATAGCTAATATAGTGAGAAAGCCAGTTCATTTAGAGGTTTTGAGTAAGTGGTTTAGATCTCTTCAACTGAACTTTTATACCGTCATAATAGTATATTATTGTTATGTAGTAATATTGTACACTGGTTCTTTTCCACATCGTTATAATGTCATAGTGTCACGGAAACACCAAGCTCATGTACCATATACGGCACATTGGGTCTTTAGGGGTTAATTATTCTTGAGTATTTTCTCCACCGTGTTTACATGGCACTCTTTTATCGGCGGCTTGACGAGGAGACTAACATAGCTACAGATGAGCTGAAAATTTACGTGAAAACCTAACACACAAACAAATTCCGCGTTTCGTTTCACTCTCAGCGCCAACAGTGTCTATGTACTTTTACGGATTTTGTATATGGGGAAAGGAAGAGAAGAGGGGAGGAGGGGGGGAGGTGGGCTCTTGTAATCAGCCGGCTGTCACAAGTACTTTTACAAGTACTATAAAGGAGGCGAGAAAAAGGAGACAAGGAAGACTGTTAAGTTATAAAGAACGCTTATAAAAAATGTTGCATAGCAAACGAAGGACTTAACAAGAGAGAATGAGGGCAATAAAACCAGGCCGGGCTGCTGGGATTTGACTTTCTATCATCAGGCAAGTGAGACTGGCAAGAAACGCTGATTTAATACACGTTTTTTTCCCAGTCGACTTGAGAATAAGGAAGTGATGATGATGAGGGAGAAAAGAAAAAGAAAGAAAAGGAAAAGAGGGGAAGGAAGGATAAGGAGGAGTAGGAAGAGGAGGAGGAGGAGAAGAAGAAGAAGAAGAAGAAGAAGAAGAAGAAGAAGAAGAAGAAGAAGAAGAAAAGGAAAACGAAGAAGAAGAAAAGGATGAAGAAGAAGAAGGAGAAGAAAAGGAAGAAGAAGAAGAAAAGGAAGAAGAATGTGAAGAAAAGGAAGAAGAAGACGAAGGAAAAAAAAAGGAAGAAGAAGAAGAAGAAAACAACAACGAGGAGATATGAAGAAAAAGGAGTCAAAATCGACGAGTAAAAATGAAATAGAAGAAGAAGAAAAAGAAAAGGAAAAACAACTGGAGAAAGATGCCACGGAGGAGAAGGAGGAGGAGAAGGAGAATTGTAAGAGGAATAATATAAAGAACATGAATAAGTTAAAAACATGAATAAGTTAAAAACAAAACAAAAAAAAATCGCTCCTATAAAGGAAAGACGACCGTTCAGAAACTGCGTAGAAGTTGATGGCTAGTACGAGTATTTTCCTTATTACGTTGATACATTTTCCCCCTGTATTTTGTCAGTTGCGTGGCATTTTGTCAATCAATTTACGTCTGTCTGTATCACACGTTTTTAACAAATTTGTTAACACAGACCCAGACCACAAACAGAGGCGAAAGGTATGTGATGTAATCGATCAAAAAGGTTTTAAAAGTACATCAATCGATGTATATTGCCGGTGGCAGGGCACAATAACAGAAAAAAAATAACTGCGTCATTTGCCATCATATCGTACTTTTACAGCGCACATTTGGCCATTCGCATTTATATCTAATACACTCATAAACACTAATTCCCATTCGTCCTTTCAAATATTCATTCATCATTGTTTATAAAGCCCTCATATCTCGATTGAAATGTTCATTACACAATTTCACTACAACCGAATCAGAACGCTCGATGTAATTTTTTTTAATCACATAATTCTATGGTCATGTACATTGTGTTACCACTTTACTTGTAGGCGTATTTCTTCCGTCGTCTAATTTTGACATTTGAATCTGAATTTGAAAACAACATAAAAACTGATTACTGCTAGTCTGCTATGTCAGTCTTACAAAAGCTCGTAAGATTTCTTGAAAGCGTTCTGTGTAACACGTAAACGCACAGAAAACATGTTTTCATCCACACTAAGACCACACGTAGTCGATGGCATATTCTAGTTTCTTATTCAGAATTCAAAGTGTCTTGAATAAAAATAGAAATAAGGCTTGGCAGCTGACCTGCGGAGAATAGTTGGTTTCCTAGGACAAGCCTGCGCTATCATTGTGTCGAGAAACTCAAAAGAAGACCGAGTAAGTGAAGAAGAAGAAGAAGGAAGAGAGATGGCAGAAATAGTTGAAGAAGAGGATGAAGAAGAAGAATGAGAAGAAGAAGAAGAAGAAGAAGAAGAAGAAGAAGAAGAAGAAGAAGAAGAGGAAGAAAGAGAAGAAGAAGAAGAGGAAGAAGAAGAGGAAGAAGAAGAGGAAGAAGAAGAAGAGGAAGAAGAAGAATTTGAAGAAGAAGAGAAAGAAAGAGAAGAAGAAGAAGACGAAGAGGAAGAGGGAGAAGAGAAGTCACAGAATACAGTAAAATAGTCCCAAAAGATTTGTTGCGATTTACAATTGTGCCTTTTGGGAATTTGTCGAGAAACTGGATCACGGTTAACACTTGACAATTTAAAGAAAGCCACAATACTTTGTAACGATCACTCTCTGTTATGTAGTTCATCAGCACCGGTGCTAATAGGGAAGAACATACAAGACAGAATCATCATTTTAACATCAATACTGGAAAGAAGCATCCCTCTTTAAGATGACCCACTAGTTCATGCCTTTTAATATTAGTAGTAAAGTACAGACTGTGCAGAGNAGAGATGGAAGAAGTAGTTGAAGAAGACAAAGAAGAACGAGAAGAAGATGAAAAAGAAGAAGAACAAGAAGAAGAAGAAGATGAAGAAGAAGAAGAATATGAAGAGGATGAGGAAGAGGGAGAAGAGAAGCCACAAAATATAGTAAAAAAGTCCCAAAAGATTTGTTGCGATTTACAGTTGTGCCTTTTGGGACTTTGTCGAGAAACTGGATCACGGTTAACACTTGACAATTTAAAGAAAGCAACAATACTTTGTAACGATCACTCTCTGTTATGTAGTTCATCAGCACCGGTGCTAATAGGGAAGAACATACAAGACAGAATCATCATTTTAACATCAATACTGGAAAGAAGCATCCCTCTTTAAGATGACCCACTAGTTCATGCCTTTTAATATTAGTAGTAAAGTACAGACTGTGCAGAGCATTAGTGCGCTATTTTTGCTAGAAAGATTCAGTTCTTTGTACTCCAAATACTGGGAATATTATTCTAAATTTTCAACTTATCAGGATAAAAGTACATAGAGGAAGTACTGTACAGGAAGGACTTTTCACGTTTCACGTCCACGTGAGTGTTTAGATTTAGGTTGATTAGGTACTTAATCCATGAGACTATGAAAGAGATCACAGTCCTGATTGAGAGTCATAACTCAAGGAAACAAGAGACAGAGATTAACGGATAGAAACGAGAGAAGTGGCATTTTGAGAGACAGTGTTGTGACACCTTGGTAAACATAATAGGAAGTAGCATGATTCTTGACATGAAAAAAAAACTAAATGAGGTTTATTTCCATCAATCGTCTTCTCCCAGACACAATCCCCAAGACAGTTATGATAGCCAATCGCAGCCGAGGAGAGTGAGAGCGTCTTCAAGAGCAGACAACCCTGTCACTTGAAACAGCTCCAGAGGATAGCTGATTAGTCTTGTCTGAGTGGGTCATTCAGTCCAACTCGTATAAACACATACGCAGCTGCGTTTCCCGGCACACACATACGCATGCGTGCGGGCTCATACGCACATATACACAAACACATGCAGGCATGCGCTTCGCACTCACGCACACATAAGCATACGCAAACACGGATCTATATATATGCCTTTAAACTCTGCAGTCTGAGAATAAGATGTATTTTAGAATTAGTAATTTAAGTGACATAAGACGCTGTTTGATTGATCTCCCGCTTATGACATGCTCATATTCTCCGCTCGGAAACACATAAATCGGAAACTCGTACTCAGAGATCGAAGCAACAGAATATCTAACAAGTGTTAAGGCTCTTTGACTTTCTGACCCTCTTAAAGGGGCTGGACCATACCTGGGCCATGACTCCCAAGTGTTCTTCTGTTGTTTTTTTCCCGCCTCGGGAGGAACTTAAATTCGCAACGTCCGGTTCCTTTCAGCATTGGAATGGCCAAAGCAGGTATAAAACCAGGTTTCCGCGATTTTTTTTCACATATAAGGACCCTAGAAAAATCCTTAACTGATCAAAGTAGACTTAACACTAGGCCCAGATTAATTATACCTGATAAAAACTTTAGTCATTGACCTAAGATTATGAGTTAAGATTAAGGAAACAAAACGCGTGACGAATGTAAAGAAACAGTAACTGGAATCACATTACGCGGAAAGAGAGAGAGAGAGAGAGAGAGAGAGAGAGAGAGAGAGAGAGAGAGAGAGAGAGAGAGAGANAGAGAGAGAGAGAGAGAGAGAGAAAGAGAGAGAGAGAGAGAGAGAGAAATGAAGAATAGAAAGGGGCCGGACGAGTGATCATTTTTTAAATGTTAAAACCTCCGCTGTAGCAGAATTTCAAATTCTGAGGGACACCATCTCTAACTCATCCCTAGGGTTCCGTGGATTCCAAATTCGTCCTTGCATACGTCATGCATTTCACAACTTTTCATCTAACCTCCATCGATCATGCAAAGCATTCACTATTGCGCANAGAGGAAGAGTAGAAAGGGGCCGGACGAGTGTTCATTTTTTAAATGTTAAAACCTCTGCTGTAGCAGAATTTCAAATTCTGAGGGACACCACCTCAAACTCATCCCTAGGGTTCCGTGGATTCTAAATTCGTCCTTGCATACGTCATGCATTTCACAACTTTTCATCTAACCTCCATCGATCATGCAAAGCATTCACTATTGCGCAACGTCGTAAGCGGCTATGAAAAATATCGTTTTATTGTTTTCAAGAGGCCAAACCTCACAGTGAGTGACAGCTTCCCATAACACTGTTGCCAATAACTTTAGATTCACAGACCCCATAGACACTTCCAACGTGCAGCCTATTTTTCCAGTCGAACACACCGCACATTTCACGGCCGTCTCCGTAGTGTGTTCACTTTACCTCCCGGGTCGCCGTGGTCTCGATAACCACTGTTGTTTAGGTTGTCCGGCGCCATCTCGCCGGAAGCACACTGTACCAAAAAGGAACTTCCTTCAGGGGACATTATGTGACCCATTACTTCCGGCGGAGTTTAACATGCAATCGGTTTTGCCTTACTGTCCTCAGACGGCGAGAGGAACACCGAGACCCGCCTGACTAAATAATTAAACGTACGACACAAGCCCCTCTTCCCCCTTTCCTCGCTCCAAAAAAGGTCCCTTGCAGTCAATTTAATGTCGTGGTGGGGGAAAAATACATTGGCACTGAGAATATACCAAAAGAAAGAGCAAAACAGTTTATCCATCCTCCCTCTCCTACAGACAGGCAGGCAGGCAGGCAGGCAGGCAAACAGGCAGGCAGGCAAACAGGCAGGCAGGCAGAAGACTGTGTATGTTTGTGTAGGTGTGTGTGTGTGTGTGTGTGTGTGTGTGTGTGTGTGTGTGAGAGAGAGAGAGAAAGAGAGAGAGAGAAAGAGAAAGGGAGAGAGAGCTTTGCGCAAGCAGTATTGCAAGGAGAAATATGGACGAATAATCTTGTGTTATGAAGTCAGTTGATGGTTATGAAGGAGCGCGCTGTTTCTCTCTCTCTCTCTCTCTCTCTCTC
>JAWQUT010000093.1:1348303-1373303 GCA_033807755.1 Ellobium chinense
TCTCTCTCTCGTCCCATAAAACATGCGTTCTAGTAAGTATGCGAAATGTCACATATTCATCACGTTCTTCAATGTGGTTATTATTGAGCTTATATTTTCAAGTTCAGATCTTTACACACCACGTTTGCAAAGGTAGACTTGCCCATATCCCATTTTCATATTGTCATTATAACCGAGAATCAGTACTAACAGTAGCTGGTAATATGTAATGTAATGGTACCAAGTAGCGATTAGTAAGAGATCAGAACTTTCAGTAAAGGTTTTCTATTGTCGTCGGCATGGATGAATCAGGCTTCAATTGTCACGAAGACACCAGTCATTTCCGGGCTAGTATACAGCGAAGCAGCTACTATTAAAACGATGCCTCTGGCAGAAAATGTATTCATCACAGTATTGCCATTCTGGTCATATACCTTTCCCTCATAGCAAGTTTGATTTTTTTGTTTTTGTTTTGTTTTTATTTCCCTTCGCATGGCGCTGAAGCAAATTTAATGGGGAAAAAAAGGAGCCTATAATTTTATTGATTAAAAAGAAGAAAATCAGGCATAATATATCCACTTTACCCTACATTTCACAATTTTCTCCAAAATGGCATTTTTGGAAAGCCATTTTACCCTACCTTATGGGAAAATCCCTACCAGTGGCAACACTGATTCAGCATCTCTTCTCTTGCTCTCTCCCCTCCTCTCTTTCGTGGCTAATCATGTGACATGAACAACGAGTGTTTGGATTTGGATTGTGACAAAGATCGAAGCCAGCACTTACACGCTGCTTTAACCATTTTCCCTCCCCTCCGCAAATAAATTCCAGGAAAGACTTATCTTGTCTGAGTAGAAACTAATACTGACAATAAAACGTGTCTACCACCCGTGTACTTACCACGGGCTACCATTCTCTACCTCTTCCCACATCCCCATCATCCAGCATGACTGCGAATAAGGCGGTCGCGGTACGAAGATACAGCACTATAGTCTCGCAGTCCTGCAAGACGCCACTGACTTACGTCAAATAAGGCTTGCCGATAATTGGATGCCAAAATCTTAGTCTTGTTGCGAGTTAGATGCCAGCATCTTATTCCTGTCGATATTTGGATGACAACATGTTATTCCTGTCGATATTTGGATGACAACATGTTATTCCTGTCGATATTTGGATGACAACATGTTATTCCTGTCGATATTTGGATGACAACATGTTATTCCTGTCGATATTTGGATGACAACATGTTATTCCTGTCGATATTTGGATGACAACATGTTATTCCTGTCGATATTTGGATGACAACATGTTATTCCTGTCGATATTTGGATGACAACATGTTATTCCTGTCGATATTTGGATGACAACATGTTATTCCTGTCGATATTTGGATGACAACATGTTATTCCTGTCGATATTTGGATGACAACATGTTATTCCTGTCGATATTTGGATGACAACATGTTATTCCTGTCGATATTTGGATGACAACATGTTATTCCTGTCGATATTTGGATGACAACATGTTATTCCTGTCGATATTTGGATGACAACATGTTATTCCTGTCGATATTTGGATGACAACATGTTATTCCTGTCGATATTTGGATGACAACATGTTATTCCTGTCGATATTTGGATGACAACATGTTATTCCTGTCGATATTTGGATGACAACATGTTATTCCTGTCGATATTTGGATGACAACATGTTATTCCTGTCGATATTTGGATGACAACATGTTGTTCCTGTCGATATTTGGATGACAACATGTTATTCATGTCGACACTTGGATGCCAACGTCTTACTCCTGTCGATACTTGGCTGACAATACTCTTGTCAAAATGTGGATACCAAAATCTTAATCTTGTCGATACTTGGACACTTCAGTCTTAGTCTTGTCGATACTTAGATTCCAAACTCTTACTGTTTCGATACTTGGATGCCAGAATCTTAGTCTTGTCGATCCTCGGATTTCAAAATCTGTTCAGCTATCCATCAGAGAATCAGGTTTCACCTTCTTGCCCTGCACCAAGAAACTATACCCAGCCATGGATATCACATTCAAAAGATGGATAATCCGCCTCTCGGACGCTTTAACAATTTCGTCCACAAGTATTTAACCAGCTATTCAGAGAGAATATTAACTTTGAGGTTGCAAAGTCCTGAATTCACAAAAGGTCCGATTCAGATAAGCCGCTTCGGGAATTCCGTTTTCAAAGTAGGGAATACGTTTGAATACCCCGTCCATTTTCCAGTTCACATTCCTATCCCAAAATAACGATCACTTTCAGCCAATCTGCTTAAAGACAGTTCAAAGTTTACGTCCTGAATCAACTGCGAAGACTGCTTCATCTTTGAAGAGCCATGACCTTCGCTCACGTCTCTTTTAGCCGACGTAAAGAACGATAACTAGTCTGAGCTGTGGCTGCAAAGGGACACAAGCTATTACATGGAGTGTTATTGCCCCGTGTTCGAGCACTGTGAAACGTTTCCACTGCTGAATATGAGTAGTCTAGTCTGCAGACTTTATTTTTTTTCCGAACATTGCCCTCGTCCTTGGAGAAAGAGGAGAAAACTGAACTGGGTCTGAGGAGGTCATGGACATTATAAAATAGAACGGGTGCAAATGTGGCCCTTCGTTTCCTTAAACTGAATCACAGCATTCAGGAAGACTTTACGAATGATTTTCCTTGGGTGTCAGTCGCCTAATAAGGTAAATCCTCTATGGGGTCATGAAATAAAACCAGAGGGTCATCGTTATCATTTGAGACCTTGTGCATTAACGATGGGATTTTTTACCATCGTACGAACAAAACTAGTGTATTGATGCTCTCATAGCGTTCAACATCCAGAGTTAATTTTATCTCTTACGATGATAAAAGATCTCATCGCTAATGCGCAATTTCTTCATTATCTCCTGAATGGCTTGAAAATGGGTTGCCATTAACAAATTGTTTGTATTGTTATCATTAACGTAATGGCTGGCAAATTTGAAACGTTTCTAAACTTAAACCTCATGACATCTGAATTAAAATATCGAACATTTCAAAATGAGGAACTTTATACGGGAAGCACATTCTGCTAAAAAATAAATGTGTTAAACGTCTGCAAAAGCGACAGTTTGTTCCTCTCATGTTGGGTCCTGGGCAAAGTTCAGGTTTGTTTACACCTCACACTGCCAGAAATGTAAACACTGGCTTAAATGTAGAAATTTAATGAAAGTGGGATTTGGGACGTGGGATTTCTTCCCTCCAGGCTCGTCCATGTACCATATTTGTGGTCGACGGGCTGATTATTAAGAGTGTTTCAAGTAACATTAGTAGACTCAAGAGCTCAAATCACCCATGCTCCGTGTTGCAGCCGCCATGTTGGCGCAGTCCAATATTTTAAATCATTGTTGGATTGTTGC
The DNA here is from genome assembly GCA_033807755.1 of Ellobium chinense. Taxonomy (NCBI): domain Eukaryota; kingdom Metazoa; phylum Mollusca; class Gastropoda; order Ellobiida; family Ellobiidae; genus Ellobium; species Ellobium chinense. The sequence goes on from JAWQUT010000093.1 coordinate 1,351,696, forward strand.
ATGAAGATAAGATAAGATAAGATAAGATAAGATAAAAATAAGATAAGAATAACTTTATTATCCATAAAATGGAAAATTTGCATGTTTGCGGTACACATTTACACAGTAATAATAATAACAGTACTCATACGAGATCACGGTTTAGCAAAAGACAGTAACAGTCTTCACACGCATCCAGATGTCCAGAAACGTGACATACAGAAAAAAGTTTACGGTCATCGTCACAACAGAAAACCCACTCACCCGCCAAACTCGCTCACTTCGACCCCGTACCCCACCCGGCCGCTTTGGCGCTTTGTCCTTTCGCACTCATCAAAAGCATAATATGCAGGTATTTTCAGCTCCATCACGTGACCTAGGAAATCTTGCTCACACGTTGGTTTGTTTACATGCTCTGCTCATGTATGATTACTCGTCATTTATCAAAATAGCCTAGCAATCCCTAGATCACGTGGTGTAACTGACCCGTGTGAAAATACCTCATTTGTACATCTTTTTAAAATTCACTGTGACGGAGAATCTTGCAGCAGTCTGACAGAATGTGGCAAAAAAACCCCTCCTTTTCCCTTTTTTCTGAAAACAAACCAGAGATCTTGATCCAAAGTCGAACAACACAGCGAGATTCATGATAGATGTGGTGAAAAACAAAGCGAAAGGGTGGTGGCCTCAGGAATGTCTGTACAACAAGATATCAAAACATAAGACAAGAGGCTGATCAAATCTGATCAGTCAATCAAAGTTAATGATCTATCGGTGAAGCCATCATTCTCGACCTATTCATGGTCAGTCAGTCTCGCCCACACCAACTTCATCACATCATCAGTCGAACTATGGAATCGTTTTTTTTCAATAAATCTAAAATATTTTCCCAAACTGTCCGTGTGTCCATATCATCTTGAGACCATAATGGAAACAGAGCTCTCACTGACACATAAAGTTTGCGGCTGTTGACACTTCGCTCGAAATTCATTTATGTACGAAAGATACACGGGTGTGGTATTTATATAATAATTATTATGTCTCTGATTATTGGAGTCTATGGGTCTATATATGTATCTATCTCCAAGCCATGATAATTGGTTTTTCAAATGCCTTCAACTTAACAACTGTAAGGCCAGCAATTATCGCGACACTTGCCATAACAAAATTGCTGAACAGAGTTCAGAGTCGAGCAGTAAGTCTTGCCAATCGGGTTTCGATTTTCTGTGTGTGTCCGTGTTGTGAATTTGTTGCTTAGGCACAATGGGTGCATTCAAAGGCTCAGTTGTTTATTCTAGTGGCAAATGTGTGGAAACAGGAAAACATGCAGTTTTGCACGAAAATTTAGTTGGTAGCGAACTGATACATGCATTTTTGTATTAAGTAATTCAATTCAAGCTTCAAATCTGGATTTCTCCAAGAATTATGTCATTTAAGAGGAAATAAAAATACAATGCATGACGAGAACCTACCTTTAAATTATTTCCCTTCGTTTCATAAAGATTAGGAATGCACAGTTACGCTCTTTATACGTCCAGATCTTAAAAATTACTTTTAAAGATCTTTGCCAGATAAATAAAGATCTGTCTTTCGAAAATTTGCAATAAAGTTTTAGTATCTTTTTATTTTTAGTTTATTATTACCAGTTTTAGTGCAGTTCGAAGGACTTTTATATATACATAGAATTTTGTCTTGTTTACCACTTCTATGCAGGGACCTTTGTGCAAGGCATCAAACACAAGTACATATCAACGAAAACATCAGCTGGATTGGACGTTCTCCGAAACTCTATTTTTTTTTGTTTAAAAAGGGATGTAGAGTCGCAAAATGATTTAATATGCCTGATTAAAATCCGATACCCATCTCTCCCTTGTCGAAATATGGCAGAATAATGCATTCCTGCCTTCTAAAGCAGCTTCACTAAAAGTTCGATCCCTTCATCCAAAATCTGTGCCATCCACTTAACCTCATTTTTTCCCAAGAATGTGATATTATTATTCCATATTCCGTGGGAGTCCGCCTCTTTTAAGAACCGCTCTCTCACCATTCAATAGCCATTTCTTACGCTTCTGTCTGAACAGATGTAGGGCAACGGCCTTTGTGCACTGGCTCAACATCATCATACCCATTTGCAATTCTTCTTTTTTTCTTCTTCTTCCTTCAGTTTACGATGATCTCCTCACAATGTTCTAGGAAGGCCACGGTCCTCTGAAATCTGTGCCAGCTGCCGTAGATTTTTCTGGCTAACTGCACTCCCTGGGACCACATTTACAAGTCAAATTATATCAAAACAATATTATCGTTTCATATTTCATATCTCCATATTCTGAACTAACTACCAGTCTTTAGCCACGAAAGACAAGGACGTTCATTTCCATACTTGATATCTCCTGTACTTTAGCCGTAGAGAATACAATTTTCAATGAACATCAAGTACATGTATCTAAAAAGCCTTAAAATTGTCCCGAGGCCAATGGTAAATTTAGATAAACACCAATGAAAAGATTTAATAGTCTCTACTTGAAGATGAAGAAGGGAAATTCGCTTTTCGGTTAATCTTGTCGTCTTTGCACTGGTCTGTGGTAACATCAGATAATACTGGAAGAGAGTATGAGAGAAAAAGAGAAAGACAACAAACAAGGAAAAAAAAAACGACTAGAAACGCCAGTGCATATAAAAAGTCCTGCAAACTGCACATAAAGACGGCAAAAAGGTAAAGTAAACTTAAAAGTAAACAGTCATTAGAATTTTAGTGCAAATTTCTAAATTTATGTTTTCCTCATCTGGAACTAAGAGTAAACTCCAAAAAAAAAAAATGCCAATAAGTAGAAGAAAGAGACCTTCCAAAGATGAATCTCTTTGTTAAGTGCATATCTTTCACTGCTGCACTTTTAAATTGTGGATGATAAAATGGAAGAGTGAGGATTGGCGGGGGCAGACGAGGAATAGAAAACGAATAAAAACAAAAAAAATATTTCTAAGAATGAGAGGAACGAGTAAAGGAAAGAGCCGATAGAATTGCTAAAGTACACTGGCATAATTTTAGCCTGGTATTCCGTAGAAGGATCGGTGTGCATAGGTGAAGTCGCGTGTTTTTCGGAATATACGAAAAAAAAAAAAAGAAAGAAAATACAATAAAGTAATCATGGCAACACTGGATTTAGTCAATTCTCCCCTTCTCTCTTCTCCCTCCGCAAAAAAAAAAAGAACAAAACAGGCAGAGGATTCATCACATCTGACCACTTGGAAATGCGCTTTACACAATTTTGCTGATAGAAAAGAGCAAAAATGACAAGGAGTAGGTGCGAGAGTGGTAAAAAAGATATTTTTCAACATTTTTATATGTCCAATACAGCTCATTATTTTGGTTCTACAACACTTCCAAAGGGTCAGTGATGAATAAGAGATAGAAAGGGAGGGGAAAAGAAAGAGGTGAAGGAAGAGGTGTAGGAGGAGAAGGTGGTTGAACCTTCGTAACTTTCACCTTTTAAACAGGAAAAAAAAAGAAACAAAGAAGTGAATCAGACAGGGAAACAGGAAGAAGGGGCGGACAGAAAAGATATCTGGAGTGCAGTCTTCTTGTCCACACTTCAAAGAGCTATTTTCATGCATCAAGATATCTTCAAGAAAACCGTTTCACAACACGCATGAATACACAGCTATCTAAGAAGTCTTTCACAGCACTGATAAATATCTCCTTAGTTTTGAAAGGCGTGTGTTTGTTTAGAACCCAATGTGCACTGGAAATCCGATAAAACCTAAAAATCCTCGGAGATGGACATAAGTAGTCTCAGCTGAATTCGCTCAAGATTTATCTTTATCATCATGTCTATTCAAACCGTCTGTGATGGGCGATGGCTGCTCTTCTAAGAATGAATGCCCCTTCTGTACTGGCCGCTTAAGATGTTGATCTACATGACAGAAATGTTGTTTTGGTGTAAGGTGTTCGTCATCTCAAGAGTGACAGAGATGATCCTAAGAGTAACGGGTGAATTTTTCATGAAGTTGCGTGATGGACGTAAGCGATAAAACGGCAGTGGTCGAAATCTTCTACAATTCAGCTCACCAGAGCTGATTTCACAGCAGTTTATGATAGAATCGTAAAATCAGCGATTTCTGTCTTGGAGGATGGTGGTCATAGGCGGCCGCCGGGGGTAGGGAGGGGGGCTTAGGGACCATGCCTACACAAACAATTATTATAAAACTTTTCATGTAATTTTAGCTAGAAATAGCCCCAATATTTTTTTTTTGTTTGCTTTCCGTCTTCGAAGAAAAAAAATCCCCTGGGCCTCCATAGACCACGCATCCATCTTCAGGGCCGCATGTGTGCACCCTTAGACCATCCCCGCATGACATTTCTGGTCCGCCCGTGGGAGGAATGACGAAGACAGAGATACAAAGCCCCTTTTAACAATATCTATATAATCGAATTTCAGGCACTCGTTAAATCATTATATCCGTAATGGAGTAAGCCACAGTCTCATGATCCCACAGACCCACGTCCCTACAGCCATACATTCCCGCACCCTGTAGGCCTATTCCCACATCACTACATTCCCACAGCCCTGTATTCCCACATAATATGGACTGTAGGGACATGACGCTGTGCCATTGTAGATTTCACAGTCCTACATTCTACATTGCCACAGCTCTATATTCCCACAGCCTTATATTCCTATAGTCCTATATTTCCACAGCGCTACATTCCCACAGATCTATATCTCCATAGCACTACATTCTCACATTTTATTCCCATAGCTCTATTCCCACAACCCAGTGTTCAGTGAGAACGATGAGTGAGTGAGTGAGTGAGTGAGTGAGTGAGTGAGTGAGTGAGTGAGTGAGTGAGTGAGCGAGTGAGTGAGAAAATGGTTGAGTGAGTGAGTGAGTGAGAGAGAGAGAGAGAGAGAGAGAGAGAGAGAGAGAGAGAGAGAGANAGAGAGAGAGAGAGAGAGAGAGAGAGAGAAACAAGCGACATCCAGAATAGACAGACAGGGTCAACTACTACCACCATGAGGGACGTCTTCGTCCCAGACATTTCCACAAGCCATTACGATGCAGCAAGGCGTTCAGGGTCAAAATGGCGGCGGGGCATTCCCCTATGGCCGTTACAAAGGCGACAACTCTGCATTTAGACGATCCCGAGACATTACCTAAATGTGGCCACGTCATGGTGGAAAGGAGCTGACATTCAGATGGACGATACTGGCGGGCTGTTACGGTACGTGCATATTACAACATTGCGATACTCAGGATCGAATGAAATGCATGTTTTGAGTGTTTTCATTACTTGTGAAAACTGATGAGAAAAAGAGAATTTTACATTTTGAACGCGGAAAAAAAATGCTTTTATGAAATTTTGTCAAGCACTTCGCTCTGTCTTAATATTATTCAACTTAACCGTAAATCCAGTACTAGTGTGTTTTTGTTTATTATTTCTATTCATTCCACAACTTGATAGACTATATTATATGGACAAGAGATTTTGGCTGGACAGCCAGACTACCTTGTGCTGAGTATTTTGGCTGGACAGCCAGACGATAAGATTTTCGAAAGTGACAAAGCCCAGCCACATGTTTCTCATCAATCTAAAGACAAAAAAAACAACAACAGGAAACTATGTACGACTGGCTCATGTGAAAACTGAGTCCTTCTTCAGAGTGTGAGTTAGCGTAATCCACTGAGTGAGGGGAAGCTGCCGACATGAGTGGATGTTGGTACATGAACATGGGGTGAAAATCCTGCGGCTCACATAATGGAGATAGCTCAAAAAATGTTTGTTTCGTTAAAAAACTACAACCCAGCCAGAATACTCTGAGAGGTGTATTCTTGCTGTTTATAGTATTCTGGCCGTCTAGCCAGTATCCTCACTATGATATTATTACATTATTATCGCTTCCCAACCTGTTCCGTTACCGATTTAGACGTTTTGATAATTTTAACCGGTATCAACAGTTAAAAGGTAAAAACAGAGGAAATGTCACACATAGAAAGTGTCCATGCTTAAAAATGTTCTCAAGGTTACTTGTCAACAAAGAACTCTGTGCGAGGATAGTGAACTCGCAGAAACTGTCTCTGAAAGAGATACAGAGAGAGAGAGAGAGAGAGAGAGAAAGAGAGAGAGAGAGAGAGGGAGACAGAGAGAGAGACAGACAGAGAGAGAGACACAGAGAGAGAGAGATGCAGTGTCCTTGATGTAAAATGATTTGGTCTTGTTTGGGTTCAGCCAGTACAGCTGTGTCCCGTTAGAGGATCTTTCTGAAAACAATGGATATTTACATACCACTGGGCGGTCTCATTGGTGCAGCCAGTATCGATAGTGGTCACTCTCGATATTGTCCTCTACTGTGAGTATTAATTTCCAGAAAACTGAGGTAGTCGATACGGTCGGGACTGCTTTTTTTTTCTTAAATTCCATCTTTGCACTCTTGTTTCGCTTTATTATTGTTTTACAATAAAGATGCACTGGATGAAAATATCAACAAAACGACCTGACACGCAGGACTAAATGAAACTACTCTCAAACTCCCTGAGGACTGATCTTTTTGCGTTTTCATTCAGCTAAGAGTTTCACAGCAGTGATTAAACGATAAAAAAAAGTACGATCGAGAAAAGATAATTTGAATCCTTTGGGGCCACCTCATCTTTTTCGAGTTTCCGAATTTTGAGAAATAAACGAAGCGGTAGAACAGAGAAATAAACTCGGTCTAAAAGGTTTGTTGGAGAGAACTGTGATTTCAACATAGAAGGTGTTTGTGCTCTACTATAATTGCGTGTGTAATATTACAGGAATATTACAGTCTGCTGGCAAACGCAAACTGAATCGGAATATCCATCCATCCATCCATCCATCCATCCATCCAAGCTCATCTCGCTCAACCCACACAAGAAACGTGTCCAGCAAACTACGCTGCTGCGATTTCACCCTTGACCACAAAGGATCATTGTAAATCACTGCTAACAACATCCAACTTTCCCCTCAGGAAACAAACCCCAAAGGAATACCTTAAAAATCCGATCCTTTAATCTGTTTGTCGTTCCGAATTGCTCTTCTCATCAGCCTTGTACGTCACCAGGGGCATAGATCCAGACTTAAAAGGTGACAGTGTCACAGACTGTCACAGACGGGTCTTAAGTCTTTTCTATTTCTGGAGCATGCCAACAGTCAATTCTTATGTCTGAATCATCCTTGACCTTCACACGACGGGTCTTCCGGAGGTAATCAGGATGGACGACTACTGGTGCGAAAACCAGAAAAAAAAATGGAAATGGTGAGAGGAATACAACAATATTTCGGCTTCAGTTGGATAGATTTTGTGGAGCCGCGTGGCCGAGTGGTTAAGATGTTAGATTCAAGATTTAAGGCTCATGGGATCGATTCTCAACCTTTGTCATGCTGTAAATGTCTTGGGAAAGCATCTCATTCACATGTTCCTCAGCCCATCCTTGTGTCTATAAAATCGGAACCTGACTATAAGGAGAGAAAAATTTTGTTAGAATGCTAGAAATCAGCACCTGTAAATGGCAGCGACACTGTGTGCTGAGAAAGTCCTAGAATGACCAGGCCTACTAGGGGTGGTAATAATAATTTGAAGTCGAGTGAGCGGGCATTAGCCTGGCTACGAGACTTATAAACCACATTATTATTATTATATTGTAAGAATTCGAAATTACTCCTGGGGCTGAATGTTCTCTGGTGTGACGGTATGTCCATGTTTATGAGCAACATGCTGGGTAAGTTTAGTGAAAGTGACCAGTTTTCACTCAGTTTAGTAATAAAGTGGGCTGTATGGCTGTCTTATTAATCTGTCAGTTTCCGCAGGCTTTGTTGACTGATTGGTCATTTGGTGATATTTATAATCATCTAGAGCGAGCTGCACTATTCAGAGAATCCAATGGCTATCATGACACCATTTACAATGCGAAATGTCTCATTTGCATCACTCGCATGAAGAATTAGGGATGCAGAGAATGGCCACTCTGGGATAAAATAACTGGACCCTTTTACCCCGCCGGGACGCTGTGGGACCATTTACCGAATGGAATGGGAGTAAATGTGCTGGTACGCCCGCACATGACATCACATAAGGTGCCAATGGAACTGTGTGCATAAATCATCATTGTTATTCGGTATACCCAACGGGGCAGAGAAATTATTTCCCTTTGCAGCAGATGACGACGTGGAATTATTCCCCCTGAAACATACGCATGACGTGAAATTACTGGCCCAGCACTATACCGGCCATTTCCGAAATTATTGTCTTTTACGTTGCACAGTATCCTGACAGCTAACCTTTCTGCTTATATTATATAAACTGCGGCTTTCCGAAGCTAAAAGTTCACAGGAAATAAACAATATTAAAGATAACTCATGCTGTGACAGGTCTATACAGTGCATATCGTCACTTGGACGAACGCAATACCACTTTAAACATCACTCTGACCGAAATAGAGGGTAGAATTATGGCTCACAGCACTGCGCTCTTGCTGATCCGGACCTCAGCCAAATATCGTACTCAATATAATTATAAGGACATCCCTGCTAAGAGTTTGGTTCAATGTTAAAGAAATGGTTAAAGATTCAAGATTCAATTCCCCTATTAGGCTCTAGGCCAGTAACATACATTCAATGGATAAACTACACGATATCAAAGGAAGTGAGGACCGAGGAATGGTAATGAGGAAAGAGAGAGAAAGAAAGAATGAAATGAAAGAATACGAACAGAAAGAAAGAATGAAGGAATGAAAGGAAGCTAGAAAGAAAGAAAGAACGAAAGAAAGAAAGAAAGAAAGAAAGAACGAAAGAAAGAAGGAAAGAAAGAAAGAAAAAAAAAGAAAGAAAGAAAGAAAGAAAGACAGACAAGAAAGACAGACAAGGGTACGGGAAAGGAAGAAAAAGCAAAGGTGGGATGATCTCGAGACATTCATAATCCAGAAAGTTTCTCATGAATGCGTTCACTTTCCTAATCCTATCGCTTACCCTAATCCAAACTCCTTGCGGGGATGTCCTACAATATTGCGCATGACGGAATCCTAATAGTCAGGTTTACTCGGTGCCAGCAGCAGGAGCCTAAGTATGCTTTAAGATTTAGGTTTATGCATAATTAAAGGTCTACATTTATGAACTCTCTCAAGGGTCTATGCTGATGGTTAGGGGCAGGAATCAAACCCCATAAGTGCAGGAAATTTCGTAAACAAAATTAAGAAGCTGTCACATCCCTAAATTTACGCACGCTCTAATTGGAGGAAGGTATAAATTGCAGGGTATACACGTGTTTTGATGCCTTCGAACTGCCAGTAATATCATGCAGACTGTGTCAAACTCTCAGATCTTTAACTTCAACAATTTCATGGTACAAATGAATGGTTACATCGGTGAAATATATCACTGCTAACAACATCCATCCATCCATCCATCCATCCATCCATCCATCCATCCATCGCCCACGTGTCTGCCCATTCGTCCATCCAGTAGACGCAGCTGACACCTTCTCACCTATATTACGGCCCGATTCACACTCACACATATTACAGTAACAGACGAATCTCTTTCGCCTAAAAAAACACACGGAAAAGAAACTGGATACTATATATAGAAAAGTCACTAACTGCCAGCCCCTCCTAAAATATCTTGTATACAAACTTGTCAATATTTGGATGTTGATACCAGACATGTCCCCATCCCTTTGTCCTTTCAAAGAAAAATCCACGGTAATACCCAAAGTGGGCTCAAGATGATATAGAGCCTGCGGCAACACATACCACAAAGACCGTATACGACAGGAAAATGACATGATGCCAATATGATCCTGGGAGACGCGGGGCTTCTAAGATCATGGCTAGGCAGGGGAAATTGAGGTAGCTGCCCATCCTCGCCATGGTAAATCCGCCCCTGATTTTCAGAGAGCCGACATTTTTGTGCATTAACTCTTTTATGAACGCATTTTGTTGTTATGCCTCTACTAAGACCTGATGAATATCGAAGGCAGACAAAAAATGACCATTACCTGAGCAGAGATGAAAGCTAAACTGGGCAGAGTGGGCGTGGTCAGCAGGAGGTGACTAGCTAAACGAGTAATTGCAGTACTCGTCTGGCAGCCGCAGACATGAGAGAGAGAGAAAGAGAGAGAGAGAGAGAGAGAGAGAGAGAGAGCATGATGCATCAGGAAATAATAATAAATAGCATTGAACTACAACTGAAATTATTGGATCCTATTAAATGTGATTAGTTAAAGGAAAATTTTCTCCTGTTAATGTTAAGGAACTTTCTATCGTTTAATTTAGAGAAAAATATTGTAAGGGGAATTAAAGTCAAAATCATTAAGCCGTTTAGTGTCAGTAAAATAGTAGAGAAAATATCAGTGAATTGGAATGGCAGTAATGCCATAAAAAGTGCAAACTGCTCTGAGTACGTAATTCAACAAGTAGATTTTGAAAGATGCTTTCATTTGAAAATAGCACTCTAAAAAACTGTTAGCCTACATTAACGAATGCAGGTCCATGTAAGTGTCTGTAACGTGCTCTCCAAGAAGACAAATCATATTAATTAGAAATAATATGTGATTGGTTAGAAGAGCCGTTGAATAGAGCAACGCACTTTAGAATTGGCGAGTCAGTAAAAGATCCAAACAAGCAACCATCTCCTTCTCAATACTGACTCAATAACTGACTCGTTATTTTGGATAAACTTGTCTCTGATAAACATTATCAACCTCGAAACGGTTTTATGCGGTTCTTTGTTGCGTTACTGGGTCCCATTAAGTCATGTCGGAAAAACAGGAAATACATCGAGCCACAGACCAAAGCTTCACCGGCGTCGTGTGAATTGACAGCTGAAACTCAAGTGGAATGGCCAAGCTGATGAAAAAAGTACATGTTCTGACATTTTTATAACAGTACAACAACACTCAAAAGGTTTCAAGAGCATGACCAGAGTACAAAATGAACGAGAATGCTGCAACAATGAAAAAAAAATCACAGGATGGAAAGAAAATTTACTTAGAACATCGAGTTCAAGAGGCCATGCAACAAGGGAACGATACGATTTTTTTTTTCAGATAAGTTAAATTTTATTAATCCATTTGGAAGTTTGCTTTGAACAAGTGCTGAGCAGAGAATGCAGTAAACTGTGAAGTACAATCACAAACATGATTACGGATAAATACGGCATAAATTCACATCTATACACACACACACACACACACACACACACACACACACACACACACACACACACATACACGCATACACACACATACACGCATACACACACACACACACATTAACACACACACACATACACACATACACACACATACACACACACACACAAACACACACACACACACACACACACACATACACACACACACACACACACATCACATAATATACATACAACATAGATCTATGAGCACACAAGGAGCAGGAGTCTCAGGTCACGGGCGAGCATGGATTTGAGCCAAGACTGTTCCCAGGCTCCCAACCACCCATTCTCCACGTTATGGCACTTAAGAGGTCGTCTTGAGCCATGAAACCCACAAAGGGATCGTCTTCAGAGCAGAAGACAGGTGCATAGCAAGTTTCATGTCGATGCAGCAGCAGTAACGACATTAGGTTGCACACAAAATGTTTGCTATTTTTTTTTAAGGAGGTATTTACCCCTACAATGAGCGAGAGGGGGGGGGNGGGGGGGGGGGCTTTGCAACAATAGGATGTATAATAAACATCGCAGTAGTATTAGTAGGCCCATTATGCGGCCATCGCGCTGTAAACATCATCGAACTGAGTAACAGTGTAAACACGTTAGCTTATGGACCCGATCACGCAAGCTACTGCGTCTGGCCACCCAATCACCCTTCGAATCGGCCCGCGAGTTGACTGGCAAGAGTTACCTGTCGAGTCGTGCAGCGAGGGCATTCAAATATCACATGAGGTGAAAAATCTTTTCAAATCATTGTTGCTTTCTCTGTATTTTTTACCACTAAACCGTGATCCAGTCTCTAGCCAAACACCCTAAGGGCATATCTAAAATAACAATTTCTTCGGTGGATTTTTGAATGTACTCTGTGACTTCATCGCGGCGTTAAGGATGTCCCAAATTTGAGCCTGTGATTTTTTGTGTGTGTGTTTATGATAGTATATAATACAAAGAGAACACCAACAAATGAAATCCTGAATTCTTGTTAGTACAGCTGCCCCAGTAAATACAACGTTGCCAGTCAACTGAAATAAGATTCTGTCTCTAGAATGATGACTGTTAGAATTAAGCTACTTTACGATGACGTGAAATGGAACACAAGCAAAAGGGTTTTTTCGGGGGAACCGAAGCTCGATCGAAGCCATTCAAAGCCCCCTTTAATTACTGCAAATAACTGTGGCGAGAGCCAAGACTTGACAAGTTTTGTTTTTCTAAGGCGTGTGCGTGTGTGAGCGTTACTTAGTGTGTGAGTGCCAGGTCAGGACGCCAGCCAGTGTTCGTTGAAATCTAAGGGACGATAAATTTGCGATGACTTGTCGATGGGGCTGAGGCTGCCAATCTAAACGGCCACTTTGTTGAGTTTGTTAGCACTTGGAGGTTTCTGGCAGTTTTTTTTTGTGTGTGGATTCTTGTTGTCTGTTTAATATATAGTTGCTGTTTTGTCCGCGTTGATGGAACACAAACGACCAAAGTGCCTTAATTGGGTATGTCATGAAGCTAATCATGTTAGACAGAGGCGTTATGTCAGTGGGTATTTTTTAAAATAAGTTTAAAAAGTTTATTTGTAACTAAGCCCAGACCGTTTGAGGAGATCACTTGCAAAAGCTGCTAAGTCATTAGGATTGGCCGGTGATTTCACATGGATTTGTTCATGTTTTTCCAAGAGAACTTAGGTTTTGCAAGTGTTTCACTTTGTTTCCATCCAAGAAATATTCTGGCTGAATGAGTTTGATTGCCAAAATATTAATAGCAACGAGGGAAACACCTGATAGGAAAGTCAAAGGCAATAACTCATTCTTCATCAAAATTTGACTAAAGCAGGTTTTGCAAGTGACCTCCTCATTTATTCTGGTATAGGCATACAACTGTTTTATTAATTATGACATAGGTGTGAAACCATGAGTTGACACTAATCTGTGGAATGCCGTCTTATAACNGCCAAAGTGCCCAGGTCATGCTTCAGTGCTGCCGTCACACTCAGTGCCTTTTTAGTTTCTGTATTCTGGTTAGAAAGATGAATATCGTTATTTTAGAACCACGAACCGACGTTGATGATCCGTATGTAGGAATAATATTCTATTCTATACCTTCCGGACCTCTATAGCCTTCTGCCTCTGTCAGTTTTTCCAACTCAGTGGCGGTATACATAATCCATACGTTAATTAGAGAGTTTCCCGTGGTTACCGCCTTGCGTCAACTAACGTAAGGATTATGCATACGGCCACAGGTTAGATGCATGCACGATCGACTTTATTTAAACGCAATATAGATAATCGCAACTTTCGCTTAGTCATAATATTTGCCACAAAACAAACTTAATGTTATATTTCTATACAAAATTCACTGGATACCACTTTGTCAGAGAACAAAATAATTATGTCGATGTCGGTCTTAATGAAGATGCACGGTTACGATTTTGGGGAGTCGTAAGATCAGTAACATTTTAAGATCGCATGCAAAAGATAAGAGAGACTGCAAAGAAAGTCAGGCAGTAATCGCAGGTTAAACTTGGGCAAATGAAGGGCTTCATGGCAAAACGCATTATACACCATTCGGGGGTTGCGTTGTGGCAAAACAGACCAGAGTCAAAGCATATATTTATGTGAAAAGCGAAATTTAAGTCTTAAATAATATAGATCAAATGTCCTTCTATGGAATGGAAATATACATGTGTACTAAATACTCCTACTGCAACATGAAGTATGTAGAATAAGCTAAAAATTCATATTGGTGGATAGCGCGTTTTGCCATGAAACCTTTCAAATAGAAATAGAGTAAATGGAATAACTATTACCAGTGGCGGTACCTGTGTGATCTATAAACATGCCCCGATTATTAATTCGATTCAAAGCATCAGTTTGGAGAAAAATGAAAAATCAGTCAACAAAATGTGTGAGCTGGTGTCAAGTCAATACCTCTCAAGACAAGAATAGCCTTGTTGCTTGTTAGAGGACCTTAGTCTATTAGCCTCTGTAGTGACGGGTTAATAGCTGTACTTTAGCAACAAGTCCTTGAGGAAAACCTCGAAAGTGAGAGGAGAGCAGGGTGAGTGTGGGAAGACATATCTGTGTGTGTGGGTATTTGCGCGTAGGTGTAAAATCCAGGATTTATGTGTGTGCGTGTTTTCGTCGTTGGATGTACTGTAGTTTAAGAGGAAGACTTTTTGAGAAAGAAGGTCACGGTCATGTAAAGAGCACTGTGCTAGAACGATTAATGTCATTTCTCTCTCTCTCTCTCTCTCTCTCTCTCTCCTGCTCTCTCTCTCTCTCTCTCACACCCTCTCTCTTTCTCTCAGTTTGTTTACAGAATCAATAATATAGATTATCTAAGGATTATCTGGAGCGATCACATTACATCCAATTCTGGCACTGACTACTCTCTCCCCTTCTCGATATATAATCGAAATATATAAACGTGGTCATAAGATTTTCAGTTGAAGAAAACAACATGCCCGTGCTGTCTTTCCCAATAATCTATCGACTGTCAAATTTGAGGGTTCTGAGGTCGGCGCTGAGTCGGCTGGTTTATCTTGTTGGGGAGGGGNGGGGGGGGGGGGGGGATTATAGTGCTGCACCGCGGCGACTACCATGACTTTGTTATGTAATCGTATTTTATCATAATATTGTATTTTGATGAGTACTGTTCTACGTTTATATATTATGATTGAGATATTTACCATTGTGTGACATTGGAAAATAATTTCCCAACTTTCCCTAACCAGCGGATATCTGAGCTTGAGAGCTCAGGCGGTTAGTTTCTGAGACATCTAATCTATACTTTCTAGGGAGACTTCTCCTAGTATTTAGCCTACTGACTCGTGGTCTACGCGAAAAGTGTCTCATTCAGGCCAAGAGCATCGGTTCTCACACTGTGATATGAGAACCTCTTGAATGTACGCGATGCAAATCTAGAGGTATGCAAAGGACAAAGCTTACAATAATCAATACTACTAAAGAAAAAAGTCACTGATCGGCTTAATAGTCCCTGCGTCCATACTAGCTTGAGTTGGACTAATACTTAGTTACATACATCATAATATACAGGACGATAAGGGGGGCATTGCGCAGTGCGCACATACCAGTTTAATTAACTGTCCTGCTCAGTTGAGTTTGTAACCAATTAATTGGTCGACCAGTTTAAGTTTGTTTATGACCAGTGGCTGTATACAGTTCAGTTCAGTTCAGTCGTTTATTGTAGGCACTGCGACCAATTCCAACATATTTACGAAACAAATTAAGGTACAATGCAATATAATAATAATAATAATAATAATAATAATAATAATAATAATAATAATAATAATAATAATAATAATAATAATAATAATAATAATAATAATAATAATAATAATAATAATAATAATAATAATAATAATAATAATAATAATAATAATAATAATAATAATAATAATAATAATAATAATAATAATAATAATAATAATAATAATAATAATAATAATAATAATAATAATAATAATAATAATAATAATAATAATAATAATAATAATAATAATAATAATAATAATAATAATAATAATAATAATAATAATAATAATAATAATAATAATAATAATACAAGTAATAAGATAATACAAAAATCGTCCACCCTCACTCTATCGCTCCGTTTCTCTGGTCTGTCACTCAATTCAACTTTCCACTCAGAATACATATTTAATTTTGCTCACATTTCTCCCTCAGTAATACATTCTCCATCTGATTTGCCCATCTTCCACATTTCATCCGCTCCATCACCCCCATACAGCATTGCATAATACTTACTTAAGTTAGCGCACTGAGGCAGCCATGTTCATGTAATTAACCCAGTGGGTTAATGAAAGCAAGGATTATTTATACGGCCACAGGATCTTACTTTCCACGACCCAGATCAGTGCATATGCACAATCCATACATTAATTAACTACAGTGAACACTACTAATGTGTTGGGAGTTTCCCGTGGCTACTGCAGTGCGTTAACAAACATAAGGGTTATGCATACGGCCACAGGTGAGTGAATCTGAGACAAGGACTAGCCTGGTGGCGTCAAAGGGTTCGGTTGGCAGAGCAAGAAAGGTTGAAAACCGCTGTCATAGAGGGGCGTAACCTCAGCCAAAGTGCATCTGCTGTGTCTATGCTAGAGTCTCTTCTATCGATCCCTGTCACTTCACTAGCAGCGAAAGTCACTGTGTAGTTAGAGGGTCTGATGATCATGTCTGTACAAGCTCTGAGGCACTGCTGCCCTCCCCCTCCNAAAAAAAATATCTGAACAAGGAGATCTTAAAATGGTATCGCCAAGCGATACTAATCCGCAGTCAAAACAGGCACACAAAGGGGCTGCTCTCATAGTGTATCATTTAGAAGCTGGTAACCGTTGTAATTCGTATTGTATCCATGGGATTCCAGTGGAGACAGTGATGACTGGATAGCCATGTAGATCGCGGGGAACAGAGCCAAGTTACAATGTTAGTAGGAAAACCATTGCGGTAATAATGAGGCTCTATTTGCTTACAATGCCAGCGCCGCTCGCAAGAACACCTTTTGTTTTCGTATAGCGAGAGAAAGGAAAGGAAAAGAAAGAAACAGAGACAGAGACAGCAGAGAGACAGAGAGATTGAGAGAGACAGGGAGAGAGAGGGAGAGAGAGAACAAACGAGGAGAGAGCTCACCATAAACATTATCAGGATCTGAGAGAACAAAAAGCCTTTAGTCTGGTCAGTCGATGACGCTGCCTCATTATGCTCTATTTGTTTTCCTTCAGGATGAGTGCAGTTTCTCTCTTCTCCCTCTCCCTCTCTTTCTCTGTCTCTCACCCTCACTCTCTCGAAGGGAGCAACGTGGTCGTGCAGCTTGTTAGCACTTATCATAAACAAGACTAACACCCCATTTTACAAATCGGCAGGCAGGCAACGCACCAGCGGCGAAATAATACCTAGCGGACCGAAAGGCATCATAGACGAATGCATTAGAATCCGTGAAAAAGTTGGACGATTGGCGAATCGGGCGGATTGAAAAGATCTATCGGAGATTGTATTTCGTTGCTATACACATTCTTTTTTTTTTTAAAAGGGTAAAAAAAAAAATAAAGAGTACTGATGTGTATAGTTACCTTTTGTGTATTTTTCTACGAATTTAGATGAAGACCGCATGTTTTTACGTTACGTAGTTCTCAAGAAATCTGTGACACATAGATTAACGATTCTAAAGTCTTGGGTTCGATTCCCAGACTAGGCGATTAACGCTGGGTTGGCCTTTTGGCTAGACACTCTACTCCTGTTTTCCTTCTCTGTTCCACAGCTCCGGGTGTGAATGAGAGGGTGGCATTCAAACCACAGCGAATCAACGAGCTGTTCTGTGGCAACTCACAGTGTCCAAATTTGGTTTGTGATACTGTTGCAGTATTATCTTTCATGTACCCTGTAGTTTGCATTATCATGAATGAAATGTACATCACTGTACGGCATTGTAAAATATTTTCCCTTCAGGGTAAATACAGGTTGATTTTATCTATTTTGTCTCATCTTTTCTTGCCCTAGAATGAATGGCACTTCACGGAGCACACGACAGATCACGTAATACGGACTCCCGCGTTATATTTATTTTCACGACAAAAACTAACAAATTTAAGATTCTCCTTCAGCATGTTTCAGTATTTACTTGTTACTGCAATAACTCGCCTTAATTTTAAGAATGCTCCTCGCATAACGACCAACATATTCATATGGGGATCTAAGGTTGCAGCATTCACTGACACCTAAGGAAAGCGAATAGACAAGGAATGATCCAGTGAGGATCAGACGCATTAGCAAGAAAGTTTCTTCTGAGTTCCTCTCTGCATTCTTTACCCACTGTTGCCTTGTAACAACAGAAGGTCGTAATAAAAAATGTGCGATGATGCTTTGTATTGGTAAGGAGAGATCAAGGTTGGAGGTCGCCATAGATATTACGCCATTGCACGGTGGATATTATGGGTGTTTTGTCTGGGCATTTCCATAAATGGATGTTTGTGACTTTGACCTTGACCTAATTTGCTGATAGCTTTCCAGGTCACAGTGGGGATTATAATATGTCTGGGCATTTCCATAAATGGACGTTTATGATTTTGGCATTGACCTGATTTTTCTAACAGCTTTCCAGATCACATGGTAACACATTTGGAAGCGGCAGTGTGTTACCGTCTTGCCTTAATACGAGGGTGAATCAGAAAGTTCACGAGTTAGCCCAGAGACGGCGCGAATTTTAGGCAAAGTTGGTACTAAAAGTCTTTTAAAATATTCCTCATGACACTACAGCAAATTCCTTTATGATAACAGTTTTTCCTTTGTAAATGACAGGATTCTAAATTAGGCGGGGTGTGGGGTGTGGGGTGTGGAGGAATGGGTATAGGGGTACAGGGGCGGGTGCATTTTCAGCAAACTGAAAAAAAAGAATTTTGCAGTCCTGTCATTTTCTTAGGAAATACTACATCATTATAACATTTGGTGAGACTGATATTCACAAGTTTTCTTGGCGAGACCACCAACTATCTGATCCAACCTTGTAGCAAAAGATGTACAGATACAAACAGACAGAAGCTCATACAAAATAGGATGGGATGGAGGGACGGGGGAAAGGAGGGGAAGTACTCATTAGACCGATGAAAAGGAGAGACGGAAAGATGCAGTTTTCGATGTGCTGAGTGGTGACACCATGGCATCTGGCGACACTGTGAAGCAGAATAATAATAATAATAATAATAATAATAATAATGATGTGGTTTATATGTCTCGTATCCAGGCTAATGCCCGTTCACCGGACTCCACACTATTATTATCCAAGCAGGCCAGGTCTCTCTAGGATTTTCTGAACTCCCTGGGGAACATGCAGTATCGCTGCCATTTGGAGGCCCCGATCACTAACATTCTAACAGTATCTTTCACTGCCTACAGCCAGGTACCCATTTTACAGACAGGTGGACAGAAGAAAATGGGGATGACATGCTAAATGCATTTTCAAGGCACTTACAACATGAACATGGTCGAGAAACGAACCCACGATCTTTAGATCTTGAGTTCAACGCCGTAACCATTCGGTCGCGCTGCTCCACAGAGAAGCAGAACAATAAGACTCGATCTCTCCAGATCCTTTCAAATAATATCGAACTGGATTCATAGCCCAGAGGTTTCTCGGCCTCTTTCGAGTGTCTGGTAAGAGAGAGAGAGAGAGAGAGAGAGAGAGAGAGAGAGAGAGAGAGAGAGAGAGAGAGAGAGAGAGAGAGAGAGAGAGAGAGAGGCTCTGAGTTCTGTGGGAAGGAGGCTTTACCTCTGATGAAATTCTGTTGTTTCGCTCTTCGTGGTGAGAGTTTCCTGTCCATCTTCCCCAAGTGCAACTGCTGCGTGAGTGTCATCTATTCAGAGAAGGCGCAGCCTGAATGTAAAAAGAAACTTCGTCAACACGTTTATGATCTTCAAGTGCCGGCACACCGGCTCACAAATATTTATGTGAACAACACAGTTTGTTAGGATTGGGGGNGGGGGATGGGTGAAGCCGGAGTTAGTGTGACTCCGATCTTTTTTTGAAATGAATCTACACTCTACGGGTTTCTTTTAATTCGAGCATTCTGCTGAGTGAACACCAAAATGGTTTTCTTGTCTCTCTTCTGAAAGCTGTCCGCCAATGAAATACATTTAACAGATTATTCATGGGGGTTTCCGGTATCATACTGGATTGTTCCAACAAAATTATATCTACTCAATGTTGTGACGTAAATGACGCCTCTTCATAAAGGCTACAGTATGGATTTATTTGGAAAGTTCATTATCAACCAATTCATGATCTTCAGGTGCCGAAAAGAAAGAAATAAAAGAGTCCCACAAGGACATTCCTGCTCACGGTATGCCTGAATGAATTGAGGCAAAGTCTAGAATCTAACTTTTATGAGCTGAACCAATCCATGTAAAAGAGTAAACCTGCTAGTAACATATTAAATAGACCTAGTTGTTATGGCCTGATTTTCACAAGAAGACCTACACAAGCCGCGTTGCACTAGCCTCTATGGATTTAACTAGAGTGAAAATAGGTAAACAACAAAACAATAGATCGGATGTTTCGGCCAAACAATGTCATATTTAGCTACACGTTCAAAGCGTACAATGAAGTCTAGTGAAAGATCAGCTGTGTGAAGCACATAATGAAAAGGAAAAATAAGAAAGCAGGTATGAACCAAAGAAGAATAATTCGTAGTTTTGTCGGTTTGTAACGCTCCTACTATAGTCTCTACCTCTTGGAGACTTTGCCACAAGAAACCGTTTTAAGCTGTGAGTAAAGTTACAGCAAAAGTAAACATTTATTTGAGTACTGGAAACTTGCACAGAAACGACTGAATCTCTTACATCGTAATAATTAACATTGACTTTGCATATCGAACGCTACTAAGGGCGTATTCTGTACTGATTAACTGATGTAATTCTTGTAATGGTAAGAGATCTCATCGTTAATGCGCAAACGTTCATATAATGTATGCACGAAAATTCTCATAGGTGCTTCTCCTTCTTCAGGCTATGACACTTATGAAGAGAAATGAGAAATAAAAAGGACCCTTATAGGTAAAAAAGGAAACAAAGAATACTTAGCACTTCTTAAGGATCTTAAAAATACGAAAAGAATTCATGAATAAACATAAACAACACGCGATAGATAAGCGTAAGTGAGTCCATAAAAGGGTTAACAGGATTCTACTAGAAATAAGAAGTGCATAAATATGAATTCGTGAATAATGAACGGCGAGGTACAAAACCATTTTCAGCTTTCAATGTTTTGCACTCTTACTTTTAACCCATCAGTTCAGGCTGATCTTAAAAATACGAAAAGAATTCATGAATAAACATAAACAACACGCGATAGATAAGCCTAAGTGAGTCCATAAAAGGGTTGACAGGGTTCTACTAGAAATAATAAGTGCATAAATAAGAATTCGTTAATAATGAACGGCGAGGTACAAAACCATTTTCAGCTTTCAATGTTTTGCACCCTTACTTTTAACCCATCTGTTGAGGCTGAGAGAGATAAATTAATAAGAAACTCTCATACTCAGAGAGCGAGACGACAACAGAAGATTCTGAAAGAAAGATAGCCTGTCTAGCAAGTATTTTGGCCCTCTGACTTCCAGACATTCTGCCTGGGCCACACATGGGTCATGACTCCAAAGTGTCCTGTTGTCTTTTTTTCCTGCCTAGGGAGGGATTTGCACCTGCAACTTCCAGTTTCTTAATTCCTTGCTACATATTCTCACTGCCACTGCGAGGCTATGGTATAGTTGTATTTCTGCTATATTTAAATTACTGTGCAACATTGATATTCGTCTTGACTGATGTTGTTGTAGATAAAGGGAACATCGCTCGGAGAAGGGATGAGGGGTGGGNGGGGGCACCATCCAGTATACCACTGCTTTCCGCCC
>JAWQUT010000093.1:1375803-1379031 GCA_033807755.1 Ellobium chinense
CTGGTTTGTGTAATTATGGTTGTCTCCCTTAGCATTAGACACGGAAGAGTCTACCTTAAGGTCTTTGACACCTAATGTTTTTTCTTCTTTTGGCCCTATTAACATTTTGCGTTATTCTAAATATACCACTGTGATTTGGGGAAATTTCTTCCATGGAGGTTAAAGTACTTCTTTTGCCCGATCTTTTAACGGGAAGAAAAAGGGGGGTCAACGCCCAAAATTTTTCACAAATGTCTTTTGAAAAAGATCACCTCAAATTCTGATTTGGTCCCCAAATTTTCATTTGGCTGGTTTTGACCGCGTGCGAATACATAGGTCTACACATTTTATTTTTTTATCTAGAAGGCTCAAATTGTACCTGAAACTTTAAAATTGGATGCTTTATTTAGATCACAGGTCATTTTACACATTTCTACACCCTAACACTGGCTGGCAGGGCCCCAAAAAAGGGGGATTTTATAGATTAGCGGATTAATTGGGTTGTAAACTATGAGTGATTTGCCCTTCTAATAGGTGTCACAAACCTTCAAAGTTCAGGAGGCTGAGTTCACCCTACCTGCCCGGTGATCACCTCTCTGGACTGATTAGAGTGTTGTATAGGTACACGGCTGACATCTGGTGTCCGATCCTGGCCTTTGTGACCACCATTAGAGCCCTACTAGTCTGCGAAGTTTTTCCATCTCTCAATACGAAGACAAGGGGAAAAGGCATAGGGGGTGATTTTGGGGNGGGGGGGGGGGTGAATGAATGGGGAATTCGGAAATAGGGTTTGGGGACTTTAAGGGTGAGAGGACCCAGTTGCTCTTAAACCTGTAACCTCCTTAGGATTTTGCTAAGAGAAATACTGATTTGTGAAATACGAGGTACGATCCAAAGTCCCCAGATTGTGCCCAGAAAAAGCTTGTAAACTCTAGATATTATTTTAGTCCATCATCTAGCACAGTGATTCCAATGCCGCGGCCAGGCCTAGAAGCATCTCTGGAAGTCTTTATGTGTCAGCAAGTGAAGCACCATCTCTAATGCGGCCTATAAGTGTTCTGTAATTTCAAATCTCATTTCCTTCTGCTGACATTTCATCTTTGGGAAGTGGTAAAAGGCAATGGAGCAGGGCTCGGCAGATAGACGGGGCTGTGGGGTGGGGTGGGGGGTGAGGAACAACGACTATGTTTTTAGGGACCAAAAACTGCTGAACTCCGAGAGCAAAGTCCTTTGGCACATGGTCATGGCACAGCAATCTGTCGTTGATGAGCTGCTTTGCAGAATGCTCCTGTATTACTGTTTGGTGTAACTGCGTCGGGACTCAGAATAAAAGTCAGCATTCATTTGCAGTTAGCTCCAGGATATGAATTCAGCTGAAGGGAAGCAAATTTGATATAACACAGGAGTAATAGCAGATGGCTCGTTAGTTCTTTACATGCTGACACACGAAGGTCTCCTGATTTCTAGGCATGACAGCAGCGCTGCTTCCCAAGCTGGACGTCTTCGAAGGTGATGTAGGAGCGTAAAACCCAGAATAAGTTTACTAGCTTTTGTAGATACAGTTCAGTGACTTTTTGGTCGTACCTCGTTTAACATTATCAGTCAGCACTGAAGATATCAATAGCTCTTGCATTCAGTAATGTGGCTCTTTCAAGGTGAGACATCGCGCCAAAAACTGCTCGAAGCTAAGAACAGAGTAATGAGGGAAGTCATTGTGGTGAACAAGTCATTACCATAGCACTGGAGGCTAAGTAGAGAGAGGCCAATATATCATATCATGTGGATGATTCTTCACCCAGAGCTTAGTGCTTAAAAGGCAGTTTCATTAATACTGTCTGTCTGAAGCTTTCCTTCTGACGCTGGGCGGATCGTATTCACAAAGGACAATGTCCTCTTCAATCCACGAGCACTGAAAGAATACCTCAACTGTGGTGCAAAAAATGTGCAAGATGAAAAAGCCAAAACAAGAAGCTTCCATTAGTGGTAGAGGGATAGAAATGGGAGGAAAGAAATACAGGGGAGCAGAACAAGAAGAAAAACAAAATGGAGGGAAAGAGATTAATATTGTCTGCTAATGCCATGAGTTTCAAATTTCTTTGTGGTCTGGTTATGTCACAGCTGAAAAAGTTAAAACATAACAATATATGTCTGGTGTGCAGTTGACACAGTAGTACCATCTCGTCACTTTTGGAACTTGGAATTTCATTTTTGTTAATGGCTGCATTACATTACATTATATTATATTATCTATATTAATAAAACGCTTCAGCCAAATTTGTGTCACAGATTTCTTGAGAACTACGTAACGTAAAAAACATGCGGTTTTCACCTAAATTCGTAGAAAAATACACAAAAAGTAACTATACACATCAGTCCTCTTTATTTTTTTTACCCTTTAAAAAAAAAAAGAATGTGTATAGCAACGAAATACAATCTCCGATAGATCTTTTCAATCCGCCCAATTCGCCAATCGTCCAACTTTTTCACGGAGTCTAATGCATTCGTCTATGATGCCTTTCGGTGCGCTAGGTATTCTTTCGCCGCTGGTGCGTTGCCTGCCTGCCCATTTGTAAAATGGGGTGTTAGCCTTGTAATATATATTATAATCTATATAAAGATAAATTCTGTTGATCTAAAGGCATACGCCTATACATTCATACATACAAAATAAAGTAGCACATATTACTGTGAGACATCCTCCCATTCATGCATGTGAGCTACTCAAAATTTGCCCTGCCTTAAAATATAACCGGATTAGCGAACACGCTTGCTTTTTCGTCTCTCCGACTTGTAACAAAACCAAGCTGATGCCTGGTACAGAACAAATAACTTTTCCTCCATTCTTAGGTACACTCTAACTTACTTGTGTGCCTACAGAGTAAACTTTTAAAACAATGACAAATCCGTCTGGAAATTTATGAAAGCTAATAAAAATCTGCGTTGCCTTAAGATGTAACCGTGTTTAGATGAAAATTTTCGGTTTGCCTTTGTAATATAATTACTCAACATCATTATCCAAGATATTTTTTTTTAAATGCTCAGATTCAGTCATGCGAATGCGAATTCAGTCATGGTGCTTAGCAATGGTCAGCTGGATGAATGAGTAGATGGATGATTATCAAATGAGTGAGTAGAGGCTCGGATATCAGTGGACTTAAATTCAACTACCTTTGAGTTCATTTCGTAGTGGATCTCTGCGAAATCATAGCCTACGTCACAAACTCTTACCGATCTCTGCGTTGTCAGCTG
>JAWQUT010000093.1:1392218-1404458 GCA_033807755.1 Ellobium chinense
CAGCTATACTCAGACACGATACTGCCCATCCGTATCGTATATTGATCTTGTTAAAGAAATGTCCATTTCACATATATCTATATTATGAATTAATTATACTGTGCTAACTGTTTTATAGCATTGAAATGAGCATGTTCATTTCTTTTGCAACTTAAACTAATAAAGTTCATAAATCTTGAGTCGTGAATATCTCTCATCCTTTTAAAATCATCGACATCAGTATCATCACTACCACCATTTGAGACATGAATTAAAAAACTAAAAACATTTCTCATACCAGCGTTTGTAAAGTATTTGAAAATTGCACTTTATTGTATCAAAACTACATCCCAAATAGACGATTACTAAAGTATGCAATAATTTGCCAATCAAATGTGACCGTTCTCCAGGTTATAGATATTATAGACTACGGAAGTAACTGGGTAAGAAAACACGTAGGCATCACTACCACATCAACAACAATAACGTCTGTTCGAGACTAGGCTAGTTGTCGGCTCCTGGGAGGCTCAGGAACAACGTAACATAGGATAAGGATATCAAATGGAGGCCATTTAACTTATGTGATCTTAATTAGCGTGAGAGAAATCTAAGTACGAGTCAATTCATTCTGGAGGGAATGGATGGACGTTTTGTGAGAACTGAGATGTCTGATGTTCCAAGTACTGAGCTGTATATTCAGCAGTCAACAAGACACTGTGGACAATAAAAGGAGCAGATAATAATAATAATAATGCGGTTTATAAGTCTCATAATTATCCAGGCTAATGCCCGCTTATGCGACTTCACACTATTGTTACCCCAGCAGGCCTGATCACTCTAGGACTTTCTCGACTCCCTGGGGAGCATACAGTGCCGCTGCCATTTATAGGCGCTGATCACTAGCATTCTGACAATATCTTCCACTGCCTATAGCCAGGTACCCATTTTACAGAAGGGTGGACTGAGGAAAATGTGAATGAAATGCTTTCCCAAGGCACTTACAACATGACCGTGGTCGGGAATCGAACCCAGGACGTTTAGATCTTGAGTCCAACGCCGTAACCATTAGGCCACCATTGCAGAGGCAATGAAATGGAGTCAGAGAGAACATGAGAACACACACACACACACACACACACACACACACACACACACACACACACACACACACACACACACACACACACACACACACACACACACATACACACACATCTCTCGTGCGAGAACAGTGGACTGGGGAACTACCAGTTTACCCACTTGCACTTGCAAAATGATGTCAAAATGATGTCCCACGGGAGATGGTATAGTGTGTAGATCAATAGTAAATTTATCTTGCGATCATTGGAAAACACGAGAATTCAGCCAACAAGTACGGATTCGTTGCATTACGATCGATACAAATGGCACAGTTGCATGAAATTTCTGGAAAAGTCTTTTTCTTTATTTTCTTCTCTTGTCTTTGTTGGTCATGCCATCATTTCAACCCTGTCCACAAGAGCCGCTGTCCTTAATACGCGGCCACCCTCTCCTCTCTCCCCAAAAGGTTGCACAAGCCAAATTGTAAAAGCCTCTCTGAGCCAATTAATAAAAATTCTCCTCGAACCACAGAAACGTTCCCAAATGGCCACTGCTAGTCCGCAAGTCTGATGCCACAATTATATATACTGTTTACAGTGGGAATCCTTCATTTAGAATTTCTTCATAATTTTTAATTTAGATGAAAGGGTTTAGAAATTTTTGGCATTCTTTTGCATTCACAAGCCCGCACGATTGAGATCCGCTAAAGCCATTGGGAAACATTGCCTGCAGTAATTATTTTTGTACAAAACAAGACTGTATTTCACCCATTTTGCGATGTGGTGTCATGTTATACGATAAATTCTACAGAATACTCTGTTACTATTGACTCTTTTCAGTCCAATTTTAGCCAGTTAGGCTCCTCAACCAAAAGAGCTCTCCGAATGTTGTTTCTGTGGACCAGGTTTGTTCTCTCAATATTGTGAATTAGCGCATTCCTGAAGGATGTCCTGGGATGTCTGGTATGCAGTGTCCCAGTGGCAAAGAATGCTTGTGCTAAGTCCAATGCGGTGCAGGTAGACGTACTCTGAAAGTAAATGCCATTTCGTTGAAGGAGGAAGCTCTTCTGCGTGAAGTCTCAAGATGACGTCACTGGTTCAGTTCACCCAGTTAAAGGAGATTTCCGAAGATATCTTATTTCCCTAATGCTACTTCTGGGGAGATGAATCATTTGAGGTTGTAATACTGCACTATTCAGTGAGTTATTTAATGCGCAGTTTCACTGATTAAGTGCTGTACACTTTGATGAAAGCCTTGTCATGTCCAGTCCCATAGCTCTCATTTACTTCAGTACTGCGCAAAAAAACCCACCAAAAACATGAGTGATGCTGAGATGTGGAAAGCACTAGTTTGACCTTCCAAAGTGATCTGATTTCCCAAATCTAACATTCGCCATGTACGATTTTTTAAAAAAAATACGGAAAAAAATAGGATTGTATTTGTTAATATGAAATTGATTTTATTTACAAATTATTATAAAAGATTTCAGATTCGGTTCACTCTGAAATTCGCAAACATTCTGTTTATATGAGAGAGTCTAGTTTCCACAATGCACTGAGATCCCTTAAGCGGAATTGCAAAAATGCTTAGAACGCGGCTCACACGCATGCAGTTGCAGGTTGTTTTTTTTTTTATGAGTTGAGGCTGGTGGATCTTGGGAGATCTATTGCAACTGTCATAAAGTGAGGCAGCTAAAATTGTTTAGGTGAAGGGCAGAGGTTCGATTTTTGTATATTGAACAACAAAGAGATCAGCAATGTGATAGAATGGAGAGACGAGTTCACAAACTGTAGGCCTACTGAGTAGTGCTTGTGACGTCGCGGATCAACAACTGCTGCTACAATGTACTGGCACTGGAAAGAGAACATTCTACGATCAGAGGCGTAGCCAGAAGGATGTTTTTTGGGGGCAATCAAGCATTTTTGCGGAGGGATATGGGAGGGGGGAGGGAGGAGACAATGGCCCTTAAAAAAGTTAAAAAAGAACCAAATCTGTAACATTGGTACGATCTAGGCTAGGCTACCATTTTCTCGCCTAAACATAAAACAAAAGTCTGGAAGTCGTGCACTGTATGAACCTTGTGTAAAAAGAAAGAAAATATCGTCAAACCAGCGGGTCAGCAATTTTTTTCTCTCAGATTATTGACCATTTTAAAACAAAAATTATTTCTATATATTGCCTTTAAGCATTGCGCTGAGGATATGGAAGCTCTGAGATCGGCTTTCAGATAATCTGTTAAGAGAATTTGCTAACGTTGACAAAATCGGTTTGCCAATGTTTGTAAATGGCTCATACGTGAAAAAGGACGGGGGTGATGTTTGAACATTTTAGAAAACATTCAAGATTAATTAAATCGTATTAGGCCAACGGATAGGTTGATAAGCTCAGATTTATAGATTACATGGACGTTAGGCCTCTATTTAAACTACATATTTACCCTTTCTTCTCTCCAAATCTTCCTCACATTGTTCTTACACGCAAGCTGATGTACACGGAGGCATAGATTGATTCTGTCTCCTCTGATCTTTATATCGTGATGAATGATTTTGTTCATTCTGTCTCTAAGTGAGAGTGCTCATCCTAATAATGCAGTGTATTTTGGTGCAAAGGATATGTCAGTTTCTCATTCACACGAGTAAAAAGATTATCCTCACCTAACCCAAGCTGAGATGACAAAAAACTCCACATCCCACTTCAAGAAAACATAGTGACCTTATGCTCTACTAAACTAGACCTATACCACAAAAAACCCAAAAAACTTCCGTTTTAGAACACAGAGGAGATAAACCACATTCATGGTGTTTTACAGAATGGCAACAGAAGGCTACAGTTCGTAGCTACTCAGCATGTTGTACACTAATATGTGTTGGAACTGGGATTATCCGATTTCCACAAGTTCGAGAATGATGCAACAAGGAGTTCAGAGTTGTAGCTTAATGATACTAAGTCAACAGCACATTATGTCTATTCTAATTATACATGGCTGTGCCCAGAGTTAACATAGAAAAAATATATAATAATTTGTTTTCAAAATTAGTCCACGTTTTGTGTCTGAGCACCTTTTCAAGATGTACAAGTAAAACTAGAGACATACAAAGAAAAGCAAGTTAATAGGACTCTCAGGGCCAGAAATAGAACAAATAAGAAACACAGTGAAAGGGTGTGATAATGACATTAAGTTCAAGTGTCTGATTTATTGTATGTAACGGTACACATAAACACACAAACATGGCCACATTTACACTCACATACCTACACACACACACACACACACACACACACACACACACACACACACACACACACACNACACACACACACACACACACACACACACACACACAAGCACGCACGCACACACACACACACACACACACACACACACACACACATATGCAGACACTCTTTCTCTCTCTCACTCACATATGCACATATACACACACACATAAATAATATGCACACACACACACACACACACACACACACACACACACACACACACACACACACCCACACACACACACACACTCGTACACATAACACGCCCTATAAATGTTTTTTGTCAGAATCACCGATTACACTAGTACGTATTCATGGGCATCGCAGATGACTTTCAGTGTTAAAATATGCGAAGAACGGACCACAAAATGTGATAATTATCTAAAATCGTGCATTTATGTACATGACTTGTATCTATGTTGTTAAAAGGTAAATGAAGTGGAGCCTCGCAATGAGCGCTTCATTCTAAACCTTGATTAGGATCATTTCTTTAGACAGAAACCTTGAAGGCGATTCCCTTTATAGAAGCCAAGTCAGTGTCAATGGCCATGATAAATATGATGGAATCCATTGATACAACACACATACTACCTTGTGCTTCTCACATTTTGCTCTCTGAGCGAGTGGGTTCACCGTGTTCGTGCTATTCATTACCAGATCATAAGGTCCTCGGATGAGCCTCTTGCGGTAAGGATGAGGTGATGAGACCTTGAGGTGGGAAAGGAAAGAAAAAAAAGGACAAATTTGAGAAAGTGAAGGATGGAGACAGAGCAGTCCTTGATTTCTGACCTTCACCGACGTCAACATGACCATCTGTTCCAAATTGAATTTGGGTGCTGGTATCGAGCCTCTGTCGATCTTAGTCTATATTTGCCCACCCACTCAGACGTGACCCCGAGACAGTCTCTGTTATGGTACTGAATTAATTCCACCCACTTGTCCACGCCATTACGAGCTGAGGATACCATTCACACCTCTTCACCTTCCCCAGGAACGTTACTGAGATTATGTCACACAAAATGCTGCCAAACTATGCCCATTTGCCCAAATTTTTGGACTACTATCTTATATAGCTAGACCTAAACCAAAATAATCCAGTTGAACCTATATATAGATCTACCCGAATAATAAACCAATCAAATAAAAATGAATTCAGGGAAAAGAAATTCAGACTTAACAACAATGTACTCTGTATCGAAGTTTGACCGTAATTCACCTGGAATTATTGTCTTACAACCTGGTAGAAAAGTATAAACGATAAATCCTGGAAGCCATTTTTATTCCCTTGTCACGTCCAGTTCGGTTAGTTCTTGTGTACTTTGGCATGATTGTAGCAAAGAGACTGGCAACAGGGATAAGTTTAACATTGTGTTTGTTGGGCTATTTGCTTCATTTTAAAATGCGGATATTTTCATTCCGCCTGAATAAGTCCTGAGAAAACACAACTGAAATGTCGGAATTTTTACCCTGCATAGGCCACCATTACTGGTACTGCATGACGTCTTAAAGCGAAACAAGCTATCAGACGATTGATGCAGGCGTATGCGCAAACCATCTGGATCAATCGTCTGCTAGCCTTCCTCGCTTTTTTTACGGTACGCAGCACAAGTAATGGCGGCGCATGCAGTGTGAAAATTCCGACAAACTCCGGTGTTTTCTCAGAAACTGTCAGTCAAAATGTAAAAATATACGCGGCTTAATTCTATGAACAAAAATAATGTGGACTTGTTAGGCTACGCCACGGCCGTACCGGCATTGTGCCTATTCCAGCTTTCTCTGGCCACCGTCGTCCCTCGTCATCACACCGGCATAATTAGCCTAATGGACTGGTCTTCCTCTGAACTAACAATCACATTCTCTACTATACACTAAAAAAAACAGACAAAGCTTGGCTAGGTCGATAAACAATGGGAGAGGAATCAACTGAATCACAGCCAACGCCAAAACAAATGAAAAAATGCTAGGGAGAAAGGTTTGTCACACAGTACGATGGTAAGCAAAGAAGGTCACGCTGAGGAAGAAAACAGACACATGATTAACGATGAGGGGACGCTCTCAAAGATTCCGTCTATATAAATATAGAGGTCCCGTTTGGTTATATGCAACACTACGCAGGTAAGTAGGAGTGTGATTAAGCGGAGTGTGCGATGTGGCGGTGCAATGTATTCTGGATATCGGAGAATGACTTTGATGGCGACAACAGCGACGACAACAACAATAACAACAACAACAACAACAACAACAATAACAACAACAACGACACCATGAATTCCACTTTAGGAACATGTATGTTATTAATAATACATAAAAACAGCAATATAAATCATATGCACAGATATGTAACATTTTATAAAATGAAATACAATAACAAAGTCATTGCTAGTAATTGGCAGAAATTGGCTCGCAGCACACTACCTCCAGCTCCAAAGTCAGATACCCATTTGCAGCTAAGATATGGTAGGTTAAGTATCCTTCGGAAGGGCATTATAATCTGGCCTCTAAAAGTATTGGATTTTTGAGAAAAGTGCTATAAAGCAGAAGACTATAAACTGGAGTTAACGGTATATCTTGGTCAGGATTTAATGAAGTCACCAAGCGGACAGAGCCCATAAACAAGCCATTGAAGCTATGTTTGAGACAAACAAGCCTTATCATCGGAATGTGATACTGGAACAATTGACTACAGTTTGGTTTCTCATGGACCAAATTAATCATGGTAAGACAAACACGGAACGCAATTTAGCTGACAAGAAAATGAAACTAGAAAGTATATGTTACAATACATTAATCTGGCAGGTCAGCCATTATTGTTTGGTGGAAGGTGAGAGTAAAATCTAACATCTCGCGACAAAAGGGCTTATCTTTGCCAAATCTGTGTTTAAGAAAATTGACAGGTTCTGTTTGAGTTGTACAGTGAATCAAAAGTCTGTTTTGGAGCATGTAAAAAATATGTTGTTTTTATTGTTTTGTTTTGTAAATACTTAATCTTGAATCTATCTAAATAATGGAATGGTAGAATAATCTATGCAAATGAAATTCGTAATTTAAATTAATGTATACTAATCAAATAAGTATGTATTATCGAGGTTCTGCGGTAGAGCTCTATGCTACAAGAGCATTCTTGTCTTCCCATTCCAATCGTTCAAATTTCCGCACCCTCTTCGTCTGCGAGAATTAGTGAAACAGATTTAGACGGCTGCCAAAACAATGAATGAGAGAAGAAGAGAGCAGGAGGGAGAAAAATGCGAGACAGAAAGAGAGATAGAGAAGAGAGAGAGAGAGAGAGAGAGAGAGAGAGAGAGAGAGAGAGAGAGAGAGAGAGAGAGAGAGAGAGAGAGAGAGAGNG
Source organism: Ellobium chinense (assembly GCA_033807755.1). Lineage (NCBI taxonomy): Eukaryota > Metazoa > Mollusca > Gastropoda > Ellobiida > Ellobiidae > Ellobium > Ellobium chinense. Next base: position 1,399,903 of record JAWQUT010000093.1, read on the forward strand.
AGAGATAGAGAGAAAGTAACCATACTGACTGGCTTTTGGGAAAAGGGTGGTGAGACCCTTAATTTCCCATTCCTTGCCACTTTTAAAACATTTTGTCCTGCTTAAGATAATAGGCTCTGAAACACACAAAACAGCGACAGTGTTAGCGAATCAATAAAGTAGAGGAAACGAGAAAAGACATGGGGTGAACGTTCGAAGGGTCATCGGAATAGTGTCTTAAGTAGCGAACCCACCAGTTCCGCACACGGCACTTTACTTCGCTACATTTTTTATATAATACTCTCTTCCTCAGTGTAAATCGCACAAAGTTGAACCCATAGCATCCGGTATGTCACAACACGACTTTGATATTATACACTAGGGGATAGAGGTCTGTGTGTGTCACGATATTTTCTGTGTTGTACCGTTCCGAATTTAGTATATTCGCCCCCTTACTCGTCGTACAAGCCATCGGTTAAAAAAAAACAACCCATAAAGACATGGGCTACGCTTGTTTGGTCCTCTCGAGCAGGCAAAAGGAGTGGTCCTTTTCTTCTATGAACGGTCTCTCGGAGAATTTAAGCATCAGAAGTACCAGTCTCTAAGCAAAGCAAAAATGGCTGCGACTCTTGCGGAAGCGTTAGAAAAGAGACTTGCGAGTTGTATTTGCTATACCTATATCTTTGCCTAATAATCATTTGACACAGAGCCATTGATGAATAGTCCTACAAACAAATTTGAAACCATTGATGATGGCCGCCATTTTTTTTTTTGAGCTCCAACTCCTGGCGTACGCAAAAGATTAAAATTTCCTATTAACTCTAGAAGCTGGGCCCGCTTCCCCGCCGCGGCTAACGCTCAGTTGCAAAAACGTAGCTGTGGCACTCGATAGACCACCATGGGTTTTCAGTTGGGTCACAGTTGTGACACCATTCTACTCCGCTTATTTCTAATGATTCGGGGTCGTGAGGAAAATCCAACGGTTGCAGGAAAAAAATCCAATCATCCAGCGACAATTATCCGGTCATTAAATTCCGTTGTTTCTTGTCACTTGTTCTTGGAAACATCATCATGCACTCCAGACATGTCCATGGGTACTCGTATCACCATGCCAAAAGCCGCCTCAAAGAAACACACGTTACTCGTTAACTATGCCGGTTGCCATCTGGTTGAAGAATGTTCTAGTCCTTCCAGCGAGCCTGTAGGTATGAAGATGCCAATAGCACCTGGCATAAAAATATGCAATTTTAAATAGTCCCTTTAAAATCAGAAAATTGGCCATGGGTAGGGGGAAAAGAGGTTGGATTTTAATTTCAAAGGCTTAGATAGGTGCAAATATATGTGTAGACTCAGAATAGGTGAGGTTTAGTCACTCAGGTATAAAATTTGTGATTGTTGCTAGGTGGGTAAGGTTACCCTGTTTACTGAGTGAAAAGGCCTAAAATATTAGGGTGTCTGCTTCACTGCCTAAGTTCTCAAAATCTAACTGGTTCAGGTGCATTTTACTTTGTGTCAAAATTTGGAGGAAGTGCTAAACAACATATTTGGAAAGTATTTTGAAACGGCACCCCAGGATAAGTTAATGAGAGGTGTAAAACCTAATATAGCCAACAGTGAAATATACATTGGCATCTTCATACCTGTAGCTCCTACCACTTCCTTTCACCACATCCGTTTCCTTCATACTACTCACAGCAGGACTGTTGTCCTAGGTATTCTCCTCCCTTTCTATCTTTCCCAGTTCCTTGAGGATGTCTGCCTTATCCTGCTTGAGCATGCTCTAATCTGTGCCCTGCCTGCCAAGATATCAGCAATCTGTCTCCATGCACACCATGACGGTACACCCACGTAACTACTTTAATGGCCGTGCCTTGAATGATTTGCAGACACTCAGTTTGAAACAGATCTTTTTCTATTTTCATCAGTGTGCTTTGCAAATCTATGATTATCTGTGATTTAAGTTTATTAAACTGATATTAAAAAGCAAAGTATTCTGTTGTCCATCGATTTATGATGAAACGGAAGTTGAAGTAAGAGCAAAGTGAAAGGACCTAGCAACGCTGAACTGGTGTTTCTGAGAGGTGATAAGCCTCTGTGTCATCTTATGACTTAAAGCTGTATGAAAGAATATTACTTCTTTTGATGTCATTAAAAAAAAACAAACCAAAACATAACTCACCACCTTTAGCTTTTCATCTCGCCTAAAGAATCCTGGAAAAGAATCTGAAGGTCTCTTGAGTTTAAATTCAGTATATCACATGGTCTGGCTCTTGTATTTCGAGGTTGAAAAAGTCACCCTCTATTTTATGATTATAGAATCATAATACGCTTCCAAATGCCGATATTGCTAAGCGGGTATCAAGTGCGTCTTCTTTTTATGATTCAAAGCGTTTAGGGTGGGCCGAAATAATTAAAAACACACCTTGAACCGTCAAGAATGTATTCTGATATGGCATAACATGAGAGAAAGAATGCCTACCTACATGATTGAGGGGCTAAACGGGGAATGAAAATAATTGTGCTACTCTACAGAAAATTGGCTATTTTGCGTGAAAATCTGTTAAAATTACTCATTCATTTTGCAACAAACATCACATGGTCAAAGCTGTTAGCCCCTGTGCCAGTTAGAACTTTCATATTTTCACCCAAAAGAAGTTTAACAAGTTTAGTAAGAAGGAGCCCAGAGCACACCTGTGGTCTTTGTGAATATACAAACGTTCCATCGATATGCTCTAGTACACAGACACTTAACTTAAACTGAACACAGTGTTGCCCTCAATTGCAAAATGGACCAGGTTATTCAAAACCAAAGACTCATTTCTCTAAGGGCACTGAACTCGGTGACCGCTACATACACGACTGGAACCAGATGCTTCTTTCTGCATTCTTTGTGATGCAAATCTGAGTGACGGTTTTCCCTGGGCCTTTTGTGACAGTATGGCACGAGGGATCACTGTCTCTTTGATGCCATCCATTTCCTCCTCCATTAGCCAAAACTCTTCCGTGAGCTGCCTCCGGGTTTCAGGAGGGCTTACATCAGGGGTTATCAGCCTGTCTTTGTTGGCCTACCCGGTCTTGGCAACCCACCAAGCAATCCTACTTGCCTCCTCGCCCTGCCAAAATCCACCGCTAATAACGTCAAGTAAATCATTAAATTGTATTATACTGAATATTTTGTAACCAGTCGGAATGAGGTTTATGTGGCTAAACTGAGAACTGAAATATCCGGCTCTGAAGATGAAGGGGGGTCATCCAATATCTAAATGTCGTCTGTTGCAAAAATCGAGAGTTAACTCATTTCTATATACAGAAGCATTCATCTGTGGACAAAAAGTCAGTATTATTGTGGGTAAATCTGAGTTATTGTTAGGCATATTAGATAAGCTGTAGAGTACAAAACTGTTATTCACTCACGTTTTTCTCAGATTTTTTTTCCATTGCATGGAGTGACTCCTTGATTTCATCTTCGGCTAAAACAACGCAGGGTCACTTTTTTTCACCTTATGAAAGCACAACATTAAGCTTTTCTACAGTAGCAAGAACATGATTGAGCCACAAAAAAACAACAAAACGAACATGCCACTCAAAGCTCATTTTGAATGAATGCAAGGCATGTAATATTTTCTTGCTTTTAAGAATTGGATGTCGTAATGGGGGTTTGTCTGTCCCAGGCTGGGAAGCCGTGGCTTTAAGAAGCGGCTGCTTCTGTGTACTCTTGGCTGATATGCCCAATGTCTACAGATCATGGCCCAGCAGAATTCTAAAGGCTTAAGGTTTCTTTTAACACTGCACTTGTTGCCCTTAGAGTATTTTGCTGTTCTCTGTGGAACGTAATTGCTCCACTAATCATATACACAGACGGAACCCCTGAATGGGAGCGAAAGACAGGGCGATGACGATGTCCAGAGAACGACGCAATACCGGCAGTGTGGCTAACAGGGAAGAACACTAATCTCTAGATGCAATAGACTATTGGTTCGAATCTTGCCAGTTGCAGGTCTCTGATTGGGTGTTACTGGCCTTGTTTTAAAGGTTGCAGAAGCCTAATTGATCAAAAAAACTGGACTATCCGAGTCGATCGTAGCAGAGTATAAAATCTGGAACCAGATAATAATCATAACATGAAACCACACCGCCAAAGTGGTGAAATTCAGTTTTGAATTTGTAAAAAAATAATTGTTGCAGGCAGTGTTTCCCAATGGCTTCAGCGGATTTCATTTGTGCGGACCTGTGATCTGCAAAAGAAGGCCAAATTTTTAACCCCTTTTCGTGTAATTTAAAATTGTGAAAAATGTAACCGAAGGATCCCCACCGTAAACAGTATATAATTTGAGCACCGTGATGGCACCAGACCTGCAGACTAGTCTTGGCCATCTCGGGAAATTCCTGTGGTTAGAGAAGAAATTTTTATTAAATGGCTCAAAGAAGCTTTTACAATTTGGCTCCTGCAACCTCAAGAGAAAGACTGCTGTTTCCTACCATAGACCTTTACCCTCAACATTACTGCTCTAACAAGCCAAGAATTGTTGTGAGGTCTTGATCGGAGTTTGACAATGACAAAACCTTGTAAAAAGCTT
>JAWQUT010000093.1:1421771-1439434 GCA_033807755.1 Ellobium chinense
CACACACACACACACACACACACACACACACACACACACACACACACACACACACACACACACACACACACACACACACACACACAGGTCCTCACACTAACAGTAAACATACTCAAGGACGTCAATGAAACAAATCTAGTGCTCTATCACCCAAACAACCACTACCAAATGTACGACCTATCGAAAAAAGATGGGCAACAGCAATCGTAATGAATGTTTTCACTCACTGATTAGATTCATTATAAACTCGATCTCAAGCTCGATCTGATTAGGGGCAAATAACAAGTTCGTATCGTGGCCTTGACCGGAGATGATCCTGACCGAATTTGACCTCTAAGCACTGATAATCACAAGCGTATGGACATCTGGAGATTTGATTTCCTCCACGGCTGATTTCTCCTTCATGAACATGGTATGTGCTTGGATTAATGTAGGAGTGAGAGAGGGCTTTGTCTTTGTGGGTATCGATAAATGTACCCACGATACTGGCTCTCAGTGCGAATACTCACAATTTTTAAGAAAGCTGATTTTGTCGATATTGTCGGTTTTGCCGGTTTATTTCATCAATTGTATTTCCGTTTTTTTAATTTAAATATTATAACAAGCTAGACAATATCGATCTGATAAAATATATGGAAACATCACAAGATATCTAAGTTTTCAAAAATTGTTTGATATATCTTTAACAAATAGCTGAAAAAGGCGTTTGTAAATCATCGCAGAATGCTGTTTCTACATACCAAATGGACATCATTTCCATTGTCTTGTAGATATGTCAAAGGGAAGCATAATATATTGTACGGAAAACTAAACAGCGGAAATAAAGATGCAGAATTTTGTGGTGATCAACTTTCATTTGCCCACTCTATTTTTGTAGTGTGCTTTCAGCAGACAACGCCTTGCAATACAGGGTTCCCGGGTAAGCTTGTAAATCCATAAGCTGCGACAAATCCATTCAGAATACTTTATGCAAAAAAACACTAAATAATAAACAAGGAAACAAAGACGCCTACGACAATACTTCTTCTTGAACAGCACCCACACTCCTCTCTGATATGTTTGCTAAGTGCTGATGAGACCAAAAAAAAAACCAACAACAACAAAAACTCATCCAGCCTCCACGTAAAATCATATTATTTTATAGCATCGTTTTGAAGAAAATGGACTGGTTATAATTATTTTTTCCCATGCTCAGATTTGCTTTGACTATGTTTTCGGACGCCTAAAAGTACACGTAAATTATCATGCACTTTTTCTTAAAATTTGTCTAGTTAGAGTGTTAAAAATATTTCCTTCTGCAATGCGGCATTCATCGATTTTGGACCAAAAAGTGGAAATGACGTTAAACGGAGTTCGTATTTAATGATGTCTAGCTACGGGCTGAAAGGAACTGCACGTGTGAAGAAAACGGGCGAAAAAAAAAAAAGAAAGCATTAAAATCAATCTTCTGAAATGGGTTATTGAGGTGGGCGTCAGGAAGTATAAAGATGATAAAGCATTCCGCTTCGCTTAATCGCAACTTCCACTTAACTGCAACATATTCCACATAACAACTGTTTATTTTTCTTTTAAAGTCACTGAACAATCGAAAGTCCTTTTAATCGCAACTTTTTCCGTGTGCCCGTGGGCGAGTTGAGCTTAAGCAGAGTTGGCTGTACTTGTATGTGGAGGAGGAGCTCAATATAATTTTGGAAAGGCTTGGAGTCAGACTAAGCTCCTTATGCCAGACAGAGTTAGGTCGGTGATTTGGCGATATTCATAGTTCCCCAGAGCGATTGTCCTATACAGAGACTTCTGAAAACCAAGAAATAATTTCCGTTGATGAAGAACATGAAGGATGAATATATTAAGTACAAAGTTAAAGGGACAGAGATAGATATTTGCTTCACAACCNNCCCCAAAAAAAAACCCACAAAAAAACCAACAAAAAACAAACAAACAAACAAACAAAAAAATCACATTATTTTTGCAAAACATTAAACCGTGTATCATTTCCTTACGCCTGATCTTTTCTGAGAAAACACAACTGGAATGTGGGCGATCTCACTCTGCATCTTATATGCCACTATTGCTCAAGCTGCGTGACGTCATAAAGCGGCAAAATCTAGCAGAAACAGCAGAAACCTGGTGCAGAGACATGCGCAAACCGTCTGGACAAATCATCTTCTGGCCTAGTTCGTTTCTTGACGTCACGCAACACGGGGGTTAGGAAGAAAGGGGGGGNGGGGGGCGCGCAGGGTGAAAATCTCAACATTCCTGGGGTGTTTTCTAAGTAACTGTCAGGTAGATAAAAAAATATACGCAGTTTAAATTTTGTAGGAAATACTTTGCATTTACAATGCTTGAAGCTGAAGCAAATAACTACCCCTGTCCCTTTAACAAGGATTTCTTTCATTGTATAATACATCTCGAGGAGGGAAATCGGGGAGTGGAGGAGGGGAGAGGAAGAGGAGGAGGAGAAGGAGGGAAGAGGGAAAGGGGAAGGAGGTAGAAGAACTCGAGAGTACTTTTTGTCCTCATTGCAGCATCGCTGATCTCACCACAGAGAGGAGTTGGGAAGGGAGTAGGGGGTTCAAGCGATGTTAAAGCCGCGATTAAAATTGACTTTTCGTAATGCCTAAAAGAAGCTAGGTTGGACCTGTTGTAATGTCTAAAAGAAGCTAGGTTGGACCTGTTGTAATGTCCAAAAGAAGCTAGGTTGGACCTGTTGTAATGTCTAAAAGAAGCTAGGTTGGACCTTTTGTAATGGCTGAAAGAAGCTTGGCTGGACCTTTTGTAATGTTTGAAAGAAACTAGGTTAGACCTTTTGTAATGTCTGAAGTCTGAAAGAAGCTAGGCTGGACCTTTTGTAATGTCTGAAAATAGCTAGGCTGGACCTTTTGTAATATCTGAAAGCGGTTGGGTTGGACCATTCAGAATGTTTGAAGGTTACAGACTCCTAATTGAAGGAAAATAGGTTTGATAATATGCCTTAGAATGACAGCAAATTATCTATCCTTTGGACAAACCATGGAGAATTGGTCTTATATTTGTGAACCTGCCTGCTAATTATTTTGCATTCTCTCCATATTTTGTTAATTAAACCTGAAGTTTGGGTTATGTACTCCGATGTCGATGTGGACTTCTGTGCGGAGCACTTGTTTTTAAGGAAACTAATTAGCTTGTTTACACCTTTCGATGTATCAGTTCGTAGCTCGAAAACGAAATAAAAGGCATACATTCTAAACATCATTTCTCACAACCTCATTGTATACTACAAACTATTAAATACTTAGAGATTGTGGAATTTCTTGTAAGTGACCGTAAAGAAAACAATTTATTGACTCAGAGAGGCAAATCGGATTAGACCTCTGTAATTTGAAAAAAGTTAGGTTGGATATCTGTTACTGTCTGAAAGATGCTAAGATGACAGCCAAACTCCACTGAATAATGCTGGCTCCAGTGCTGGTCTAGACTGGTTTAAGTGACTGTCCTGTCAATAAACGAACATTGAGTCAAGGTCTAAAGCTTATTGCCACAATAGCAAGGGGTAATAACAAGCTAAAAGGGCATTTTCCTTGACACATCAAGGAGAAATCACAGTAAATTAAGTTTGGGAGATGCGTTTATAGTGATTCTCTTTGAAACAAAACAGATTTGCGTAAAGTCCTAATTTAACTCATTAAGTGAAAGAAAAATTAGGTCATTAAATGTAGCCAGGCCAACATTACTACTTTGGCATTGCCAAAATAAACAGACTTCGGCAGGTAAAAAAACCAAACCAAAGTAGTTAGGTGATTCTAAGCAACACTTCCAGATGTCTGTAATTTTTATCCAGAGAAAAAAAACAACAACTGCACAGCAATTACGCATTATCGTGTCAGCTACTTTGCTTGTTTATCCAGCGAAATAGTGCTGAATTCTCGTGTACTTTTAGGCCAGCAGAGAGGTCGGTCTTCTCTGGGTAAACAAAATGTTGCTCGAAGAGTAACTAAGAGGTGACTAAACTAGTCTAAACGGATCTGTCAGAAAGATTGGGGCATAATCTTTGACAACATCAGACAAGGAATCACCTCTAATGTGTGGCAGGTTGAGGAAAAGGGGGGAGGGTGGCGTGAGGAGTGAAAGAGGTCCAGGATCTTATAGCTGGTGGAATGAATTTCGTCCCATTATACCTGAGATATAATACAAATAGTCTCAACAATGAATGATCCCTAACATTTCGTTCCATTCTCCTTAGGCAAAGATATAAACATGAAATACTTGATTAAAAAAAAATAAAATTGCGTTTCATGTAATATTACCCCTTCTCCCGAAGTTCTGAAAACTAGAAAACACTAAACTTCCTAATCATGAGAATTGTACGTGAGTAAAAATTCATATTTCGACTATCCAAATTTAAGATTCACTTCACGCTTCTTCCAGGGAAGAAAAATATTCACAATCATATTTTTTTCGGGGGCTGGATCGAGAAGTGATATTATGTGTGCTTACAAGTCAGTTGAAATGTACTGTTCCCTGACAGAATGTGAGTCGAAAAGTGAATTTGAGGTGTAGAGGTCTGCAGGTATTTTTATAAAATAAAAGGCTGTATAATCACATCAAAATAGAAGGATATGAAGAATTTAAAAAATAAAAGCTCAGCTGTTCACTTTCCATGTGAAATTCGTGTTGGACAAAATGTAACATACCTCTTACGGCAAGTTCTAGAATATAAACTAAAAGAAATAAAAACGTAAAAGAAAATGAATTCTAGTCAGCCTTGTAAAGTATTATATGTGGCACTCGACGACCCTCATCATTTTGACAAGCTTCGTATTCTGAAATATTCGTTTATTAATGTTATAGATACATGATGTATGCTTCCATTATGTGTGTATTGATCTTAGAAGACTACTTTTATTTTGTACGCAAATTGTCTCATTTGGCTCAAGTTCTTCCAGCTAAGTGCCAGATCCATCATGCAGCAAGTGATAATGAAAGGAGCTAGAGTTACTGAAACCGATACGAGAAAGATCCTGTTGCAAGCTACAAATTAGACGTGAAATCCACATCTGATTCTAGTTCGTGACTTAAAGCACGCAGCTAGATGTAATCGATCTAACGCTGGTAGTAAAGACATCTTTGACAGGCAAATTATGGATCCAAGAAGGAACTCCACTTTTGACCTCAAATGACCTCCTTGACTCACTTTCCCCAATTTCATGGGCTATGGCGTGGGTCATTCTTGTCACTTCTTTCGATAGCAAGACCTCATGACCTCCCTTAACAATGACTGCACTCTGAAAGGAAATATGAAACAGAATTTGACATGACATGTGACACTCAGAAACACGGATTTTTCTTTATAGTACTGTATTAATGAGCTGCATCAAACAACAAGAGAAGGTGTTACGTTTGTTTGGTCTCTATGGCGCCACAAAAGGCACCGTCCATGAATTCCGTGGCCAGTGCTAAGCAAAGTCTACGTTTTTGGTTGATGCGTACCACTCACAGTGAGGAATGGTGCACACCTGCTAGAAGTTTGTTACATAAAGTGTGTCGTATTTTGTTGAAACCGGAAGAAAAAGCTCGACAACATGGCAACAATGGCAACCATCTACGGTCTCAAATTTGTTATTGGTACTTTTCATCAACGGTTTTGTGTAGAGGAGGATGAGGCAGGTGGAGTGGTATGTATATTAATAAAGGTGGCAAAAGATTTAAGTATCGTAGACACCATTCGCAAGTCAGTGCATTCTTTTCTAGCGTTGCAGCTTTAGTCACAGCCATCTTGACCTACTTAGAGACTGATTGTTCCGTTGCTTAGAATCTCCTCTGGACCTCCCGCAAAATAAAAAGGACCGCCCCTTTCGTGCACCCACGGGATCAAAACAAACGTAGCCCAGGTCAGATGCAATGAAACTAATATCATTTGGTTCGGACTCTGATGACGTTATCGGAATTCATGAATGAACTCAGAACGTAGAATTCTAAATACTTTAAGGCAATTTGGTGCACTCATGAGGAAAATAGAGCGAGAGAGAGAGAGAGAGAGAGAGAGAGAGAGAGAGAGAGAGAGAGAGGAGAGAGAGAGAGAGAGAGAGAGAGAGAGAGAGAGAGTGAAGCGTGTGTGTGAAAGAGAGAGAAAAAAGATAGAAAGTGTGTGTGTGTGTGTGTGTTTGTGTGTGTGTGTGTGTGTGTGTGTGTGTGTGTGTGTGTGTGTGTGTGTGTGTGTGTGTGTGTGAGAGAGAGAGAGAGAGAGAGAGAAAGAGAGAGATGCAGGTGTTGGTTGATGAAGGTGTGTGTGACTAAATGAGAAAGAAAGAAACCTTGAGTGAGAGAGAGATAAGAGCAAGAGACCGTGCAGACAATAAATGGATAGATAGACAGACAGGCAGGCAGGCAAGCAGACAGACAGACAGGCAAGCAGGCAGGCACGCAAACAAACAGACATGAGGGGATGAGTAAGCTTGAGCAAATACTTGAATATGCAAATTATGTTTATGTTCTTGTGTTTGACCAGTGGCCTAAATAAAATTATTTGAAACTTGAAGCTAATGAAATAGTTGGACACGTTCCCATGTTTTCTCCGAACTTCATTATTTCCTGGAATGCACGTCAACACAAGCACGTGGTGGAACTTTTACAGCATTAAGACATGACGTCAGTGAGCACAATTATTTGATAATTGATTACTCATGGGGCATTTCTTCAAAGCATGCACTGGTCATGCGCTCTCCATGACACGCTGACCTTATTACGTCATGTTTAATGTCACTTGCACAGCATGGAACGAGCTTCATTACATTGTAGACGAATTAAGTTGGTTGATTTTCTTCCCCCGTGACTCGTAGATATCTGAAATACAAAACTGAGCAAAAAGCAAATACGAATGTAAGCAAAAATAAAATTTAAAAATACGAAACTAAACGAAATAACAAAAAAGAAAAAAAACAACTAAAAGAAATTAAAAAAGAAAAGAAACTAAAAGAAATAAAAATCATGAAGCCTCAGAGCTGTTCTAGAGCTTTCTTGTCCCTCTCTGACGTCATATGTCTGGGCGTGCTGTACTCTAGTCTTAAAGAATATTGGAAGCATTTTACCCACGCGTCAGTCACGCGTCAAGGTGTAGTTAAGTACTTGCTTGACGTTCATGATAAGACCTGGATGAAACAATGTTTGATTTATAATAGTATTAGATTGATGGTTAGTTTGAGAAATTACAACGGCTGCAGTCTTGTCTATGCGTAAATGCTTTTATTTTTTTAAAGGGATCATTTCCTCAAGGTTATTGGAACCTATTGTTGTTTTTTTTTCTTCCTCTTTCGACCCTATTAACATTTTGTTTTATTCTACAAATACCACTGTGATTTTGGGAAGTTTCTCCTATGGAGGTTAAAGTATTTCTTTTGCCTAATCTTTTAAGCGGAAGAAAAAGGGGGGTCAACCCTAACAAATTTTGCACAATTCTCTTTCAAGGTCACCTCAAATTCTGATTTGGTCCTCAATTTTTCATTTGGCTAATACATAGGCCTACACACTTTTTGTTTCTAGAAAGCTCAAATTGTACTGGAAACTTTAAAATTGTATGTTTTATTTAGATCACATACCATTTTACATATTTCTACACCATGACACTGGCTAGCAGGAGCCCCCAAAAAGGGGATAATTTTATATATTAGTGGATTAATTGGGTTGTACAGAATGAGTGATTTGCCCGTCTCATAGGTGCCAGGAACCTCAAATGTATATCTGAGCGAGAATTGCGTCTAAGCGCTTTCCGGTATTTGTTATTGTACATCTGAGAATAAATGGTGAATTTACTTGTAACTCTAAAGACTTGCGCTTCCACGTACAACTTTTCTGGGATACCATGAACAATGGTCTAGCACTTTCAAAGTGATGCTATAGTAACTAATAACATGAGAACATCTTGTTATTACTACAACTAAAGAGCGAAATATCCCATAATGTGTAAGTTATCGCCTCTAGCCGAGGATTGCACTGATTTCTCTTTAAGCATACTGTATCATTTCAGAGGGCTGATTTGCACTAAGCCACCAGATGTTGAATGCCAGATCACGCATGACATGACTAAAGACCTCTGGGAACCCAAGGGTTAAATTTTGGTGCACGAAATTATGGAACAAATATGCTATTAATATTCAAAATTACGGTGCAGATACAGTGAAATATGTGAAGTGTTTCTGAACTTCTTGAACTCACCTATCGGTTTCAATAGATGTAATTCAGGAAAATGATCCATTCTCATCTCTTACAGACGATAATGGCAGTGGTAGGTATAAGCATAATAGGCACCTCCTTGCGCTACGAACATTTTGCACTCTCAAGCAAAACGTGACATTGAATCTCTTCGAGTCCGTGACTTGCAATATTACTGAAACAGCAGGAAATGCTCTATGCGCATGACTACCTCCGCCATGATGATCTGAAAGCGATCCGAACTTTAAATTCTCGAATCACATTGGCTGGAAATTGGCTATGCCATCAGCTCAAAGAATTAGGAGGAGGAGAAAAAGAATAACGAGGAAGGAGGAAGGAGATGAGGATAAGACAGTGGCGAAGAAAAAGAAGAGGAGGAGGAAGAAACAGAAGAAGAAGAAGAAGAAGAAGAAGAAGAAGAAGAAGAAGAAGAAGAGAATGAAGGAAGCAAAAAGAAAGGAACACAACAACTACAACAGCTGCAGCTTAAATGACAGCATCATCAATGAAAATCAGATCAATGAAATCATTATCATCAATTCATCATCATCATCATCATCATCATCATCATCATCATCATCATCATCACCACCACCACCACTACCACCACCATCCTCCTCCTCCTCTTCTTCCTCCTCCTCTTCCTCCTCATCATGATGATCATCAGAGACAACAACAACAACAACAACAACAACAACAACAACAATAATGACTAAAAAACAACATTAACAACAACAACAACAACAACATTAACAATAAAATAAAATAATCGTTTGCTAAATCTGAAGGGAGGATTAACATGTTTGTTTTCCTCTCAAACATTATTCTGTGCGGAACACACATTTTAATATCGATTCCTTCACTCACTGCGCCCAGTTATCAATCATCTTCCTTTTCTCTGATGGATCGTACGATGAAAATTGAAACAAGGCGAAGCAAAAACTCAAATGGAAAATTAAGTCTACAAATGGAATATCAGTCCATTTTCCTTTGACGATTGACAAAAAAGTATCGTTAGTAAAATATACCCTTGACTCAAGAGGTTGCAGGAGCCAAATTGTAAAAGCTTCTTTGAGCCATTTAATAAAAAATTTCTTCTCGAACCACAGGAACGTTCCGAGATGGCCAAGACTAGTCTGCAGGTCTGATGCGACCACTGTGCTCAAATTATATACTGTTTACGGTGGGGGTCCTTTGGTTAAATTTTTCACAATTTTAAATTACATGAAAAGGGGTTAAAAATTTGGCCTTCGTTTGCGGATCACAGGTCCGCACAAATGAAATCCGCTGAAGTCATTGGGAAACTCTGCCTGCAACAATTATTTTTTTACAAATTCAAAACTGAATTCACCACTTTTGCGGTGTGGTGTCATGCTATGTGATTATTTCTACACAATCCTTTGGACAGATTTTATACTCTGCTACGATCGACTAGGATAGTCCAATTTCTTTGACCAATTACGCTCCTGCAACCTATGTACATGCAAATCACACAAAATAGAAATGGACATGCAATATAAAAAGATCTAGATCTAGTACTGATAAATTCGGGTCAAAGCAGCAAGGTGGAATAACGTAACAGAAAAAAAAAAACAAAGTTAAGTTAACAAAAATGTTACTGTGTTTTCTTTTTCTGATTTTTTTTTTTTTGCTCGGAAGGATATGCAGTTGCTATTATATTCCGCTGGACCTTTTCCGTGCACCGTGCAGTAGGCTATAATCCAACACTATAAAATCTTTGGGACAACTACATAGTTCTGACTACTAGGTATTTTTTTTTCGGGGGATTTATCCTCTCAACCTATGTTCCACTGATTATGATCAAAGAGAGGTAGAGGGAGGATTTTTTTTTTGGAGGGGGGGGGGGGNGGGGGGGGGGGGTATGGGGGAGGGAAGAAGAGGTAGTTCATGAAGTAATGTTACTTGATATGGGGTCCTTTCGTGGCTGTGTACGGCCATAAATGCAAGTTCCATTGATAAGGAAGGTCTTGTAGTCACAAATCACTGTTCTACACCCTTGGGACGTTCCCGGACAACAATTTTTTAATTAAAGACCTACCGAGACGTGTGTGTGTGTGTGTGTGTGTGTGTTTGTGTGTGTGTGTGTGTGTGTGTGTGTGTGTGTGTGCGCACACGCGTGTGTGTACATACTATACTTCTCCAAGTGCGTCGGTTGTTTTACCAAGACTTCTTTGTTTACACTACAGTCATTCACATGTCTAGTTCGCGCAGGGATAAAAATGGACCGATCCGATTCCTGGATTTTCAGATATCACAACACTCAGGCCTCATGCTCTATGTTTCTAAAGCACTGATTCCATATCGATTCTGATATTTATCACTAGGTAGGCACTTTGATCCTTTTCGAGACGATTGGAGCTTTTTGATACCTTTGGTAATCTAAGTCTGACAAACTGTCGCCGATTTCATCGAAGTATGGAATGGTATCGAAATCTTAACGCTTCAGTTCTGAAAGGGTCATCGAAATGGCTGAATATCGGAAGTTTCGATACTCCGGGATCGATCCTGCCCACCTACCCCTGCTGTGGGATCACACACCAATGAAATATTTCTTTATCGTGGTGGATTCAATTTTCTGTCGCCACCAATTGGAAGGCCACTAATCAAGACTGGAAACTTGATTAAACGCGAGCGATGAACGGCCTGGTTCAAGAACTAAGCCCACCGACGCTGCACACGTCACAGCGCGAGCTGAGCACGTGACTTCATGCCTATAGTGGCAGATCCGCCAAATCAAAAGAGTTAATGGATGCGGGTATCAACGATTTAAGAGAAATGTAAACATTTTATTTGGGGCGTACTGCTGTACAAAACTCTTCCGCGCCGTGCGCTGCGTTTCGGTGCGAAAAACTCGATCCTTACTTTTGAACTCCTTTATGTCAAAGGCAATCAGAAATGGGTCATTACGCACTTGACAATCTCAAATCCTTTGAAGACCTATACTGAATTGATGTCAGACATTGTTAAATTTCTCTAAGAGCTTAGATTTCAGTCAATAATTTTTGTTTTCTTTGGGTAAAATTAGATTAGACTGTGCCGGATATTGGTGGTTGAGTCAAACAGCACGCAGAGTAAACATTCTCTAAAGAACGGAGTGAGTAGTATGACCGGGCTCGATGACCGTAAATTTGCTTTAACACCTCAGACGTGCAGAGACTGGAGGATATAGTCACGTTTCAACCTCCTCTACTGTTAACATCTTCCAGTCGTCGGATGTGAAGAGAGTCCTTTTCCTGTGGCAATACTCGTATAAATGACGCAATCAGATGAAGAATTACGTGCAGCCCGACACCGTTTATTCGCCAGTCGGTTTAAAAAGCAGATTCCAGTAAATAGGATTTTTTTGTTTAAATTTCAAGATGGAGAAAGAACTGATTATTTCGCTAATTTCTAAATAAGAAAAAAATAACAACGGATGACCGCAACTTCTTTTAATTCACTTAAATAGCAATATCAGTTTCATCACAATATTTGTGACATAACAGATTATTTGTCCAGGTAAAAATCACTGGATTACCCTATCTCTTATAATAACAGGTTTTCCCATATAACCCAGTAAGTGCAATTCATGGAAGTAGATTGTAATTTACTCTTGACGTCATCTGTTTCTTCGAGCGACCTAACCGAAGGGAGGGCGTATCATTCATGTCGAGTGAAATCACCCACGTTGGTGATGCTGTAAACAAACATTGCAAAAACATTCCTTTTGTCCAGCCCTTTCTTCTCTTACAGTAGATCTAGTTTATTATTTAATATTTTGCTCCATGATGGATATTTGTCTGTGGGTCACAACAGTCTCACTTTACAAGGCATCTCATTGAAGATATTTTGTAAAAAGATAATCATAGTCGACGTCTCTGAATGCTTTCTAGCTGAAGAAAACTTCAGCAGTTTTGTTTATCTTTATCATGTTGTTGAAATACTAGTATAACGTGCAACAAAAATGTCAGTGAATAAAGCTCCGTTAGGTACATTGAACATGTTCACTTACAGTGAATGACACAAATTAAATTCCTCAGATCAAAGCATAAAAATCAGAAAAAAAAAATTCCACATTTTTTTACATAGTTTTTTTCTTCCTAAGGAAATGCCGATACTGTGCTAGAAAACACAAGGGTAGTTATAGTGCAGTTTCTTCCGTTTCTTTCCTTTACAAGCCTGGGTATTTCTTGTGGAAGTTCTAATTTTATGTGATCCACATTGAGACTTAATAAGCACATCTGGGTTATTGGCCTGTTCTGTGTGCAGAACGCGTGTCATGAACTTAAAAATTTACCATTATTGTCTCATCCATTGATACAAACTGTTTTATCTTGAAAGTAAAAAAATGACATTCCAATCATCTTCAATATCGTTTTTTGTAAGCTCAGGGATTGCTTGAAATAGTTAATGACGTTTTGTTCATCATGCAAGCTGAGTGTACGTTAGTGTATAGATAGTAATTTAATGACTCAAATAGGCAACTCGACATAGTCTCGATCTCGGAGTTCAGAGACCGTCTAACGTGACAGAGCTCATGCCAAGATCATGTATAGGAAATAAACTTTAGGCTTTCAAAACTTTGGCGACCGAGTTTGTGAATGAAAGGTAGTCTATAGACTCTACTCAACGTGAATGAAAATGTATTCCCGAGATTACGTGCGGGACGGAGACAGAATAGCGTATTGTTGTTTGATTGTGATACTGCCTTGTTGTCTTCCTGCAAAGAACGTGACCGCCAACACTCACCCAACACTATACTAGCCGGGGAGTTTGTTTATACAGATGAAAACACACACACACACACACACACACACACACACACACACACACACACACACACATATACCCATGCAATTATACATACATACACTCATATATACGCAACACACATACACTCAGTCATACATTACCAGACAAACAACACACACACACACACACACACACACACACACACACACACACACACACACACACACACACACACACACGNGTCCACAACGTGACTATGGAACAGGGAGCAGGAAATGTTGCACTCTCAGAATACAAGAGCCCATTCTCAAACTAGAGATTTCCGTCTACGCTGTACATTCCTATCATTTTCTCCTTCACTCATTTCCCTGTTTCCTGCACGTCCTGCTCTTTTCTTTTTCTTTAAATCTTTCTTCCTGTTGTCTTTGCCTCGATCTGTAATTACTGAGCTTGAGATTTTCTAGAATCACAAACAGAAATGTCATGACCACAATAAAATGAAAATGATATGAAAATATGGCTTTTATTTATCTCCAGATCATGCTCTGTTCTCTTTATCTCCAGCAGCAGCAGCAGCAGCAGCAGCAGCAGTAGCAGCAGCAGCAGCAGCAGCAACAACAACAACAACAACAACAACAACAACAACAACAACGACAACAACAAGATGAGATACAGAGCCATACAATGTTTTTTTTATCTTACTCATAACACAAACACATAGAAGAGTAGATATCATACATATAAATACATAATATTACTGTACAAATGAAACATTAACAAGGTCATTGCTGGTCGCCAGCGGTACAGTGCCCTGGTCCCCCTCCCCCCTCCCCTCAAGCTCTAGAACCAGGTGCTCATCTACACCTATACACAAACCTCAGACTCGACAATCTTCAGTTTCTGGGTACAGCTCACAAACCACACGACCACGCTGCATACAAACCTTAAAAAAGAAGAAAAAAAACAAAAACCCGAGAAATACTTTTATAACTTGCATGGTTTAACGTCACTAATTGCGTGTTTTCAAATAAACGTAGTGACATATTATCAATGTCTGTCATGTCCTCGAGCGTTTAGCTGCTCTTATGTAAACATTTTATCAAAAGTGCTAGACAATTTTATTTTCGAAATTTTAATAAACTATTTTCTTACATCCTTCAGAGAAGTTACAAAACATGTCTGTCTACATGCGTACTTTGATATTATCTTTTAATATCAAATCCGGTTTAAGAATAAAATCCAGTTTGATGATTAAACCTTAACAATGACTTCTTCCTGTCACCACGTTGAATTTTAGTCGTAAACTTCATTTTCAATAAAAAGGAATAAAGAAACACCAATCTGAATATGTGACATGCATGCTCTGTAACCATGGAGGTATGACATATTGAGAAGTTTTGAAAAAAGAAATCACACTTTTGATAAAGTGTTCACATCACTTTAGCCATATCAAACAAAGTTCAGGTCAATCAGTCAAGAGGAAGACATTCTTTCATGTAACTGTTTGTCTCGTGAGATAGTCAGCCGGTTAGTTTTACGCACGCCAAAGTGACCTATCGCCGTTTGCATAATCCATACGTGAATTAACGTACTACGTTAACCTCAGTGAACACTTTTAATGTTTTGGGAGCCTCGCGTGGTTACCTCCTTGCGTTGGCTAAGGCCCGGTTCACATAGGAAGAAAAGCGAAACGAGAAACGGGAAACGCGCAATGCGTCATGCGTGTAAACAAAAGTGGTAACAAAGATTTTAACGACAGTCTCACATAGGAAGTAACGACACGCCAGAAACGCGAAACGCATGTGGCGACATGAGGAGGAAAAGTGGTCATGTTCACATTTCATGTCGCGTATCGGGGCCGGTGTGTACTGTACAGTGAGACTTTTCTCTGTATTGCTGAAGTAATGTTACTTGTATATGAACATTTAACATGTTCATTTGAACAATGTCATCATCGCGTAACTGATTAGAAAATGCTCACGGCACCACAAGCTGAGTTTTCTCATTGTCCTTCTCTCTCTCAATACAAATAATAAAATCAGTGTGTCTTCATCAGAGGAATTCATATTGTCAAATTAAATGTCAACGGCGAACAGAGCATAACTAGGTCTATGTGATCAGGTGATGTGTGGGGTGAGACGTTTCAGGTTTCGGTTATTCCCGTTTCTCTTTTTGCGTTTCTTTCTATGTGAGCCGGGCCTAATGTACAGATTCTGACACTTGACGTCAAATTCAGGCGAGTCTTCTGAGGCCAACCCTTGCAGAACTGTTATCCACTCTCTCCTCAGGTTATTTCCCTTGATCTCTCCGCTCATTCTCCAAGAATCACAGACACACGTTGCATGCCTAATCCTCTGCCTCACCAGCCACTCTTATCGCCTCTATCTCTGCATGAGATTAAAAAAATATGAGAACGAAATTTACAAAAAAAAAAAAAAGTAAAGACAAAAATTGATCGAAGCACTGAGGTTTAGAAACTGATCAATCTCAAAAAAATCAATAGAACTGAAGGTTCCACATCAGCAAGACGTCAAATGAAACTTTAATATCGTGGAAAGTCTCGATCAGGCATGTCTTAATCAGTGTGACCCCATTTCACCTCAGTTCCCTTGTCATTGTTTATTGATACGAGGGGTAAGATGCCCCAGTCGGCGTCTCATTGAAAGCATGCTCCTCAAAAAAAAAAGCAGCAGCAGCAGCAGCAGCAGCAGCAGCAGCAGCAACAACAACAACAACAACAAAAACAACAACAACAGAAAAAAAAGAATAAAGAAAACACTGTCCTCGTTATCCTAATTTTCTTAACCCCCTTATCCAACGAGATCTTTACAGCGCATCTCCGTGGTCACATGCATAGGGCTGTACGTCATTATAATAATTAATGCACCATTTAGCACTTTGGTATGCAATCTTGCATGTCAAATCCAAAGTAAGCTACGGCAGAGTTGCACACAAAGGTGTGATCAATGCAAGCTGATTTTAAAAAAAATAAGCAGAATTTTAGATTAGTTTTCTTTAAACAGGTATTTGTGTGCATCTCTGGTGCAGCTGTCTTTGGATTTGACATATATAATTGCACACCAAAATGAAAATGGTGTGTTTGTTATGGTGATGTATTCTGGACACGTGACCAAAACTGACCAGAAACGCTACACTCCTACACAGACTTCAGTATCATGTCTCAGCTTCTAACATGGTCTTATGAGAGTCTCTAGATAATTGCTTTGGCTTGACCTGTAACAGAAAAATATACCATCTAATTCTGTGATTTCAGATCGCACTGATCTGTTTGTATCACATGTCAAGATGGTCGGACAAGAGCAGAAATTATTTTACAGTCCACTCCGTTTACTTGCAAAAGTTCTGATAAAGGAGCAGGTGGGATTATCCAGTGACTTTTATAAGCACAGGGAAATGTTGCGATTAAGTGGAAGTTGTGATTATCCACAGTGCAATTATGCGGAGTAGATTGTATTAATTTTCCGAGACTGTCACTAGTGCCTAGAGAGCGGGTCTACATGTTCCCCATTTGACACACAAGGAAAATTGTCAACAATCTTCAATGTCCTCAGGGACGAATTCGTTGATGTATCAGACAATGCTAAGAAGCATAAATCTTAGCTGGTCTGGATCTAGGCCAGTCTAGAAAAACAAACAAACAACAACACGACTCCAAAAAAAACCACCCAGAAAAAAATGTAATAACTGACCAAGACAAAAATGGATATATCGGCGGAATGTTTGACAGAAAGACAGACAGACAAACAGTCGATGGTTGGAGTCCGGGGACTTGCGGATAGATTGCTGTGGAGATCCACGGACTAAATCTGCCAGGGCTGTTTATAGGTGAGTGAGTGCGTCAGCGCGTGAGAACCCTTCATAAGCTAAGAGCACGTGACGAATTCGGTGAGCTAAACTAATTATACGAGACTAATTGACCATCCCTCGCTCATCCATCCTTGTTAGGGTGGTCAGCTCGCAGGCACTGTCCAGTGGAAACTGACACTGCAGGTCTGGGAAACAAAGTAGTGGACATAAGAGATTTGTCTTGGGTCGTTCCACTAATTCAGCATGGGAAAGAAGCCCAGGAGATCGAAGACAACTGACCTTCCAGAACAGGTAAAAAGAGGTTTTCACGTGCCTTAACTAGGCCATCCGAAACCCAGCCTTTATTTACTTCGTAGATTTGTTTACCAGTGCTTGTTTATCATTACATGTAACCCCTTGTTATAAGGTATATTAAGGTATAACCCCGTGTTAGTGTTTGTTTATCATTAAGGTGTAACCCCTTGTTAGTGTTTGTTTACAGTAAAGTATAATCCATTGGGTGTCCGCGGTGAATGGCTCAGTGTGGCTTATCAAACCAACAGAAAGAAATTCACTGCACAGATATTGGAATGGCATTGTCTGGCAGAGAAAAGCCGTACTTCTCTTCCTTTCTCTCTTTCTCTCGCCCCTTCTTTCTCTCTCTCTCTCTCTCCCCTCTTTCTTCCAATATCTCTTTTTCTATCTTCATTCTTTCTGTCTTAAGTTGACCTGTCTGACAGTCTACAACAGACAAGATAAGATAAGATAAGTTTATTTATCCACAAGGGAAATGTGTCTTTGTTACAGTGATTACAATGGATGTGTTTTACAGAAATACATAAAGAAAACATATTCATGCGTGCAGGAACTCCCATGTATACCTGGACTTGCACACAGTCTTTTTTCTTTCTCCCTCTCTC
>JAWQUT010000093.1:1457182-1481444 GCA_033807755.1 Ellobium chinense
ACACACACACACACACACACACACACACACACACACACACACACACACACACACACACACACACACATAAAAAGTGTCAACAATATTTGGAAGACCGAAGAGTGAATCTTCAACTCGACGTATGTCTGGTTTAAATATCTTGTTATAAAATGATAGTGAAAATTATTTAAAGAGTGATCTATTTTCATTCATTCTCTCAAAATTAACCAGATCTTGAATTCTCAGTTTTTTTAAAAAGTCGTGAGCTTTCAAATTAAAAAGAAATATACATCTATAGAGGAATTAATTTTATACAGTTGACTGCAATTAAATGGAGTAATTTTTCTTAATCCTAATTTCTGCTCAATTGCAACATTTTTCGGACATCTGAATGTAATTTTTCGACAAGCAAATCATAGTATTATTGCATCTCTTTTTATTGGCAAACAACTTTTATGCTCCTAAACTACTGCATCTGAACCTATTATGTCCCTGCCTCTAAATGGAAGTTCCCATTTTATGGAAAAGCATTCTTCAAATCTATTCATAACTGGAATGAGGGTCGTGGGGAAAAATGTGGGCGGTCACCCAGGGTTTCCAGAGAATGACCGGAGACAAATGACCGTCTTTGTGACCCGTAACCCCAACGTTTAAGGGTCAGTCTGTGAAGAGCTGTATCTGTGTCACAGAAGTAGGTCGATGTCAAGGGGGTTAACACTCAGGAACGCCATGGGTTAATGGCGGCAAAATGAGGACAGGGCGCAGTCAGGATTGGACACCACGAGGCGGGAAGAGAAATCGAAGAAACTCGGTGGATATGGGCAGAAAAATAATCATAACTGTATGTAATTATAATATACTATGTAATCCCTCNAGAGTAATGAATGGGGATGTCTGTAAAGCAAAAAAAAAAAAGCAAAACCAAAAAAACAAAAAACACAAAAAACAACAACAACCCAACAAAAAAACAAAAAACTTTGCTTGATTAAAAGTCTAGTAACTTCATGAAATAAAAAGAAACTGGGATCAAACTTGGGGTACGTCAATAGCTATACTCTATTCTACATTATTATTGCAAGTTTCATTGACTTCCATGATATACTCTCTGTCGCAATGAAATATTAAAATAAAAATTGGCGCGCTAGGACCAATGTGAGAGAAGCACGCAGGGCATGTTTTGTTACACAGCGTGGAGCAGCGTGGCCTAATGGTTACGGCGTTGGACTCAAGATCTAAAGGTCCTGAGTTCGATTCCCGACCACGGTCATGTTGTAAGTGCCTTGGGAAAGCATTTCATTTACGTTTTCCTCAGTCCACCCGTTTGTAAAATGGGTACCTGGCTATAGGCAGTGGAAGATATTGTCAGAATGCTAGTGATCAGCGCCTATAAATGGCAGCGGCACTGTATGCTCCCCAGGGAGTCGAGAAAGTCCTAGAGTGATCAGGTCTGCTGGGGTAATAATAGTGTGAAGTGAGGCTTATAAACCGCATTATTATTATTATTATTATTCATGTGTTTTCATTGCTTTAGCTGTGGCATAACCTTTGCACCTAGATATTTGAAGTATGCAGTATGAGATAGAGAATATTTAGCTGCTGATAAATGCCACATGTTAACTGCCTTAGATTTGAACTTTTGAAGTGTAGTACAAGGTGGAAACGGAGCACTTAATAACAGAAGTAAGGAGTGAGCAGACGCAAACAGATGCTCTCACAAGGTAGGATAAAGGGGGAAGTGCTCAAGATGACAAATGCAGAGAGAAAATGGAAGAAGGAAAGAAAGTGATGTGGTGGGCCTCGAACCCGCGACCTCTGCGTCGGCACCCATCGTCTTGCTGTCAGTTTGGAATCAGGTAGACGTCTATACACGATCAAGCCGCCACTCCATAAAAAGTGGCCTAGTGGCCGGGGTCTTTTCGCACCTGCTGGCAGGAATTTAAAAAAAAAAAAAAGACCTAGCTGTCGCTTACCTTTAATGAAGAAAGACTCTCTTCTTAAGAACAAAAATGTGGTAAACGATACCATTCTTCCCGAAAGCACACTTCTGTAAAAGACGACGCTTTACGTCATTACGAATAACATAAAAACATGCCCGCTTGGCTTTCATTTTCTCTAGAAACGGAGCGTATCAGAGAACACCGCCCTCAATAATTATAGCCAGCTCTGTTTATGAGGACAGGAGCAGCAATTATCGTGCATCTCTAATAAACGGCTTTCTTATTGCTCTTTTATTGCAAGGTATTCGCGCAATAATATGCAGGAGGTTTAGCTTTAATGGCGAGTGCAATGTGGGGTCTGTAAAATGAATGTGGCGGAGCAAGAAGGAAGGCAGGTGTCTGTGGTCTTCGCATTCTTCGGATAGACAGAAAGATCAGATTGACAGGTAGAGAGACAGACAAACTTACAGACAGACAGGCAGATTGTAATACAGACAGATACGCAAACGCAAATAAAGTGGCTCATTCACTGTTTACCTGGCAAGAGATGGTTACCCTTTCTCAAATATACACAATATCTCATTCCCTCCATCCATTCTACCCTCCATACCTCCGTCGCTCGTTAAATTGCATCCCTGCTCTCGTCTCCCTCTTTTGCCCCCTATCCCTCCCAAAATTCAATGACTGGCTGACTGACTGACTGACTGACTGACTGACTGACTGACTGACTGACTGACTGACTCACTGACTCACTCACTCACTCACTCACTCACTCACTCACTCACTCACTCACTCACCCACTCACCCATACGCATGCTTCATTATAATGAGGAATCATACCCCAGTAACATCTCACATTCTTAAGCCTCTATTGTAGTTACAGTGAGCACTCAGCCACAGCGAAAGAGCGAGCTTGGGTCTGTTTTTGTAATCAATGCTACAAGAAATACATGGGGTTTTTTTTTCAGTTTCTCAACACAGGTAAATTACGTTTACAAGGTGAGAAGTGCGAATAATCTGTGTGTTTAAGATGATTTAGAAAAGCGCAGATGGATGATCCTCGGCAGAATGGAGGACATTCATCAATTAAGTGCTGTCAAAACAGGAATACAGCGTGCATGGGCGGCGACAAAAAATAATGATGATGGCGGTTGTTAATGTAGATAAAATGATGATGTTGTTGTTGATAAATCGTGTCATAAATATAAGCATTGTGATGATTATTCTTACAATCATAATGATAAATTTGCAGCGTTTAAAAATAGGTTTGTACTGAACATCACTGTTACATCTTTACAAACATACTGAATTTTCAAGTCTCTGTCCGGTTTACTAATGATGATGAGAGGTGCAGAGAATGATGGTGATAATGTATAGTGTACGTACACTATACGTATTCTCCGTATATATTGTATATATTCAATGTGATCAGAGTGTTTTAACCCTCTAGTGCCCAGGCATAGAAATACTGGTAGGGAAATTTTGAAAATTCACATACACACTTCAAATTAATCAAATGCCACTCAAAATACATATTAAACATTGATTTTTAACAATTTCAATATTTAATAGATGAAAAATTTTGGGTCAGATTTGGACCTCCGGGACTTGGACCACTGGGTTGCGTGGGTTGTCAAATATGGACCAGTGGGCACTAGAGGGTTAAGTATTACTTTGCTCGACTGGACGGAACTTTTTTATTTTGTAAATTCTTGGATAAAATATTGAACATGATGATGATGGTGATGATGATACCTCGAAAACAACAACACATAAAAAAGATAATAAACAGGCATAAACCGCTAACGGCAATTTTAAGACTTTCATTTGCCTTTCATCTCTCTATTAACGTGAATACCAAAGTGCACAGACAACAAGTTATTAGCCAAGAGAGTTTTATAGTCCCCGTGCCCAGCGTGAGAAATCATGCTTTCTCTCTTTCTTTATCTCTCCTTCTCTTCTTCCTTCTTTCGTCTACGTCTCATTTTTATGGCATCTCCTTTTACTACTTTCATTTTTTCACCAGTTCCTTTTTCGGTTCCTTTCATGTCTCCACTTTTTTTTTTTGGACATTCATTCTTTTTCCTTATTCTCCAACTTTCCAGGGAACCAGAGCGCTGCAGTGTGAACGACCAGCAATGACTTTATTATGTGTATCATTTATAATATTATCATGTATTTTTATGTATCATAAGTACTGCTCTATGTATTTCTATTATGAATGAGATCTCAAAAAAAGTATTTTTATTTTTTCCCCATCTCTTCATTCTCTCTCTCTCTCTCTCTCTCTCTCTCTCTCTCTCTCTCTCTCTCTCTCTCTCTTTCCGCGAATTGTCCTCACATAAATCTGCTCCCACCTTCACGACCCTGTATGATACCAATCAGGATTATAAGCTTGATTTCCTTATAAGTTGATGGTCTGTAATATAGGTCATTTGCAAATACAAGTACCATTTTGTTTCGAACGTTAAGCCCATCTCGGTAAATAGGGTCACATTGCCCTAGAAGACATTTAATTAGGTCAAAATCAGTCATTCAGTCATGAAACCCATTTGTATCCAGTGTCCCAGTACAGGGACATTTTACTTTCCATCTTGTATCCAGAAAACAGTAACAATTGACGTAAATATTTATATTCATAACCTCGCTGCCGTAATCATTTGTAGGTTTTACTAAATCTTCTAGCCTCATTTTTCTTTCATCCAACATGGCTGCTACTCAACAGAAACTCATAAGTGAAGCCCAACTTGAAATTCTTTGAGAAATGAGTTCCCTCGTGGCTCCNACCTCGCCACAAATGATATCGATTCAAATTTTCTTCAAACCAAATTGTGTGCAATGCGTCACTTAATTTCAAAGTTTAATCATTCTTCTAATTCAAATTTGAAGTTTGGCAATGTTGAATAGTACTGAACCATATTTCAAATATCTAGTCTAAGATTGATATGTGTCACAGCTAAAGCTTTGAAAACGCACATCTAACAATAGCTAGCCTGTTGTGCATTAGTCACATTAGCCTCGGTGTGTTGGTTTTGACATGTATTTTCTTTTTACTTAGTCAAGACGAAATCAGCCATCTATCATGATGAAACCTGCAACAATCTTAAATTATATCCTTCTATAAATATGCTCAATTTTTTATTTCAGTTTTGGTTTACTCTTGGAGTTATTAGAATTTGATTTAAGCGAACTTTATTTTTGCCTTTGGCCACCCGGTACATCAACCATAATAAATACCATCCTAAACGCAAATTAAGGGATAATTACATCGCTTTAAAAAATTCCTGCTAAATGTTAACAAAGTGCCGACAGTACAATCACCATAACTGTAAAGTGCCAGCGATCCTACATGGTATACCTTTCCTCCCACCTGGAAAAGATCAGTTGTAACAACAACAGTCAAATTGTGAATGCTTTCTCAGAAGGGCTGCCACTCTGATTTTGTGTCATTCACTTGATTCTAAGACCAAAATTCACTAAATTTTACCAGACATTCTTTTTAAAGCCTCTAAAACTAAATTTCATAAAGTTATATCTGTTATTTAAATGGCACTTTTTAGGGAAGTGGATGAACAATTAGAAGTATGAAATGAACAAACAATATTACAGAAGAAAATAGACAAACCCGTAAATCTTGTTAATTTACTAGCGTACGCAGACGTTTTCCTACATAATACTGAAATTGCATTCTTTAAAAACTACATTCTGAATGTGGGTCCAGAGAGTGCATTGAAAGTTGACTGTCTTTGCTTGGAGTAGTGGTTTGTCTGAGGTAAGACTAGAATTCTGTAAATTGGTTATTGATAGCCAATTTCTTTTATTAAGATAAAATCAGTATTCAGTGTTAACGTTTGCCTAAGTACGTGATCCAAAAATACCAAAATAAATTAATAAAATAAAATGCTCGCAACTTTTCACTAGAATTTCCCATTTCTCGTAATTTCCTTCACTTGAACACTAGACAGAAAAACTCAGTTTCACTAGATCTAGGGAAAAATCAGTACGAGTGGCAGCCCTGGTTCTCAGATCTCTTCACAAAATGGCAAAACCATCTGAGTGGCAGGTCATATTTTACTGTTCCTTCATAAACCTTGTAGATCCATCAACAACTGGGTTCATATAAGTACGATATGTGGTAACACAAAGGCCCAGCTAGTACTAGATTGATGGCCCGGTCGGCGGGTAGGATTCCTATGACAAATGAGCAGATTTACAGGGTTCACTGACAGATCGACACAGAGCAATAAAAAAGTGTTAGACCGCCCACATGCAGTTTTTGCACCGCAGTTGAATGTGCTAAGAAGCACTAGGAGCTGTCAAAGTGCAGACCGCCAGAGGCGATCAGAATCGTCGGAAATATTTGAGAGCTTGCGCGTTATCGATGCGATCTTTTACCATAGTAAGAATTACGTTAACTCTGAATGTTGAACGGTACTGAATAATTATTCATTCAGCACCGCTGCAGTTAAGTTATTCTTACGATGGTAAGAGATCCCATCGTAAATGCGCAAGCTCTCAGATGTTAAAATATATGCGTAAAGGAGAAAAAGAGTCATCCATGTCCAGTTTTTTCGTGAATAGATGATGTGTTTCAGATTTTCGTTCCTACCCAACCATCTGCCGGATTCGTGATGATTTTCTTTTTTATTACCCGAGATCTTTCTTGAGGTAGCTCTGGGTAAGCGACGTTGGCTGTCACATTATAACACCAGTGAGTTACAGCCATTATATTCCCTCACTATTTACTTTGACCTATGACATACCTCGCTTAACCTCAAAGCAATGATGTAGACGGCTGTCAGTGTTAGCACCCGATGAGCTTCGAGAGAGAAGTCTAAAGACTCCTGTCCTGTTTCACTGATTGTGCATCGCTACTTGTGCTGAACTGAGTCGGTTTGATCGCTTACTGAACCTTGTTTTGCGAGAGTTGTTGTCCATGTCTGCTCTTTTCGCTAGTGTAAAAGTTTCCCATTTT
This sequence comes from Ellobium chinense, assembly GCA_033807755.1. Taxonomy (NCBI): domain Eukaryota; kingdom Metazoa; phylum Mollusca; class Gastropoda; order Ellobiida; family Ellobiidae; genus Ellobium; species Ellobium chinense. The sequence goes on from JAWQUT010000093.1 coordinate 1,464,074, forward strand.
AGTGAGAGATGAAGCATGTTTATAGAGACTGAGTCAGTGAGTGTAGTCCCTTGAGGAAAATTCTATCTTGGCCTTTGAGCCAGTCGATTCAGGTTCGATTCCTGGCATAGATCACTAAAATCTTTCCAAAAGTACAATAATATTTAGGATTAAGAGTATTTCAGTATTTCTCTGGATTAAAAATATAATAACAAAGTTAAATCGGTGTTACCAGAAGCCAGTTTAAAGATTTTTTTTAACCGCCAGTTCCGCGCATAATATTTGTGAAACTAAACCCACTCAGAATTTGCTCTCATTTCATATACTTGATCACGGTTGACTGTTTCAGATGCTTCTTAGGTGAAGGACAAGTTTGTTAGAGGAGATTCACTATTTTTATGAACACGTATCAACCACTTGAGGTGAAGCAAAGACCATGAATATTTGCAAAATGTGCAAGACGCAATCGTTTAGGATATCTATGTGGTGGTTTTGTTTTTTTTTTCACCCTCAATATGGCCTTAGAAATGGTTTTGTTAAGGTCTTTTCCCTTGAAAACTATGATACCGTTAGATATAATATGGCAATTACTTCCAAAAATAATGAACAGTAAAATTTCTTTTTGCTTCCGAAGGCATGAAGTGGTCGCCGACGCTCCTGACAGTCTCAGAGCAGTACATTTATCTACTCATCTCTCAGTTTCTGTCAATTTGCCATCCAGAATATACTTATCCTATCGTCTGACAATATTCTTCTCTGCGTGAAGTAAGATACATCGTAAACCGACGTGATGGGCCAGGGAACCACATGTATGTTGATACAATGTATCATGTAATGACTTTCACCTAAGCGATAGCACACCCACACACCCACACACCCACACACCGCACACCGCACCGCCTGGCGAGTTTTGAACTCACAATCCATGATTAGAAAGCTCCGCTTAATCAAACCGTTCGCTTTATCGCAACATACTCCGATAACAGAATCCTACATGCTCCCCATGAAGAGGACTTTGATAGCGATGCAATGAAGAAAGGAAGTAAGTACGGAATATGTGAATAGTTAAAAAGAAAGCGATATTAAGGATTAGAGAGAACAGTGGTTACAACCTGTATCTACATACATTATTCAGAATGCTTCACATTTGGCTTAGAAAGGTTTGAATTAGCCAGAGAGGCTTTTAACTTAATACTGATTTAAACTGGACCGTAAGAAAGAGAATGGATTATACATATTTCTTTAAAGCGCAGCTTTTTCTAATGTTCCCGAGGGATTGTGATTAAGCGAATTAGAAGTAGACTACACTAATTCTCCGCGGGGGGAGGGGGGGGGAGGAGGGCGATATGATCGATTCCTTATCTTCTTTGAGAGGCAGGTTTTAGCCTTGCTAAGTGTTCACAAATGGGGGAAATGTAGTTTGCACATCAACAACAACAGCATAGCAACAACAATAACAACAGCAGCAGTACAAACAACACCGACGACGCTACGAGACCACCACCACCACCACCACCAACAACAACAAACAACAACAACGGCACTAACAACAGCAGCGACGACCATGACAACATCAATAAAAAAACAACAATAACGACAACAACAGCATCATCATTAGCAAGAACAAAATAATGATAATAATAAGAAGAAGACAAAAAAAGAGAAGAAAGAAGAAGAAGAAGAAGAACAACAACAACAACAACACCAACAGCAATAAGAATACGCTATAACAAGAAATATCAATTTTGTATCGATCAATGTATCTGCCAATATCTTATCGACCTGGAAACGCAAGCACAGATTATCATCATCATCACCATCATCATCATCAACAACAACAACAACAACAACTATAACTACAACGAAGACGTCGACAACAAAAGTAACAGTAACAACAACAACAACAACAACAACAACAACAACAACAACAACAACAATTACTGCTACCCCGACTACTACTACTCCTACTACTAGAATAGGACTAACAACACTAGTGGAAACAACAGCAGCAACAATATCAGCAACACAAGTGGCTGCAACAGCACTACCTGTAACAGTAGCAGAACAACAACAACAACAACACGAATAGAAGCAACAACAATAATTGTAACAGCACCAACTGCAGCAACGCCGTGAACCTAATGACACGGGCATTTCAAATATTAGAGGAAACATGCGTGAAGAGGAAACATGCGTGAAGGTTTTACCAGATCAGCTTTTCAACGCGAAGCAATAACTCTTTCATGTTTCTAGCCAACCAACCACTGTTGAACACTACAACAATCTACTAGAACTCCACTTCTGAAAGAACTACCTTCAGTTTAGAAGAACGCAAAGAAAGATCGTTACAAAAATTACTTAAAGGGACAGGAGTAGGTGTCTGCTTCACAGCATAATGTCCACATTATTTTTTTTTTAGAAACTTTAAACCGGGTACATTTTTCTTCGGCCTGACTATCTCTGAGAAAACAGGGCTGGAAACTCGGGATTTTCGCCTTGCGTGGGCCATTTTTATTTTCTCCGTGACGTCATAAAGCGAGAAAACCTGGCAGACGATTGGTGCAGATTCATGCCGAAATCATCTCCAGCTGTCATTTGCTGGCTTACATCGCTTTCTGACGTCACACAACAAGAGTAAGGATGGCGAGCGTTGAATGAAAATCCCGACATTCCTGCAATGTTTTCTCAGAAATGGTCAAGCGAAAGAAAAGATGTACGCTGTTAAAAATTGTAAAGAAAATAAAATTGTGGACTTTTAAAGCTGTGAAGCAAATAACTATCCCTGTCCCTTTAACATAAATAGTGCTTGTACTCTTCCAGATGCTGTGAACCTTAAAGTTGTTCTAGTGAAAACAGATTACAATGTTCAAGACATGCGTCTGAGTAAATGACCCTCATTCCTTTCAACCTAAAACGTAATGAAATCCGCAGTTGGGGTTATCCAAGTACAGCTGGATCAAAAGGAGACGATGCATGAACAAGGAATGTCTCTCTTTGAACGATGAGAACCCTTGAGCCATTTTGGGACTTCTGACCTTTAGCTGCCTCCAGTTTCAGCAGAGCATGTTCTTTGTCCCGAAGGAGGAAAGGAGCCCTCGGTACGTTCTAATTTATAGACGAATTTCGAGGAGTGTTAGTTACTTTATGTTTCAATCATTCAAAAATTTAGTCTTTCAGTGAATTAAACAAGGACAAAAGCCAAGAGTTGACTTGTTTTTCAGTTGGCCTGAACTTGGGCTTGTGAACAGTCGGGGGGTGGGAGTAAGTTATGCTAGGGGCTGTTGCCGTGCAGTTATTCAAAAAATAATCGAAGTTATTCAAAGAATAATCGAAGTTATTCAAAGAATAATCGAAGTTATTCAAAGAATAATCGATCGAATGATGAAGAGTAAGATCAATCAACTAAAAGACCCAATGCTCGATCGATCGATCGATGGATCAATCAATCATTCAATCAATCAAATAATCAATCAGTCTGTCAACAAATCATCTTTCTGGCCATAAACACCACCATATTTCTACTCGTCCCTCCAATAGGTACTGAATGCTGCGAGGTTACTAGGAATTTAACAACACCGTTAAACATTTTCATTTCTCAGCTAAGGAGAGGAAACATTCTATACAGTGAGCTGATATAATAAGTCAAAGATCGATGGTTGGATTCTCCGGGATGGTACACTCTGTAATGGTATCGTCAGTGCGATGGTACCCTCTGTGTTCTAATTACTTTGAGGCTTTAGATGATGATGGAAAATTAAACCACATGATGAGGAAAACTGGCGTTGGTGAGTACGGGGAAGAACTCTTTTTCCAAATCCCCAGTTCAATAAAGCAAGCAAGGTGTTTTTTGGGGTTTAACCTATATTCTGCTGGGATTTTAAAAGTGTGTCAAGATCACACGGTAGTCTACGGATTTTATGAAGCTTGTAAAGGAAAGAGCACTGACTTTCTTCTGTCTTTTAGGCTTCTAGTATGTGATATGAAAAGTGTTCAATGGGAGACCGGCGTAAATGTCGGAATCTGTATTTTACGGTTCTGAAAATAGCCCTCCAATTACATAGATATAGTCATACTTAGATACACACATACATGCATGCATGCATACATACATACATACATACATACATACATACATACATACAAACATACATACATACATACATACATACATACATACATACATACATACATACATACATACATATAAAAAGCCAAGAGATAAACAGAAAGAGAGAGAGAGAATGAGAGAGAGATACAGAGAGACAGAGAGACAGAGAGAGAGATGATACACATGCAGTATTATTTCAGAATGTAATTGAGAGGGAGAGAGAGAGGGTGGTGACAAAAGAACTGAGAGAGGGCACGAGAAACACAAACACCTCATTAATTTCGTATCTTATAGTCACAGTTAAAATTTGGCGCACATCAGAAGATCACACAATAGTAGAAAGACATGGTCTGCTAATATATTATGAATAATTCTTTCAAATTTCCAGCGGTTTTGCTTACACTATAACTGAATGATTAAAATCACAAAAAAACAATAACACGCCTAGTGTGTCTATGGCACTGGCCCACACATACGTCATATTTTGACATGTTTTAATAGCTTTTTTGGTTTTTTTTTTGCTATAACAAATCTATAGCACCAACTATAGCAATGACACGTTCAACAATTATAGATTATTATATCGTCACGCTCATAAGATAATTGCCTAAGTCATTTTTTTGGCTGAAGAAGCTGTTACCACTGGTGCAGGGATCTCAGTCAATGACATCACTGAGTTATGTGTGATATTTACAAACTGCATTTTAAATTGCTTGATGCTGAATAACACTTAGGCATTTATAGAATTCAAACGTTCAGTAATCAAAACAAATAGTTCTTCCTTCTTTGCTCAAAATGACAAAAAACGACTTAGGCAATTATCTTATGGGCGTGACGATATGGTCTGTCTATAAATGTGCATTAAATTGTATCTCATTCTCTTTTTAACCCTTGAAATTTTGAAATCTGAATTAATCATGTAAACTTTCTTNAGACAGAGGGAGACAGAGACAGAAGAAGAGAGTGATATACATCTTTCAACATTCTTCCCTTTCTCCTTCCTTCCTTTCATTTCATTCATTCTAATAATGAGTTGCCCACTTTGAGAAACATGATTTTACCTGGTATTTCCCCCGTGACGCCACAAACGCAACGACCCTTACACCCTTACAATTCTTCTACCACTTTCTCATCATGTACTGTCTCATCTTCTTGGTGTTGAAATTAACGCACCATCAGTGGGTGAGGGGGGGGGTAGGGGAGGGGGGAGGGTCATGTCCGGTGATTTTGCCGACCAAGGGAAATCTTTCTAACGGCTAACCTTATTTACACGGGCAGATCCATTATGTGATGACAGAAAGCTCCTGAGTATGCTGTGGGCACAGAGAGAGAGAGAGAGAGAGAAAGAGAGGGAGAGAGAGAAAGAGAGAAAGAGAGAGAGAAAGAGACGTGGAAGAAGGGTCAAAGAAATGGAGACGGAGGGAGAGAAAGGCCGGACGATGGCTTTTCAGCTGAAAAATAAAATAAAATTTCTCCTTTTTTATCGAGAAGGAATCAAAGAAGGAATCATATTTTGATGAAACTGATGTTGCAGACAAACAAGAACATGACGAAAATATGCAGTTAGTGGTCATTTTGGAATTTGTCTGACAATTTTTGGAATAACATCATCGGTATGGCTCCCCAGAGAGTAAAAGAAGTTTAGAATCGGATTTCTTACCCTTGAAAACATATCACTAGACACGCCAACCACCATTCGATTGTAGATAGAACAGAAGTTATGATGTATTATAGAGTTTGGTTTTAAGCCGCAGCCATCTTGGCGGCCATCTTGAATTCTGCAAAAGGCAAGCGGATGGCGAGTGGCCACTCGGGCTAAATTTCATACAGACACAAAGAGCTAGTGAAAAATGCAAAGAAATGATTGTTAACAGACATTGCAAGGACTGTTCTAGGGAGAAGGAATCAAAGAGTTCAGCTCAGCTGTAGACCACGTGAAGATGTAAACCTTCTAAAAAGATAGCTTTGATGGACAATCTGGAAGCTAAGTGAACAGCTGCTGAACAAAAGGGCAGCTTCTATGAGAAACATTAATAGAAACAAATAGTCATGAATATGTGACCAGAATAATGTTTTAAAAAGACATGTGAAAAACGTGAAAAGTGAGCTTTAAACTGTGATTTTAACTGTACTTTACAGCGCTCTACATCATCAAAAAGATTCTAATTCCGCCAGTACTGAAGTACTGCCAGTTCCAAGCCTGAATGAGGAAGATGACACACCTATACTATGATAAATAAACAGAAGTTTTACAAAATTTTGACATTTTGCTCCTGTAAAAATGCAAAAGCAGCGATTTACACCGCCTCTAAGAAGACCATTATTTTCCGTCAAAAAGGCCACTCAGTCCAGTGTCTATGCATTTCGTGTGGTCAATTCCACGCCCACCGAGTTCACCAAGTCACCCCTCCAAACACAGGAGGGGGAACCCGAGAGTTGCAAAGAGGCTTTTTATGAACTCCTAGGGCCCGACAGGTGGTATCCTCCGGCCAGATTGAAATGGGGGTGTGGAGTCGTAGCTTATCCAGTAAAAAGGAAATGAGCGATAGGGCTGGAACCAAGGATAGGTTTGCTTGGTCACCGCGAATGTGCGATAGGGCCCATCTTTACTTTGTAGGCGGTCCTAAGCAAAAGAAATATCAATTCTAGGCAAGCCAAGATGGCTGCGACCAATGTGGAAGAGCAGGAAAATAATGGATTGTCTTGCATATGGTGCTTGGTATACTTATATCCTTGCTTCATTTCAATAGGATACATAACACCGTTGATTCTTGCTGTATCCTCCTCCTCCTCCGACACCAGGCCGTTGATGAGACGTTTCACTAACAACTCTGAATCTGTAGTTGGTCGCCGTCATTTCTTCACAAAAACGTCACATTTCTAACAAACCACGACTAGTAAGGTGTACACCTTTTCACTTTGACTAGCGCTCAGCTAGCAATCAAAATAGTGCTCCAGCTTTCCAAACAGCCTCTCACAACTCTTCTCGCCAGAACGTCACGTGACATCTTTTATCTTTCCCTCCCCCTCCCACAACTACATGTTCACTTGGGTTTCTTTGACCTGGTATCATTCTCCTGATTATATTACAAATTTGTGTTTACCGATTTTACACCTCTGATTATTCATAGGAAAGGTTACGCTCCTGCCCCCAGCTTCTCTTTGATCGTCACCCCTTCTGAACTGTAAGAACTTGTAGAAGGGTAAACAGAGACAAGATCAGAAGGCTGGTAATCTCTTAGTGAATGCGCATGACGCAAGCAGTCCAGTCTAATTATGTAAAAAGCATGCGTGATGATCATAACAATTATGGAATTGATCATCAATGTTCTCAGAACAACAAAGACCAAGTTAAACATCAACACACTGAACATCAAAGTGTACTTTAAGATCTCTCACCTCTTTAGGGTTTTGGATCTTCATGTTGTAAACTGTTTGGGACTTGATGAATAGGGGAAATGTCAAAATACATTTTTTTCAAAAAAATCCCATTTTCTTTCTAAAATAACGTCAAAAAAAGTTTCCACGAGGACGACAAGAGGCAAAGAAAACATCACCAAACGACATATCCAACCATGGATCGTCCGGATTAATAGATTCCGGTTGCTAAGCTGATTGTGAGGTTGAACAAGCGCTAAGCAAAAATGGCGACTAGGCGAGTGAAAGCCACTTTTCCATTTATCATTTAAGGCATACAAATTGGCTATTGTCATTGAGAAGTCATCAGATGGGTTAAGAGAGATGGTTGAAGAATATCAGGATATCTAAAAGGCTATTACTATCCTGTATCAGTGTGACGGCGAAGTCCGGACTAACACTTCGTCTTGGCGTTAAATTGAGGCTGACAGAAGTTTAAAATCATTAGATATAAGTGAACAGGAAAGCACAACAACACACGTCACTTAAGCAGATGTGGAAAAGGCGGGAGGTGGGGTCTAAATATTAATTTGTTCACAAACAGCCTACGTATATATTATTGAAAGCACAACGACCAAAATTGCTGAATTGCAATGTGAATATCAGGAATTTTTTTTTGAGGTTTTATATCCAATGCACAAGATTAAGAGTGATGTATTTCCTGATTGGTCAAAATTTAATACGTCATGAGACACCACCTAGCAGCAAGATCCATCAATTTCTCTATAACAAGAGATAACACACTAGATCTATATACTGTCAACAAATAGCCCTAATAGTGGATCGAACATTATCCATGTTAGTTGTTTTTTTTTTCGTAGGCGGCCCTCTAGAGGCGAAAGGCTAATAAGGAAATAGATGTTCAGTTTGCGATGTTCAGTTTGCCTATTCAGGGCATCGAACTGTTTTCAAGGTACCCGTCTTCGTGGGCGGTTCTCCAGAGGCAAGAAACTAATAAGGACGGTCCTGTTCAGTTTGAGACGGAATAGATTTATGTGGTCGACAGCCTTACCCTGTTCAAACAAAAGTCGGCCAAATCGGGAAATAGGTTTTACCAGAAAGGTCAACATGGCTTACACAATAGCAGAGAAAAATGTGTTTGTGAGGGACTAAAAGGGTAGGCTGGATGAGGTGAAGCGACAGTAAAGACACCTAATTGGCTGGAGGAAATGTGGAAAAATAAACAGATTTAAATATACTACGATTAGAGAAAAGTACATTTCCTTAAACAAATTAAGCTTCCACGCTATTTTTGTGGGGTTATGAAAGAGAGAAAGAAATTATTTGCGAACAATTACCACGTTTGCTGATGGAAAAGAAAACCAAAAATACAGAACTCTCGTCAGATGATTAAGCCAAAAATATTTTAAATTCAATCCTTAGAGGGAGAGACTGACACAAATTAGTGAACACACGAACACAATGAATAACTGGCGTCATGTGACGCCTGACGCCATTACACTTTTAAGGTAGTCTTGATGACACACGATCTTTCCGATCGGACACAACTAATCAGAATAAAGCGCGAGACAAAGATTAATGACGTCACTAGCTATGTCAACACTTCAGACTCTGTTGTCACTGACAAAGGTTATCAGCAGGGCTGTCTGTTGCACCGAGGGTCTGAAAATCTATTACGAAGTTAGATTTAGAAAGAAATACTGTTTATGCAGCTCTTTAGGGTGTGTGCCGTTTTGGTAAAGTGACTTCGGTAAATACATCACTAGACTTAATGCACCATTTTGTACTATGGCGTGCAATCTTTCATGTCAGATCCAAAGGGAGTTGCACCACACTTGCACAACCAGCCATGTTCGAGGCAAGCTGACCTAAAACTCAGGGATTTTTTTTTCTGACCAGCTTCCTTTAAACATGCCTTAGTGTGCAACTCGGCTGCAGCTCTCTCCAAGTTTGATATGGAAGATTACACGTCACAGTTCAGAATCTTACATTTTTAGTGAACGTGATGCCTTACCTTTGTCACAAGACCATTGGGAGGGGGAAATTGCTGCATCTACTTCATTGATGACAAGGCCAGAATTATATCATTGTAGAGACAGTGAAAAGGATGTTAGCTTTTCATTAATGGATGAGTTGAAATTTTGGGGGTATGGGTTGGTGTATTGACAGCTTTGAAGTACAGTGTACAGATTATGCGCTTATTCAGTAGACGAAGGCGCCTAATTTCCAAGATAATTGTTTCGTTTTTTGGTTGTGGAGCTATTGTATGAATGTGTATAACTGGGGATCTTTTTTGAACTGTTGATATATATTGTGGTCCAGCAACTTAGAACAGCTTATTCAATGTTTCAGATAATGTGCCTTCTAAACACTACAAAAATGGCAATTTCCTCTCTCATTTGAGTTTGTGAAATGGAAGTCACTGTGGTGCCTTAAACTAATACTGGAAAGAAGGTACATAATCTCATTGGGGGGGAGGGGCACCTTTCATTTGTCCTCGCTTTTTTGTCGCCTGATTTCAGCGGACAGCAACCTACATTGCAAGGTCCCCGGGTAAAATTTCACTGTCTATTTGAGTTTGTGATGTATGTATGTAAGTATATTATGTTATAAAATCTTGCATTGTATATTTGTGTGAGTGAATAATTATATTTAAGACTAATAAGTTAATCGCTCACCTGGAAATGGTGGCGAGTGTGGAGAGGTAGTCATATTTCATCCTCTTTGATTGAGCCCTTGTCATGAAAAATGACTCCTGAGTACACATTCAGCACTCATCTTCTCAGACAAGAGCTATGCTTATCATATACAGGCTATCCATCCCGTTACCCCCATCTATCATAATAACCAGAACTGTCACATGATAATTTTGATTCATGACTGTGGCATCTTTTCTTGGCCAATCTACAGTGCGAACAGATCTTGACAATCTGTCAACTCTAATGCGGCTTGAGATAAAGACAGAAATACATTTCAAGAACAAATTAAAATGATCTTCCCGGTGATGTAGTCCCTAATTGTCTCATGTAAGAGAAAAATAGGAGGAATGGGGTTCATGCTCTGCAAAGATTTTGGACTGTGTTTTCAGCTCTTTGTTCTGTGATGTTGCTCACAAATTCAGTACATGGAGGTAACTAATATGTTTTAAATCCCATCCTCTGCTTTCCATTTTAGCTGCACGCTGCCAATGGTTTTTAGATGTTCCTTAAATTTTTAATACGGAAAGTTTCTGAGAAGAGTCCCATAACGTTGCCGCTATACAATTAGTCTAGTCTTAATGGAGTTTTTTTTTTCTTTTCTCGGGTAACGCACTTCTTGTGATTTTCTTGTAAATGTTCTGTTGTGATGAAGAAGTCTCTCAAAGTGTGAAGTGAAATGTTTGGCTAACACCTGGTAAAGATCTTGAACTTGTTGTCTTAAACAACAGTTAAAACGCACAAAAACAATGCCCAAGTCAGGAGCGGAATTTGGCTCGGGGAGTGGGAGAAGAGGGGGGTGAGGGCTTGAGTGCAGAGAAATGACAGACTCCTCTTCATTACAGTCGAGAGAGAGAGAGAGAGAGAGAGAGAGAGAGAGAGAGAGAGAGATGGAGAGAGAGAGAGAGAAGGAGAGAGAGGAAGAGACAGAGAGAGGATACAGAGACACAGACACAGACACAGAGACGAGAGAGAGAGAAAGAGAGAGAGAGAGAGAGAGAGAGAGAGAAAGAGAGAGAGAGAGAGTATCATTACGTTTTCTAATTGAATTCTTGAGTTCGATTTATACTCGTAATTATAGAAGCCCTGCAGGAAGACATTGTCCAAGGCCACACGAGACTTCACAACCACCATGATCAGGACAAAATGTGCCATAGCAATAGGTGAAACACTGGAAAATGAACATTCCTCTAACCCCACACCACCTTTCCTTCACTCTCTCTCTCTCCTCTCTCTCTCCCCCTCTTGCCCCTCTCCCTCTATCTTTTCTCCTCCTCTTCCTTTTCATCCCTCATCCTTCTCTTCATACACATTTACTTGTCCTTCAACGCTGGCCCTGTGGAAGCGCGTGACTCTAGACCAAGGGACTAAGGGCCACCCACCCCATGCACACTCATAAATCTGCCTTTGCTAGCTCCTATATATTATTGTATATATGATAAAACAAAACAGATATGGGAAGAGTGTATGTATGAGTGTAAATGATGAGGGGGAAGAGGGAGGGAGGTATGTACCACATTGTCAGAACAGAATCTCATTAAGGATTAATCGAAAGGCGACCTACGTGCGTGCGTATCTAATCAGGCCAGGACCGGCAGGAATGTCGAGTGTAGCCTCATCAACTCCCTCACAGACAGACATCCACCACATTCTCTTTCTGTCCGCTCCTCCACGCTCCGCTGAGCCCCAGCACTTGGGAAAACGTACATGGTAAGAATCCATTCCTCTTAATAGCAAGCCACTTAATAGCAACTTCTGCCCAATCGCAGCGCTTGTTGTTTTTTGTTTTTTTTCAGATTACCAAATGTCATCGACTCCACATAATACCCGTCCGAATATTCGCAACTTTCGATTAATCGCAATATTTTCCACATAAAGCATGTTCGCTACATTTCTATAACGAAATTGTTGGATAATCGTAATTCCTTCTAATCGCAAGTTTCATGTTCCCCTAAAGTTGCATTTCTAAGGCACTAGCCTGAAAGTAAGCACTCCATCCTTTGACCCATGGACAATGGCAAAAGAGTAAGGTAATATCAACAACATCTAACAAAGGCAATTTGTCATGCAGCTCCTACTCCATGTTAAGAAGGAATGATTTGAGAAGAAACAAATAATAATAGAATATAAAAAGGTTTATTAAAACACATAAATAATCGCAACATGTTTTGTTGAAACTTTCGCCTCTGATTCCAAGAACTTGAGATTAAGAGATGTCGATTGTACTTTGAGGCGTTACTGATTCAGCCAAACGGGTAATAAGCCAGTTTCAAGTGACTTTCCATGCGCTCACTAGAGCGCCGTTTTGTTGTCGTTGTTTTTTTTTTTTTTGTAGGGAAAGAAAGAAGTAGAGAGGGAGAGACAGAGAGAAAGAGAGAGAGAGAGAGAGAGAGAGAGAGAGAGAGAGAGACAACGAAAAAGAAGCGGCTCTCAGCATGGAAAAAAGCCAGGGCGTAATATGACAGTAGCGTTGACTGTTGAAAAAAATAAAAGAGAAATTATTCTGCCTAAGGTGAGCTCTCTTTCTCTCTCTTTGTGTCTCTATTCTGCCCCATAGAACATGGCGTTCAAGCGAGCGCGGCTTGCGTTCTGAGCTAATAGGCTAGAATGGACTGCATTGGTACCTCTGTGACTTCAGCACAAGGGACTTGCTGTCCATATCTTGCAAGAATTCGCAGTAGAAGATTTAGCTACCAGCTCCTGATGGAGAACGTTATCTTCCAGACATAACAATGGTCGGTAATGAGAATGGCAGAACAAAATAAATAAATTACATTTTTTTTTCCGGCTGGAAGTGTCCTACATAAGAAGTCGGTATAATCACGGAAGAGGACCGATCTTGTAGCTAAACCAATGACTAAATGAACTGTATCAATGCAAGAGCGGTCCTGTCCGAGGAGATAGCCAAGAAGTCCTCACACAAACCGGTCAGAATGTTGCAGTATTAACCCGCCTAGATAAAAAACATTGGCGTCATTAGCAAAGTGCTTTTAAGTTTTATTGCTTTGGGTCGACGGTCAGGAACAGAACTGCACTTTTGCGTTATAGTCCATGAAAGATGTCGGAACTTGATGATAGTGCAGAAATTACCAGGACTAGACTGTATGGGACTGGTTTTAAGCTGATGTGACTGTCTACTCCTTTGAGAAATGGTGTGAGGAGCTGGTGCAGGCTTTGCTAAAACTTCTGTTACAAAACACATGTAAAACGATGCGATGAGAAGGTCCACTGACATGTCTTTTATTTAACCTCCTGTTTATTTCTTTGTGTCTAGACAGTTGATAGCGCAGCCCCGTCTTTCGTATCCAGGCTTATGCCCCCCCCTCCCCCACGTGACATCACGCTATTATTATCCCAACAGGCCTGATAATTCTATGATTTCTTAACTCCCAGTCGCGTATACAGTGCCGTTGCCATTTACAGGCTCTGACCACTAGCATTCTGACAGTTTATTGCCACTGCCTTTTGCCAAGTACTCATTTGCCGATGGGTGGGCTTCGGAAAATGTTTTTGAAATGCTTTCCCACGACATTTACATCATGACTGACCATGGAATCGAACTCATTACATCCGGCTCTTGGGACCAGCTCCGTAACCGTTCGACCACGCTAAGAACTCTTCTCTCGCTTGTTCTATTCTTGCATGTATGGCGCCATTATGAGAACACGAACCATGACATTTTACGGACTTCAGTATTTCTTTCATTTAAGTGATACGGATTAACTCATACTGATACATTTTCTTATGCTGTGACCTACAAACTATCTCCAACCCGTGTCAGACTTTGATATATTTTTTATTGTCCTTAAAATCTCATGTCTGGCACAAGCGCTCAGTATTTGGTACAGGTGCCCAATAAAAGTGTCAAGTGGGGTATGCAAATCAGACATAGACTCCACTTTATAATCATAAACAGCAAAGTTCCTTAGGACAGAGAAAACATTAATTTTACGCTAAGTGATGTTAACATATTTTCCAGCTCACAGCCAACCCAGACCATGACGAACATTTCTCAAAGCGAAAATATAATATGTTTGTAATTTTATAAAGGAATAACGGTGTTTTTGCAGTCTGAGATACTTTTCTTGATTGCCTCGTCTCGCAGTAACCCGGCCGACTTGTTACAGACTAAATGGCATTCCGCACTTGACTAGAGGCACACACGTACATGGCCGGCGCCAGATTTTTTGCGGATGAGCACTCAGTATCCAGGTACTGATAAGTATCCTGCTTACAACAAATACAGTCAATATCGCTTAATTGCAACTCTGTGACAACAGAGGAAAAATTATGTTCAAAAGAAGTTACGATTTTCCTATGACTTTCGTGAATAAATTCTCTAATCTAAAAGTGCTGCGTTTAAGCGAACGTTACATCTAAATGGCTTTTAACAGAAGGACGTCGACTCTATGTTCAGAGTAGGTCTCCTTGAGGAGTCGTTGAGTAGACAGCATACCACCATGTTATAGTGAATAATGACTGGCATGACTCTAAGTTTGTGGAAGTTACCTGTGGAGGTATGTTATATGAAAAACTATGCTAAATCCGAACAACGCGGTGAAAACTAATGAAAATGCATGGCATCATTATACTCCTATAAAATGCTCTTTTTCATGATAAAAAAAAATTAAGGATGTCATAATAAACATTAATTTTAAATAGCATTCATTTATTTACTGCATCTCTGCGACTGCCTTTACTTTCAGCTGGTTGGAACTTCTGATACAAGTTTCAGAGGAAATGAGTTTTATTGCTTAGGTGTTTGCCCTGAAGGGCTGATTCGGGAAAAAATGGATTGTTATCGAATAGTCTACAAGACAGGTATCATCTTCTCTCTGCACCTCCCGACCTAACCTAAATCTTCGACACGTGTGTGAGTAGTATCAGGGGAGAGCCACTCACACTCAAGGTACGTTGTGGAGATGAAAAGAGCCCTGTCAAGGGTTATTGGCTTTTAGGAAGCCAAAGCTTGAATGAGGCCTTCTAAACCCACGTGACTACTTCTGACATTCGGCGGAACACAGAGCGTCCAGAGTAAATTTGATTGGATGCTGCTATCGTATTCAGAAGAGTACTGTGTTAGTTCTAAGGTAGTGTAGATAAGACTAACACCCCCTTTTACAAATGGGCAGGCAGGGAACACACCAGCGGCGAAAGTATACCTAGCGCACCGAAAGGCATCATAGACGAATGCATTAGTGAAAAAGTTGGAC
This sequence comes from Ellobium chinense, assembly GCA_033807755.1. Classification (NCBI taxonomy): domain Eukaryota; kingdom Metazoa; phylum Mollusca; class Gastropoda; order Ellobiida; family Ellobiidae; genus Ellobium; species Ellobium chinense. The sequence goes on from JAWQUT010000093.1 coordinate 1,479,448, forward strand.
GACTGGCGAATCGGGCGGATTGAAAAGATCTATCGGAGATTGTATTTCGTTACTATACACATTCTTTTCTTTAAAAATAGGGTAAAAAAAACATAAAGAGGACTGATGTGTATCGTTACCTTTGGTGTATTTTTCTATTTATTTAGGTGAAAACCGCATGTTTTTACGTTACGTAGTTCTCAAGAAATCTGTGACACAAAATTGGCTGAAGCGTTTTATGAATATAGATAAGTAAATCAGTCAAGGGGAACAAAACAGCTGAGGATGTCCATCAGCATCACCTTGGTCAGACCAGCCTTTTGGGCTTGAAAACTATGCATATGAGGGGTACAGGCAAATTTTAGCAGGTGTCTAGTATACTCACATCTCTTGAATTTCAAGGAAAGCCCATTTCTATCTCCTCCCCTTTCCAAGTTACTACGCTTAGCTAGACCACTTTATGAACATACGACTTTTTGCAATGACAGAGCAACGCACTTGTTGCTCAAACGTAGAGAAGATCTGCTCTTCTTAAAAAAAAAAAAAAGAGTTGGATGTTCAACTAATGCAGTATATCACATACAATCGCATCTCCAGAAAGTTCGTATCTGACATAGGGAGATTCTCATGTGAAAGTGAGTGATGTGATATGTTACATGAAGTTGTTCTGGAAGGTATAAGCCATGACCTATATAAGAAGGCCTAGTACTGGTACGATCTCTTGTTTTTTGTATCGCTGAAATACTGGCTTATCGTTTTGGGTCGTATAGGCTTATCTAGCGCATTATGATGAGTACTTTCTCTTTCGCTCTCTCTCTTTCTCTCTCTCTTTTTCTTTATTCCATCTGTTTCTGATTCCATCTTTTCTTAATCAATAGACGCTATACTCTCTCTTCTCTCCCCCTCTCTCTCTTTCTTTCGATTTCAATCAGTCTGATACTGTGTACATGGTTTGCTTGTGCCAGTCTGTTTTGCCATCTGTTACTGATTCTCTCTTTTCTTAACCTGTTGGTACATTTTTCTATTTTTTCTTTCTCTCTCTCCCTCTCTCTCTCTCTCTCTCTCTCTATGCCTGTCTGTCTCTCTCATCAGATTCTGTTCCCCTCGTCAACAAGGGCTAGGCATGTCAAAGTGGTAGTGATAGATACAGTAGTGCAGAACAAAATTTTTTGTGCTTTTATCCTCAACTAAAAAGGAAAGGGAATCAGTCAGCAAGTCACCATGCTAACGTTTCATTCATTCATTCATTCATTCATTCATTCATTCATTCATTCATTCATTCATTCATTCATTCATTCATTCATTCATTCATTCATTCATTCATTCATTCATTCATTCATTCATTCATTCATTCATTCATTCATTCATTCGTCCCTACTCACCTTATCTACCTCCATTCCTAGCGTACTCGCACTGGCGCTACATACCTTCGACATGATAAACTACCAGTAACTCCTTCTGTACCAAAACCTGGGGCACACAAGCACTTCTCCTTACAACTACCTTCCTTTGCCTTTCAAATAATGATGGGCAAAATCGACTATCAGTATTTTATAATTCCAATATCCAGCACTTTGCGATGTAAGCACAAAAATTCTAGCTCTGTAAATTTCAGAACAAATTCGACCCTATTGCTAAGGTATCAAAATGCGCTTATGCTATCGCTACTAGGGCCATGCAAACTGCAAGAAAGGTGGGCAACACTGATGTAACAAAAGCTGTTAGACACTTTTTAGAGCCTGTCTTGTTGCATGCCAGACCTCACCAAAGAGCCTATGTCCAATGTCTAATCTAGCTATTACTGTGACCTAATATCCAAACTATAACAAAAGTACATTTGGATTCTCTTCCTATCCTCAGCGCCATCTTTACTGAGCTGTAACTACATTGTCCGCTCCTTCCCACCCCGCCCCCCTGCAAAATCATGACTCAGAAGCCCCATCCTTCCTCATCTCTTCTTTTTTTTGTTTACCTCATCTTTCTTTTCTAACTTACAACCACCCTGACCATCGACTCCC